>JBAMHX010000015.1:12113777-12126123 GCA_037177515.1 Pseudomugil tenellus
TATATATATATTCATTTTTATATAAATCTTTATAAAAACCTTTACAAAAATCAAACTTCCTCATCAGCATGTCTGGCCTCATAGGCACGAGGCATTGTCACCTCATATTTGTTTTTACATCCCCTTCCTCCTCAGCAGGAAAGAGGAAGGAGCGCCTGTTCCAGTTCCTGTTTGAGATGCTTCAGACGCCATCGATGCGGAGCTGTATCTGGTGGGTCCATTCCTCCTCTGGCACCTTTCAGTTCTCCTCCCAAAACAAGGAGAGCCTGGCTCAGCTGTGGGGTCGGCGAAAGGGGAATCGCAAAACTATGACCTACCAGAAGATGGCACGGGCGCTGAGAAACTACTCCCGCACTGGAGAGATTCACAAAGTAAAAAGGAAGCTTACCTATCGGTTTGATGAGAAGACACTGAGAGGTTTACAAGGGGACTCTAATACAGTGTAGACAGCATGAGTGAAAGTAGACATCAGCATAGAAATAGACTGAACAGAAGGGACATTAATGGTAATTACTTGATGTCTTTTCTGCTCATGCTTATTCTGAGGCATTTTAAATGACAAATGAATACTGAGTATTTAAAAAAGCCAGAGCATGAAACACTGATGGCTCAGAGTTTTCAGGAAATGAAGAACCGCGTCGGAGTTGTGATGAAGGCTGAACTGGAAATGATTAAACTGATATAATGTTGTAAACTTTACAAGTAGGCCACATGTGAAGTCAGCTGGCATTCATTGAGTAAATCTGAGAGGTTATAACATATTATCTACTTTATAAGTAGAACTTTTATCTTCATGAAAGTCAAAGTTGTGTGTCTTGTTTGTTGTGATCCTTTTTTGCAGATCTTTCACAGATGGAATACGTTATCCATTTATAGACTCCCGACACAATACGATTGTGTAAACTTGATTTGTTTGTGTAAAATATCTTTTTTAAGATAAAATAAATCCAAAATAGTTTCAAATCACATGAGTATTTGATTCTCTGTGGCTGGATTTCTCCCCGTATGTCTGCTTGAACAAAGATCTATTGTGCAATGCATATCTTCCAGATAAACACAAATGGGCTTGAAGCAAGCCCACAGGACACACACAGACATTGCCAAAAGTGTATGCCAAGTAAATTTGCCATCAACAAAACTACCCAGTTCTTTCTCTAAACTTAATGATTGTTTTCATATAATTTTGAGGTAGAAAACGTTTTATTTTTGAAGCAATATAATAATAAAGGATTTTCCAACTGATCAAGGTCACTTTGTTCTTGTTTTTTTCTTGCTCTATCTTTATAAACACTGGAAAATAAAGCACTTTCAGCATATTATGCATGGCTTGGCTGCATTATGTATGCAAAATAGTGCATTTGCTTTATTAAAAAAGTTTGTGTAGAATGTTACTTACATCATGAGACTGAATAAAAAAATACCTAGAAAATAAAAACCACACCTTTTTAAGTTGAGACACATTTTACTGACCCTTCCTTTAACACCCCTGGGATATATTCATCATTGTTTGTGGAGGATTTTGAACTATTAATGAAACGCAGATGGTGTCTCTATGGGGCCCTGCCTGTTGCATGTTAGCATATAAATTGTGCTTAATTGTTTCTTCGATCAGTTGAATCAGAGAAACTGAGAAACATCAGTAGACTGTATGAGAATATTAACATATTATGTGTGCGGCTGCTTTGAACTTTATCACCTCTGTGAACTTCCTTCAAATATTTCTCCATGGAACCGAGCAGCTTCTTTGTCGCCTGTGATCTCCACCTGCAGTGATGGCTGAATGGAGTTGGGGAGTCTACACAGTGCTTGAAGTGTTAATCGCTGTGGCTTGCTGCCTTGGAAACACATTGGTGGTGTGTGCTGTTTGTGTTGGTATCCGGGATTCCCTTAGAGAGCCAACTTTCTGCTTTTTGGTTTCCTTGGCGGTGGCTGACTTCTTGGTGGGTGTAGCAGCTGTACCACTGGCTGTACTGTTAGACGGCTGGGTGAGTTTGACCCCTGACCTGTGTCTGCTTCTCAGCTGCGTTGTACTTGTGCTGACACAGGCCTCCGTGCTGTCACTGCTGGCTATTGCAGTGGACCGATATCTGCGGGTACAAACACCTCTCAGGTGAGGTCCTGCCTCTAAAACAGGGAGAGGCATTACATTTCACAACAACTTATTTGTGGTTCAACCCGTCTCCCATTCTTTGTTTTCAGGTACAAAGCCCTGGCCACACAGAGGCGTACATTACTAGCTGTGTCTGTGTGTTGGATACTTTCCTGTCTGCTTGGTTTTACCCCTCTGTTTGGGTGGCACAACTACTCCTCTCTGGCTTCTAATTCCACCAATATATCTTCCACTGCATTTACCTCTCCACCTTGTACTTTCCTATCTTTTGTTTCCCTTCCTTTCATGGTCTATTTCAACTTTTTTGGATGCGTCATGGCCCCTCTAGTGGTCATGATCTTTCTTTATGTTCAAGTCTTCTGGAGCCTGCAGAGCCGTCTGAAGGACAGCTGTCCTCAAGCACGGGCCTCTCTGCTCAGGGAGAAGCGGTTGGCTTGCTCTTTGGCTCTAGTTCTCATTTTGTTTGCTTGCTGCTGGATTCCTCTGCACCTGATGAACTGTCTTCTGCTGTTCAAGGGTCCTCAAGCAGTGAAGCAGGGAGCAATCTATGCAGGCAAGCATTTTTTCATATTTGGTAATGAGTTCACTATATGCTTTAAAGTGTTTATTATATAAAAAAGAAAAAACTGCAACTAATGTTATTTTTACAGGTATCCTTCTGTCTCATGCCAATTCTGCAGTCAACCCTATGGTTTATGCTTATCGCATCCCAAAAATTCAAGAGGCATACAGTGTAATATGGAGACGTCTCCTCACGAGGTTAAACTGTTGCCAAAGAAACAACCAAGTTAAAGGATCAATAACGGACAGCTAATCCAATCACAGATGTGTGGATAACGACAAAAACGCCTTTATTCTTTTACAGCCAAGTTAATATGTTTAAATATTAAAAGTATTAAGTATGTGGTTCATTTTCATCTTCCATGCCAAGTTAATACATGTAAAATGTACTTTGTACGTTTAAGATTGAAACTTTATTTTTTACAAAAGAGCAATTTTCCAAAGCCCCACTAGATGGTGCTGCACACTAACAAACTCAATAGCTGCTGTTCAATCAGAATTGGACTCCAGAGTTCATGGCAAATTCTTTCATGATATCTTTACTCATTTTTGGACAACTCATTTCAGGCAAGAATGACTTTTATTACATGCGCATATTTTAAAGCAAGTTACAGCTTCATTCAGTGGAACAGATGCACTTCACGTTCATGCTTAAAAGCTCACAGTGTCCCTGCTTTTTTTTGTTTGAGATTTCTGTCAATAAATGTTTCACTTCTGAGATCTGAGAAGAGTGGTGAATATCCATGAGTATCCAGTGAACTCCTCAGGGAAGGCAATAGACTGTATAGTTATCACCTGAGCAGGGTGCAGTCCCACCCAACAAACTATACAACCTACTACCTCACCCTGTCAGAGCCCAAGTCACATATGTTCATCTCTGAGGGAGCATGAAACCTGATATATTTGTTCCAGCAAAGACAATCTGAGAAGCGTGTCAAACAGCAGTAAGGTACCAGATCTTTTCTTATTGGACTGCGTGATTGTCCATCAGGAGAAGACAGTTGGCGACTGGCTGACTCAGCTGTCTCCTTGGGAAAGACAGTAGATTGCATAGTTATCTAAAAAAGAGGTTGCAAAACCCCACAACTATTCAATCTACTACCTCAGCCCCAAGGACAGCATCCACGTTGCTTCAGCACCAAAGATCCGTAATGATGACTTTCCTGCAGAGGTGCAGAGAAAAAAAGAAAAAACAAACAAAACAAAAAAAAGAGTTATCATAATTATATCATCTTAAAATTACATGATGTAGCTACACAGGAGAGGGCTGCTAGTCCACAATTGTGTGTATAATGTGTTTAAATTTAATCCCCATTTAAAGCAGTGTAGAACTAGTTTTAGTTGTATGTATTTATTGATCTGGTTCTTTATTTTTCTTGAAGCTGTGTCCTGGAAATACTAGCTCAAGCTCCTCATTCATTATGACAATCTTTTACTACCAAGATTTAGACAAGCAATTACTTCTTGACAGTAAAAGACCCTGTTGTGTGAATAGACACGTTCAGCGACCGATCGTGATATTCTGTTGCAAAGCTTAACATCTTGAAAAATTGTTTGCTGCTAAAGGAAATTATAGACAAAATATAAAAAAAAAATGTTCATAGTAAACGGACAGCAGAAAGTGAGAGCACTAATGTGTGAAAGCTCGACAAACAACTCACTGGCTTCCTGAGACTGGCATGTGATCGAAAGAGAGGGAGGGAGGGAGCGGCTCAACCTCTGTGCCAGGAATCCTTTTCCGTTTTTGCCAAAACTGAGCTCATTCCAGTGGGCTATCCCTGAGTAGACTGGCTGCTACTTCTCAGGCGGTGGTACACACACACACACACACACACACACACACACACACACACAGATGCCTTCAAATATGGCTTCCACCAGCTGCCTCGGATTGAATACAAAACTGGGATTCTGCTTCCCAAAACACAACAAGGAAACACAAAATGGCGTCGTGCACATCGGCCATTTTAGGTCCACTTTAAAACACTGCACAGTCCTCATTTCAGTATATTTTCCTTTTTAAATCTATTCCCTGATAATGAAAAAAGAGCAGCTGCTATATAGTGAGTTATGGAGAATGAATCTTGTGCCAAGCACAGAGATGAAGCCAACAGACCTGCACGACACACTCAATCAGAAGTGCTTAAGCAGAGAGAAAGTAACGGTTCTTATCAGACAGCTGGACAGTTCACAGAGAAAAGCATCATCCCAAACAGTGTGTGGCTGTGGATGCGTTCTCACTTAACACTCTCCAGGAATTTATGGGCTCTTCAGGTTGCCAGGAACTATTAAACATTGTGAGACACTGGAGCAAAGTTGCAATGTTCCCGCAGGTTAACATGACAGCAACGTAAGGGTTAATGAGTGCCAGACTAAATGCCAGGCCTGGGATTCGGACAGACAGAATGTGTTAGAAAGTACACTGCTTGCATAAATTAACAATGAGCCACAACCCCTGAGACTTGGTCCAGACCAGCTTGTACTTAACATGCAGTAAACCCCACTAGCCTGATTACAGAGGGGCAGACAGACAGAATAGGGTGGGGGGGTGCTGGCATGATGCCCACCTCTGCCACCATGCCAGTGACAAATCTATGAGCTCTGTTTGGTCGCCAGGAAACGTCCTCTGACTGGAGCTGTGTTTGAAGGACGATACGAACAGACTCATTTTGATATAACACAGAACATTTGGGGAAATGGCTCCATTTGGCACAATTTTTCAATTGTTAACAATATTAAATGCCTTCGAGGTTAATTGTAAAAAAAAAAAAAATTGGTGTCCAATTCTCTCGGCTTTTTTTTAAAAACACTGAGGCCCAACTCGGTCAGTCATGTGAGCTCCGTAGGACGCCGCTGTCTGAGACTCTGGGCATTTGCTACGCCACATAAAAGGGGCATGCATGGCTCAGCTGGGGAAAATCATTTTCTCTGTCAGCACCTATAAAATAAATGCTCCTCGAACCCAAGGGACAGCTGAGAGAATCTCAGCCAAGAAAAGAAAGAAATGTAACCTAGTGAGTAAATCTCATCTGTCTGTAAAAGCGTCTGTGCAACAGTCACAGCAGAATTACTGCTGAATAACAACAAATTCACATCATAAAAACTAAGCCAAGAAACATGGACTCTGTCCCCTAATGCCCTCTGATAACACTATTCAGCTGTGACGGATCAGGATATGTTGGTCTGGAGGCAATTTCCTTCTTTAGCATAATTATCTGTCTTTGCATGACAGTTCCTTTTAAAGTTTCCAAACTGTGTGTATATTATAGCCCTTTAATTCTTTTCAGCAACAGATGTTTTACACGTTGCATGATCATAATACAATGTCATCTGTTTCTGTCAAAGAAAATAAAAAAGGAAGCGTAGAAAACAACAACAGCCTATTGTTAGGGTATTTGCTCTGCTTTCTGCAGGATAGCCTCCTTTTATGTGTTGCCCATCTTGGTTGGTTTTCCAATCCTGACAAAGAGACTTTGAAAGGGCAGCTAATGAGAATCATGGTTTATTATACAAATTAAAGAAATGTCCAGCAGGAAATGACATTTTAAGCTCCTAAAACACAAACATAAAGATGAAAAATAGAATGAAAACAAAAGGCCGTAGCTTCCCCTCACCCCACTGTGACCGGACACAGGATTCCTTACATTTTTTCCTTACCTAATGCCTGTACAATTTAATTAGCAAATCCCAAAACATACACACAACACGCTCGGTTGCCAACAAAACTCAAATTTGGAACGGATTATTGCAGGAAGCAGCAGCAGGGAAATACCTATTGGGTTGCCTGGTCCCTTCGTCCGCGAGACAGGATGAATGCTTGGCACAGACACCACAGAGGAAGGGCACCAGACGATTGGTTCAGGTTCTTGTGTGTGTTTTCTCTCTTTCCTAGTCTCTCCCCTCTCTCTGAGCTTTGTGCCAAGAATGGGCAGTGTCTGTGTGCCAGGCAGAATTTCAATAAGGGAGTAAGGAGGTGGTGATGGTGGGCAAAAAAAAAAAAAAAACGGAGGAGGAGGAGGCACACTGGGGGAACTGGCGTTGGCAGAGGAAGTATGCCACACAATAGATGGCAGGATGAAGAAATCCCACTGTTGAAAAGATGCAAACGGACGTCTTGTCTTACTTATTGCTGGTTTTACTGATTTTAGACAAAGTGCTGTTTTGATTTCACACCAGCTTTTTCATCTTCCCACCCCCTGAGGAATGTCTTATTCCTACATTAAAGGACGAAGGACGTGAGCACTGAGCCTCCTCCATCTCACTTGGCATGGTGCCCGCTCTGATGTTCTGTATATCCTCTTTAACCAGGCAGAACACTCACATGGCTCATGCTCACGTGTGCACATGTATACATGGATATGCTGCCATATGCATTTGCTTACACACAAGCACATGCTGCTGGCGACCTCACAGCACAGCTACTTTACTGGCGTGCATTAGAGAAGCTACTGATTTACTGATTAAATTTCACTAATTGAATTAAATTTTACTGGTGTGAATTTCCCTCTGGGATTAATAAAGTATTTTTCATTCATCTCATTAAGCGGAAATGCCTCCATTTCTTTGCAGTCAACAGAAAATGATGGACTGACATGCACTCCAGATACCTAAACATGGCAGTATTCCCCACATTATAAAAAAGTTAAATAAGTGGTCTATCACACTTTCCGACAGTAATTAAAAATTGGAAGAATAAGATCAATTATTTAACATGTTAAAAAATATATATATATATATAAAAAGGGTTTTACATAATAAAAATATGGATTTCTAACTTTTAGGCTGATAACATTGTTTCCTTTGATCATTAGCAATACATGCTGCAGATTTTAAAGTAAATTAGACTAAACAAAAGAAGAAAAAAGTTGATGAAAAACATTTCTAGAGCATTTCTATCACTAATTAGGGAGGATATTTCTTTAAACATCTGAAAAAGGAAACTGTTACTCTTCATTCTTTCTATCTTGTCTATTTTACCCATCTTGTACTTTGCTAAAGCAGTGTGAGGTTAGTATAGTTTGAAATGTTTCTAACATGCCTGACATGTCATTACATGCCCACATGTTATAGCATTTACTAATTCCTCACACATGCACATACACACAAATGCCCACATATAGACATGCATAAACAGCATGCAGAAGTCAGTATTTCTCTTTTATAGCAGCAAGTTTCCATTTATGTGTGCATGTTTACAAAGCATGCGTGCACAAGTGCAAATTAGTGTATGTCAGGATGAAACAGCTGTAGCTTCCTGCATGAGCAGAAACACTTCCTGTTGCCTCGCTGCAAACTGCGACCGGTCAGCCAAGATATCAACCAATCAACTATGCTGAGGCTGAATGCAGGAAGTTAGCCTGACTGCCTCTAGGAAAAAAAAACTCAGAAACATTATGAGGCAACATGATAAGTTCATCTGAGGATAAGAGAGGGGCGGGGAAAAAGCACTCCCACTCCTACCTCTCTTTGTGTCTCTCTACAGTAACTCTTGTTTTCTCCTTTTTTCCTCAAGCTTTTTTCTTCACATTTACCACCCTTTACTGTCATCTCTTTTTAAAATCGGCTTCTCTTGGATATTTTTTAACAATTATTTGTCCCTTGTTATCAAAGCAGAGCAATCGCAAACGATAGAAGACGATAAGGAGGAACAGGCTGTAGCTTACCCATGACTTGTGAGGGGTATGTTGAAAGGGTCTGCTCATGTTTACACGTGGCATGTAGGCGCCATCTTAACACCAACCCCTATTTAGACCAACATACAGTACAGTAAGGCATTAAGCTTCCCATTTAGGCCTCTAACAGTACATGCAGATCCTTAAATATGACACTGAAAGTATGCTGAAAAGGTCAGATCGTCTGTTTGTTGATATAGATATGTTGTTTAGTCTAATTCTGAAAGAAACACGTGCTTTTGTTTTTTTACAATTTGGTTCCTGATACGTTACTGTAATTGTTAATACAGCTTAATTCAAATCAAAGGCTTAGAAATAGAGACAAACTTCAATCAGATACATGTTCATATTTCTTTACAGCAGACTTTTGCCAACTTTCTCTTTTTAATATTCAAGAATAACTTCATAATAGGATTAAAGAGCCACATTTGTCGAACACACAGCAACAACTGTGTGACTGAATTGCGATTTGTTTTTGCGTTTCCTCTTACATCTAAAGTGTCATATGTACAGTAAACTATGACTCAAAGTTCCAGGACAAACACTACCACCTTGAGACAAACTGCCACACCCCTCGATTGCAGAGATAAAACTTAACACTCGTTTGAACAAACACTCGGGTTTCTGTGAGACAGCTGCCACTTACATGAGTTTTCACAGTGGCAGAAAGTACAGCCTACAAAAAAAGTGTCAATCAAAGTAAATATTTCCTTCATTTTACCTATCACGATAACTCCAGCTAAAAAGAGACGCAACACTTTGACAAACTTATACTGACCTGTGCACAACAACAGCTCTCTAGCTTAGTCGACCTTATGGGGTCAGAAAGTAACAGAGAGGGCCTGATTTTCCTTTTGCCAGTGTCTAAAGAGACACCTGTTCAGCACAAAAAGCCCAAAGAGAGTATTTGCCACCCTGGCAGAGTCTGTTGTCCCGGGGCAAAGAGGGAAGAGGAAGAGGAGGGAAAGAAAGCAAGAGACAGAGGATGGTCAGTAGGGATATATTAGTCACTTGCAGGTCGCGAAAAGTTGCTTCTTTTAGTTCCATTGAGCCAAAATGGCGGTGAACAGTGCGGCGTGGCAACTAGCGACAACACGCACGTTACAGGAGGAACACCATGATGAAGGGCAAAGAATAGGGCGAGAGGAACTGCAAAAGACAGATCATAGGGCAGTAAATAAGACGAAAAGAGGTGTCGCAGTATAAAAGAGTAAAAATACCTGAAGCCTGTATGTGTGAGGCGGGCTGGGCCGGAGGACTGGAGGAGAAAAAGGCCGTGATGGCGGGAAGAAGGGGAACGAGAAGAGTAGAGCACACCCTCCGAGTGCTACGCCCCCTGCCCACAATCCCCGCCTACTGGCGTGAGTGCGTCTGTCCGTACACAGGGTGACAGAGGGACGTCTGCTCTCACACAGCCCTGAAACACACACACACAAATCACAATATCAAACACAGTATGGAGAGCAAAAACAGGAGAGCTGCAAATTACACCCGCGATAGGCCAACATTACTTGCAGGAGTGTATAACCAAAGCCGAGTCAAATCTGCAAGCACACACACACGCGTAAAAACAGAGGACAGTTCAAAACACAAACATACACATGATCAGTCTGCCAGCATTTGGATCGCCCTCTGCTCTGCCCTGTGCTGTGTTTGCCTCGGTCTGCCTGCCCACTTTGGCACCGCTGCCAAGAGGGAAGGAGAGAGAAGGGAGGGGAGGAGGGGGATGCGGAGACACAGAAAGAGGAAGGGAGGGACGTGCTGTAGAGAGGAGAAACAGAAAGAGGAGGAGTTAAGACAGTGTAAAGCAGAAAGACAAGAAAAAGAAGAGAGGAAGCGTTAACTGTCATGAGCAGACATGAAACAGGGAGACAGCAGTGAAAAGCGCTGTGAACATTCTCATGTTATTCATCATACCTCTCGCCTCAAACTCCACTTATGCTACTCTGCTGGAACGCACAGATGGCGAGAGACACAAGCAGGTCCAGACACTTCTGCTATGTTGCTTCATCTCACCGAAGGGTTTAAAAAACAAGTCTCAGCTGTTGCATTTTTTTTTTTAAATCGAAGTCAAAATTATTTTTGACATTTCCTTCCTGCCAGATTTCCTCAACGTGTCTCCCTCCGTGCAGGTTGACATCAGCCCTGCTCGCTAGGTGGGATATGTACGAGTCCAGTCAAATGACTGAATGGAGGGGTGCTAATTAGCAAACTGTACTTTCTGTCCATGTGTGTGGCACCTATACCGTCTTTTCCCTTTGCATTTTAACACTAGCACAAGACCTGAACATCAGAGTCTGATCATGGATCAGCAAGTTGCCGTCTACAGATATAAGCCACTAGAAGAGAAAACATTCATTCCTCTGTTCATAGTCAGCCCTCTATAGCCAGCCTGCGCAGCCAATCACTAGCGTCTGAGCTGGTATCCCAACACGAGCCAACCAATCACTACCATATATCATTTTCAAAATACTGGCTGAGCTCCTAAAAGACATGGACACTTCCCACCATCCGTTTTAAAGCAAAAAAAAAAAAAACAACAAATTTTAAAAACTTACCATCCACCTCTCTGAGACAAAAAGCTAAATTTGTTTTGTCTTTGAAGAGTACAACAGCTCATCCCTCGTGGTAATAATTATAATAGCCACTGAATCCTCAAACTGACCAAAAATATACCATCAAATATTTCTGGAGGGCTGTTCCAGTCCTCAAACATTCACTGTGGAGATATAACAGACTACAACAGCCCAGCTCGTCTGCTTAATGTCCGCAAGTATTTTCTTAGAGATAAGACAATTGACGCAAACACACATTCATACTGTACACACACGCAAACACATGCGGTGCGAGCAATCCGGTTCTTCTATGCAGCATCGAATTCAGCCAGAAGGTTGGACAGCCCCTCGATCTGACGTCACGTTTCCTTTGTTGTTTATGAATTTATTTCTCTCCTCAGCTGAACTCTCTGAACCTAAAGTCCCTCCCCAACCCCTCCCTCCATACGCTATCCACTCCCCTCCTGTCCTCTAGCCCTACATTTACCCCCTGCCAATGAAGGCGGGCAAATACAGTATGGCTTTAACAAGAAGAAAGAAAAGAAAGACAAAGAGAGCCGAGACAAGGAGAGGTAGAGAAAGGAGCTCAGATGCCTGTCTCACTTGTTTCTTTTCTTCTGTCGCTGCCTGTGTCTTTTCCTGCTTGACTTGTAAAAGTTTCAGCTGCATAGTGGCCCAGCCTCTTTTGGCATCTGTCCAGGTCTCGACTCCTGTCCCCTTGCAAGCAAGAGAAGGAAGTCAGGACAAATTTAGACACAGCTAGACCGTACTGTAAAGTTGCAGAAGCACAGCCACCGTTTTTACTTCAGATCAACCCAAACAGGAAACCAGTAGTTCATCCTACAACAGTTATCATCAGTTGTTTAGTAAAGTCTGGTGCAGTGTATAATACAGTTAAAATAGTTTTGCAATACAGTCACAAAGCTGTGCAACACATGTAATGTTTGCCTTTAACTTGCTCTAACAGCTGTATCTGATAGCACGGCTTTGGTGCTCACACCCAGTTCACACAGGGACACACACCGTGTTATTTTCCCGGTATCATCATAAACAACTTGGCTGCCTTGAAGTGTTGTAACATTTTAACTAGCACACAACAGCCTTTACAGTGTTGTATATTTTCATTCATTTGCAACATATATGCTCCCTTGGATGGACTGTGTTTAAAGCCTGTGTACGTACATATTTGTTACTGATTTACTCACTAGGTGCAAGATTAGTGACTCTCTTTCTGCCATTTTGATGTAGCTACTTGTAGCTACCTGTAACTCTGCTTTACTAATAATGGGGTTTGTAATAGTTCAGATGCGCTGACTTTTAAAAATTATCTATAAAATTTTACAGGAAATGGGCTAGCCTTTCAATGCAAAACATTTACATACTTCTTTAAGTAAAATACCTAATTTTCTTACTTTCAGCAGCTGGTGACAATAAATTGTTAGTGTGTG
>JBAMHX010000015.1:12128911-12148443 GCA_037177515.1 Pseudomugil tenellus
TAGATAGATAGATAGATAGATAGATAGATAGATAGATAGATAGATAGATAGATAGATAGATAGATAGATAGATAATACTGGTCTCCTGTCCCGTGGTGAATACTAGAAAGTAAAAGATAATACAACAATCCTTTCTACCAAAACTTCTTATTACATTCTTATAAAATGTGATCTTTCTGCCCAGTTGTTCTTGTGTTTGGTTTCAAAGGGTTAAGAAGATTGACTAAATCCAGAGTAGTCAGAAATAGTCTTCCTTTTTTTTTTGTTTTGTCATAAAAATGACCTCGTTATAAAAAAGTTTTATACTTCATTTAGCTAAAGAGTTAACATCCCCAGAGCATAGATCACTTAACCTTTCTTAGTCTTTGTGACAAGTCCGTGGAACAACATACCTTAGCTTTTTACTACCTGACCTCCACAATATGGACTGTAACCCCATCTTGAAATCTAGACAGCTGCCTAACTGTAACCCACTTACACTCTCCTCCATTTCTTTTATTTGTGCAGATTATATCCATGGATGATAAATGCAAAAGTAAAAAAGACCAAAAGGTCAAGTCAAAACACACATAGGATCTCTCTCTCTTTAGTGTCATATATGAAATGGATTTTGGCTACACTGCAGGTTGAAGCCATCTGTTTCATGTTGTAAAATGCTTTAAAATGTACTTAAAGTATTGTCAGGCATTTATTTTCTAACATGTGTTCTTACATCACAGTTAAGTTTTTTCTTCAAAGACCTAAATCTAAGGTGATTTTATGAGTATAGTGAAATCAGCACTTCTGCTATCCCTCTGCTTTCCCATCAGGAGTCTGATGTCATGGGAGGAGTTTGCTTTGGGACCCACAAAACTTTTTGCGTGTCGTGTATTTCGACGCCACGCCTCTGTGCATTTTCCTCCGCGCGTTGATTTCATACTCATACTTTACATTCCGCCTTTTTTTCTGTCAAAGACCATTGTTTTGACTTGGAAGTACCCACAGATCAGAAATCAAGTCGCCTGCAGAAGCAGAAGTACAACTAGCGCTTGCTGCGGTAACAGCAGAGCTGGAAAGCCGTTGTGAGGTGAGTGCGCTCCCAGATAGTTCTTTGTTGTGTGCAGCAACTTTCATGCAGCAGCTGCTGCTGCTAGGCTTCGTGTGTGCTGGAAGTTTTGGGATATTTGACATATTTCGCATTTTTCCCGCTGCGGCTTTGCTGATTCAGAGCCCAGTGGGAAGTTCCTGAAGTGTTTATTCCATCACTCGTGCTGTAACTGGTTATTTTTCTATGTCTGTCTGACTGTGTTTGGAGTTTGTTACGGAATAATTAGCCAACAAGCTAACTAGCATGTCAGTACAAGTGTTAGCGGGGGCTTGTCTTTAAAATGCTAGCTATAAACTCGGAATAACGTTCATAACACTGTTTTGTTGCGTTTTAAACACTTTTTGGATTTACTGTGTCTAAATATATTTCTCATTTTGAGTCAAAAGCGATTTCGCCAACTCACAGTTGGCTACACAGTTTCCAACTTTTCATTTTCCCTCCTCGGGCCAGCAGCTGGGATTCATTTTTTGTTGTGAAAACTTTTATCAACAGAGGGTTACGCTTCAGATTCAGGCGAAGTTAGGCGATTAGTCTTTAGTTATCTGTCCTGCTTGAGTAACCCATATTTCATAAGGTAGTATCTCTTAATTCGTATCACGTTTATGCACATATTTAGAATCGGTCTGAAGTTGTACTAGCACTAGTAAGTAGAGTTGGCGTGGAAGTCTGTAAAGTCCTGTGATGAAAGGGAGCTTGAGTAACCGTGTCAATGGTGTTCTCATTGGCTCATGAGGCAGCCCGCACTGTGCATGTGTCCTTTCAGAGTTTGCTGAGCTCATAGTTTTATTTAGCTCAACGCTTCAATGGCTCCTCATTGCACTGAACACCTGACCTTTTGGCCACTAAGAGCTATTTGAAACTGGCATACATGTGCTTTTCTAGTATAGCGCCCTAACTCTGTATTACTACCCATACTTGAAATGACAAAATATAAGCTACAAGTTTCAAAGAAAAAAAATGTTAAATCCAAAAGAGCATAAATCAGGAATGTTTATATTCACCGGTATTGTTATATTAGCATACATTCAGCTGTCCCCTTTTCTCTGTTTAGAAGCTGTGCAGACCAAATATATTGAATTTTTGTTGAGAGGCTTTTTAGGCAGACCATTTTTAAAAGATTGCCAGAGTTGCAAATTCTAAATAATCACTTAAAATAGACTTGCAACTGTATTATGTGAAGACATTTCTTAAATAGGAGAAAAATATTAGCTGGACTCTTTTTGCCCGAGTTTTTGGACAGTATGAATATTCCTCCTTTCAGGCTTGCGTTCGATGCAGTTTTGTGTTGTTTCACCCTACAATCTACACAGCCCTATTCTGTATTAAAAACAAAAACAAATTTAATAATTACATGTTTTTTGTCCACCCTTAGGGGTGGGATTCCTCTTTCTTTTTTGGCTATTACATCGAATAATTATAAAAATAAGATGTGCAAACATGTTAAAGTTGTTTTTGTTTTTTTAACGGAAGATTTTGATCCCATTTGAATGACATTTATAGATTGTAGTAGTTGAAAGTATCCACTGTTCAGAAGGGAAACTAATGCGTCTATAAGATCATTATAAATCGGCATGTGACAACTCACCCTCACTCCCAGATTACTCCCAGGTTGGAACCAAAGTGAGGTTATTCATGCATGAGATTAAGAATATCCCAGGCCAGTCTGACTGAAATATTCATTTGAAGGGATGTACAGGCATTAAGGCGGTTTATATCATAGTCTGGGTGAACACTCGATTCTGATTGGTTGCAGGGTGTCCGTTAAAAAGTGATGTAGGACACCTATAAAAAAAGTTAGCCTGGTTGTTCTAAATTATTATTAACTGTGGCAACCAAAACTCAGAAGAAAATATGTTGATATAGGTTTGTTCACAGTTTATACATGACAACAAGACAGTAGACAAAGCATGAGTGATTTATGAGTGATATGCAATCATGTCACTTCCCTCCACTGATTAGGCTAATACACAGTGACAGCTGTTTCTGTGGTCAGAGCTGGTTACCATGGCAATGTAAGCGATATTACATCATCCACCCTGCTGCGTTTTTTTTTTTAAAGTACAATTTTAACAATAAAAAATTAAACAATGTATTATTAATAGATTTAATGTGTATTTCTTTTAAAAGTGACTATAGTGTAAGTGGGAAAGTGCCCTTTGAGGTGTTTATTTTCAGAAATTAATGGTTCACGCCTTCACGTCGTCCATTAATTTCTAAATAATAGACACTTCAGCAGAACTCCCCTTACTTGAAGCAATGCTATGTGTATCTGTCACTGTTCTGTTGCAAAATCTTAATCAACTTCTCACAGAAAAGCATTTCAAGATCATCACTTTTCCTCCCCTTGATCATGAAAATGCTCTTTTAGACTTTCTGAACCATCCCATCAGGCCTGTCGTAATTGCTATGGCAACAGCACAGCCCTGTCAGCAATGATTTGAAACGGGAAAGGCCCTGCACACAGTGTAGTAAAAACTCATTGCAGCAGGGGAAGCTCTGTGACCACACTGATCCTCTGTGGTTCTTTTATGGCCGGGACCATGTTTACCACACTGTGGAAAACATTGCACACAACACTACATTTATGCTGCATACGTGTGTTCGTGTTCAAAGAGACTTGGAGCATCCTCAACAATAACAGAAGAATGTGTTTCTGTACTATACCAACTAGTTTGAGTCCAAGAGAAATGAACATCCAGTGATGACGAAGGTTATCGGGCGGGTATAACTCAGCCAGATTCTTAATAACTTCACAAGCTCTCAGTGTTTGGAGTTTTGCGTGTCAGGTCTCGGACCTTTGCTAACAGAGCTATTTTTACACACCGGCTGTAAACAACTTTAGATGAATCTGATTTCTGTCACGGGGAAGTGTTGAGACATTTGTAGTCCGAAGAAATCTTACACCATTCTTGGCAGACATAACATTAATCCTCGTCCCATCCAACTATAAAAATATCTATGAGGAGGATAATCCAATATATGTTTGTTTGTTTCTATGCTTTCATTTGTCCTCAGAATATGTTTTGTGAATCAGAAAACAGGAACTGCTTGGATTTTTCCCTTTATCAAACCCATTGATGCCATTATATTTTTCTGTACGTCATCATGTATGTCATATTGATTTGACTGGTTTTTAGATGTTTCTGTTTCTACCCAGTCAGATGTGAGATTCTGACAATTTGAACTATTACATGAAACCCTCTTTCAGAATATATTTTAACTTCTAACAATAAATGATCAGTGCTTGTGTAGGCATGTTATCAGCTTAAAGCTTTCAAAGCACTCAAACAAACTATTTGTCAATTTAATCACATATTTTTACTAATATTAGCTGTTTTTTGTGCAACACAATTATTGATATTTCATTATTGATCACAAACTAACAGAATTATTGTTTTTACTGCAATTTAAAAAGCAACTCTAATGTACACAAATAAGATGCAAACCAGTGGTGATGGAGCTGCCATGACCACATCAATGGACTTTACCACCAACCCAAATGAATAATGTTTTTAACCTGTATTACTACAATTCAGATTTTGCAAAAATAAATTGCATACTGGAAAATCCATCCATCCATTGTCTGAACCGCTTATTCCAATGAAGATTGACGGGTAACTGGAGTCCATCCCAGCAATTAGCAGGCAAGAGTCCATCACAGGACCAATGCAAAGACAACCAGACAAACAACCAATCACACACATTCACTCCCAAGGACAATTTCAAACGGTCAATCAACCTAACTTTCTTGTCTTTGGATGATGGGAGAAAGCTGGAGTACCCGGAGAGAACCCGCGCTAACAGAAAAGTCACTGTCACCTCCACGCTGTGGGACTGCAGTGCACCACATACAGCCCCATACTGGAAAACATAGAAGAAAAGATGCTTAAAATATAATAGTGTTTGATTTGTAAGACATTACACATTGAACAAATCTTTAGTTCCTTCCAGACATTCTTGTCTACTATGGCAATGCCTGTATCAACTATTCTACAATCACAAAGTATTTAACCAAGCTATTCTTCTATTTCACATGTTCTTGAACTCTCTCATCTCTCTCTGGGATGTAATCCTTTACCTTGTTATTATTATTATTTCCCCATTCTGTTTTAAAATCAGTCTACATTTCAATGTTACTCTTGTGTGGTTCACTGCTGCTGATGCAGCATTTAAATCTGGTTTGGCAGTCTTCCATCCTTGGCAGCTCACTTTCTCCATTTCTGCTGCTAAATACAAAATCCAGTTAGGTCTGTTCTGAAACTTGTATTATTTTATCTACTGTACTTCTATCTAGCATGTTCCTTCGAAAATCCTTACCTTTTCATCTCTACAATTTACTTTAATTTTATGTGATTAATGTTTAGATTTTATTTGTGCATTACTGTAATATCTAAGAAAATAAACAGATTTCTTTTGCAGCATTTGTTCTTGCTCACAGTGATTGTTGGTGATTTCCAGCTGCTGTTGAGTTATGGAGATAGTAAATTTCCTTCACCACAAAACGTCTTTTGTTTATTATCACCTGAAAATAGAGATTAGACACTCAGGGTTTATATTTACAGTTTTATTAGATTAATTAAAGTTTGACTGTATTTTCAAAGCAGTCAGAGGGCAATTGCTTGTATTTCTCTAAACCTTGCTGATTGCAACGCCTTTTGGTCTAAATCAATCAGCTATAAAAACAAATACTAATCTGTTCCTCTATGTTGTGGTGGATTTTGGTCAAATGCTTTTTTAATGTGGAAGAAACTTTGTCATAAACCTAACGTTCAGGACAAGACTTGCTATTCTCTGCTTTAGGTCATGCCATATATATATATATTTATGTATTTATATGTATTTTGCTTCTTGTTTGCTGTAGGTGTGTTGGGGCTGGAACCGCCATCATTGCGTCGGAGTGGAGTTGCCGTGGCAGCCCTGACGGGGCGCAGGAGGAGAGTGGCAATGGAGAAGCAGTGGCAGATGGAGCAGACCGGGGACTGGACGGGGACCCTGAAGGCGTGTGGAGTCCCGACATTGAGCAAAGTTTTCAGGAAGCTCTGGCCATCTACCCTCCCTGCGGCAGGAGGAAGATCATCCTTTCAGATGAGGGGAAGATGTATGGTGAGAAGGAAGACTGTCAAACTGTTGTTGCTATGTGAGGAAAGAAAATACAAAAAAAGAATAGCAAAGAAAACGTGTAAGGTTGACTGCATTGACTACCAGTGTTTTTGCTAGACACAGATTTACAACTGCAGCTAAAACAGCTTACCACAGTAAAGACATCTATTGTTTGCATGCAAGACCTTTAATCTGGTTACTGTGAAACAATAGAGAAATGAGTGGTGGTTTTCAGTTTATTTGAAAGGACTGTCTTATATCACTGATTAAATGTTGACGTATTTCTAATTTACAATCCTCGTATGTTCAGAAGAGCTCTGCATGAGGGACTTTGTAAATATAACACAAAGGCTTAAGTACATGGCCTGCAAAGAAGTGTTGGATCATACGGTTGTCAGCCTTACATTTCCATAAATTAAAAAGGAAAAAAATATTGTAAGCAAACATACAAAAAAGAACAACTTACCTGACGTGTGTGTGAGGGGTGTTAGCAGATCTAAAACTGATAAGTACAATGGTTTGAAGTTGCATATGTGGTTTGCCTTTTCAAAGTACAAGAGTTATGTGTTATTTGACTAAAATGAACATACATGTACAAACATAACTCACTTGTTGAATGTATATAATTTATATGTAGTTCATTGGCTTTATGCACAGGTCCACTAGTTCCTGAACTTAAGACAACTCTTTTGTTTCCTGCCTTTCATTACTGAATGAACTGATTAATCCAGGTGTGTCTGACCTCAGTAACCACAACAGCAATGGGCAGACACACCTGGATTAATCCATACATCCAGTAATGAAAGACAGGAAACAAAGGAGTTGTCCTAACTTTAGGAACTAGTGGACCTGTGCATAAAGCCAATTCCATTATACCATGAACACTAACTTATTTGCACTCACAAGTCAGCTTGCACTCCACCATTTAAGAATTTATTGCATTAAAGTGTCATGTGTCAAGTGTCCAATGCATTATTAAAATGGGAAGAATATTCGGAATCCATGATTATCTAGAGAAGTGTCAGAAACAAATTCTAAATGATGGTGATCTTTGATCACTTGAATGTTGAAATAAAATGAAAGAAAAACAACAGTAGAACTTAGAGCTATGTTAAGGGAATTCAAGGGTTTGGGATGAAACTGATGTGTACTATAAGAAAACCACTAATCAGTGAAACTAGCCAGAGAAAAAAGGCTCTCGTTTGCTATGGAGCATAAATAT
The DNA here is from genome assembly GCA_037177515.1 of Pseudomugil tenellus. Classification (NCBI taxonomy): domain Eukaryota; kingdom Metazoa; phylum Chordata; class Actinopteri; order Atheriniformes; family Pseudomugilidae; genus Pseudomugil; species Pseudomugil tenellus. The sequence goes on from JBAMHX010000015.1 coordinate 12,136,321, forward strand.
TGGATTCTGAACCAATAGAGGAAAGTTGTTTGGTCTGATGGATCCAGATTTACCTTCTTTCAGATTGATGAGGGCATCAGTCTGAAAGAACCCAGAACTCAGATGTTTTCTCATAGCCAGCACCTGACAGCCGGTGCTGGAATCACACCCTGAAGTGGTTTTCAAAGGAGCACTGATCAGCAGATGAAGAGATGCACGTCATGCCTAAAAGCTGGTTTACGGTCATGCAGCGTCTACGTCAGGTTGGTTACGATGTAACCACCGTAGGGACAGTGTAGGTTCGCAGAGGCTCAAATCGAATGTCTTGCATCCCGGCTACACAAATGCAGCAACATGGAAGTAGTCCCTTTGTGACTGGTCGGATTGTGATTACATGTTTCTGGATATTTGAGTCTGAAGCCACTTTGCTGATTTGCTGTTTAAAATACACGGAGGAGCCAAAAACAGGACTCGTGCAATATTAGCAGACTGCGTTGTGCAGCTCTGGTAACTAATAGCACCTCATAAAGACAGATCACTGCGTGCAATTTGCACATAGTTAACCTGTTTTGTTAAACCATCGAAAAAAAAAAACTTTACCCATTGGAGTTTACTGGCTAATACCTGCCCTACTACCCCTATTACCCACAAATACGGTTAAGAAACTGCAACACTGCGATTTTACCTATATTCAACTATAAACATGTACTGCCTCTACGTCAGCTATGCAGACCCAACCTGACGCAGACACCATATGAGTATAAACTGGTCTTAAGGCAACTGTGCAAGCCTGTGGGGGCAGTACTATGAACTGGAGTTGGTGCAGTTGGTCAAGTCTGGGTTCAGCAACATTATCTGCTCAAAGAATGAGGTCAGCTGACTCCCTGAATGACCAGGATATTCCATCAATAGATTTCTTTCTTCCTCTATGGCATGGGCGTATTCCAAGATGACAATGCCAGGATTCATCAAGCTCAAATTGGGAAAGAGTGGTTCAGGGAGCATGAGGTGTCTTTTTAAAGCATGGATTGGCCACCAGTGAGTCCAAACCTGAACCTCTGAGAACATTTCAGATATGCTGGAGAAATCTTTGCTCTCAGTCAGGCTCTCGCATAATCAGTACGAGATCTTTATGAAAATTTAGTGCAACACTGGATAGAAACAGATCCTGTGACATTGCAGAAGATTATCAAAACAATAACAGTGCCAGCGTGTGTGCTGCAATCACAGCTAAAAGCCATCCAACAAAAATTACTGTGGTTGTTTTTTTTTGTTTGTTTGTTTGTTTTTGCCAGGTTATCTCCTAAAGCAAATTTATTTTTTATTGGATCTCAGCAAAAGTTTATTTTGGAACCTGATTCCAAGGAGCCATAACAAAAGCCCAGACTGATCAGCTACTTATTCTTTTAAGCCAAGTTGGTATATGGTGCTTTTGGAGTCGTTTTAATTTGAGCACTATTCATCTGCCTGTAGCTATTTTCGGAGAGGGCGATTTAGCCTTGAGGTCAGAGGGTAGCCAGCAGTTACAGGATCAAAGGATAGACTGAGCTGACCTTTTAGGTCAAGTTAGACTTAACATACAAAGAAGCTTTTTCCTTGCCCTACTCAGTGGGTGATTGCTTAAATATTGGTTTACATTGGGTCAATTGATCTAACACTTGCGCCCATAGTGAGCCTTTTGATTGTTTTCGTTATTGTTTTTATTTTAAATTATTAGAGCTCTGTGTTTTGACAGTTTATTGATATGTTTTTGAAGACCTTGGCCTAAATCCAAACGTTATTGCATTTTTGATTTGCTGAGTGATGTTTTTCTCATATACCATGGCCAATTCCATCCTTTTGTGTATGTGTGAGGGTGGGTAGTGAAACTGTGAGAGAACCTCGATATGGATGGTGACAGAGAAGGAAAGTTTGTTTCAGCATTGCAGAATTTTCTCTTGTAGTGGGAGTGTGGGCTCACTGTGCAGAACTTTCCCATTTCCCTTTCATGCTTTCCAATCTCTGTGAAGCGCCTTGAGACGACATTGTCGTGTAATGGTGCTATACAAATAAAGTTGAATTAAATTGAATTGAATTGAATTAAACAAGGGTACTCCCATTGGAACTCACATTTCATTTTATTTATTCACCCACCCATACAAATGCTGTGCCATGCATAGTCTTGCATCAACTTAGAATATTATGTCAATGAAAATAAGCACGAGGAAGACAATGTCTTGTGTTTTCTTTTACAAGAGAAATAACATTAGATTGGTGGCCAAGAGGAAATTGTTCAACAATCCATAAAACACAATGATCAACATACACATTGGAAGATGCATCAACAGTAAATGTAAAACTCATGCTCATATTAATCCATTCTCATTTTGTAACTGGTTTGTATGACACAAAAGCAACACTGCAACAAATTGTACATTGCATCATACATGAGAATGAAAAGGCATAATTTTATTTTAACATACACAATAGTATCTTGATTTATAAAACTCTGCTTACACCATCAGTGGTAACGACTAGGGGTACATTCCCAAACACCCCCAATCTTCAATTTCCCCAATCCTCGAATACATATACAAATATAGAAACATTCTGGTATAACGTCATTATGTGACACATCAGAACTAAGCAAATTCTTTGCTTATTTCTAACTGATTACTCATGTTTATGTGTTTGATTGCATAATCTACTTTAAGATTTACAGAATTGTCTCTTCCATACTCATGAAATGAAATTAAAAATACTTTATTAATCCCAGAGGGAAATTCAAATTCTCTAGTCATTCGGTTCAGCTGGTTGTGGCTTTTTAGACGGTGGAACAAGGCAGGATGTTTTCCACATTACTGGAATTATTTTCTGACTCAGAACAAGTGCTGGAGAATCTGACATAGTTGTCTTGAGAACTCTGGGACTGACACCATCTGGACCGACAGCCTTTTTCTGGTTCATTCTCATCAGTTGTTTTATGACTTGATTACAGGAGACAGAGTGGAGGTGGAGGTAGAGGGGGTTTCAAAAAGTCCTGATGTGGAGGGAGATGTGGTTGTGTTCAGGTCCTTAACTGAGCTGTAGGGTGACAGTGGAGGTGTGACAGGAAAGCAGTAGGCTCATGGGGCTACCATGTAGGCTCATTTCATGTCTCTTATGGAGATCTTCTCTTTAACAATAACATGTCCAGGATGACACCAGCGCTGGATAACCAGTACTGCAACTCCACGTCATTTTAGTTTTCCACTGAGTTTTTTATTGCGGTCTGCAAGGATCACCTTGAAGCCGTGTAGAGACACATTACAGTCTGGGATATGTTCAGTTAGCACCTGGAGCTCGTCAGTTTTTTTAGCTAGTGAGGAAACGTTACCCATCACAACTGTTGGAAGAAACTCTTTAAATCTGTACCGTTTTCTCTCTGCCTCACTCCGGTCCTGCATCCTCTTCTCTTTCTTTTCAACTCCATTGGGATTTGAAGTGTTAAAAAAATGCATAAAATCTCCCATGCAGCACAGTTTCTTACCATCGTAAAAAGTATTCTTGGACAACCCAAATTGACAGCTCATGTCTTAAAAAAGATGCCTATATTACAACAACACTTAAGTTAAGACGGACCTATTACAATTTGCAGCCACCTAGCGAAGCATTTCCAGAATGTAATAAGGGTTGGAAATAGCTGTGTTACAGATGCGTTAATCACTTTACAGCGTAATTCAGGTAAAGGCGTTTATAACTGAGAACTCATCGTTTTGGAATCTACATATAGTTTTTGAACTACAATATACAATTTAAAAAAGAAAGCATGTGTGCTTATGTGGAGTTGTGGTAGCTGGCAAAGGACATTGTGCGTCCTGTTTTGGGAATTTGAGCAGATTGCTTTTGAGCAGATTGCTGTGTCTCTGAGTCAGCCTATTCTGTTGACTTTGGGGGGGTATTCTGGATTCTGGTAAGTTAACTGAATTTATGTGACTCATCTAAAACCTTTACATCACACAGCTTCCCAGAAAGACCAATTGTGATGCTGATGACATTAGTTCATACATGTGATCATCAATTAAAGTTGTGGGTTATCTATATTTGACCTTCTTGGAGTAGAATATGTTGCTGTTCACTATTTCTTACCTAAAATAAGCAGATCCGAGTTTGTAAAAAAATGCATTTTGAAAGTCTAGATGCAATATTATGACTTCTCCCACTTTCTTTTCCCCTTCATTCATACCTACCGTTTCATCTTCCATCTTTTGTAGTTGTGCCACTAAGACAAAGACAAATCTGACTCAAACTTGAGAGAAGTTGACTTTTAACAGCCACAGAAATTGGGAGTTTCACAACTATTTTTCTATCGTGTGACCAGAAATGGAATAGAGTTATAAGAGACTTGCCATTTACAGTTTAGTAATGGTTCTGTTCACTTTATAAACCCAGTAAAATAACAAAAACACAAAGGATAACACAATAGAAGCATTAGCTGTAGAGTGACTCCACTCTGGATATTTAGATAATAAATAAATAAATTTTGATACCCCCCAAAATGTTTAGCATATTTAAGTCTATTTACTCATTACCTTGTTATTTTGACAGAAAAACATTTTTTTTTTTGGTCTTGAAATGCCTACTTGACTTTTATCCTTTCTTTTTCAATTCCAGGGCGAAATGAGCTGATAGCTCGCTATATAAAGTTACGAACTGGGAAGACGCGGACACGCAAGCAAGTATGCACAGACATGACTGAAGATTATAGAACTGGCATATGTAGAAGTACTTTTTTTTTAACACACTCCATACATTTTTATAATGTTTTGTAATAAAGAATTAACCTATTTAACTGGAAAGTAAATATATTAATACATTATGCCTGTTTAAATAGTAAAATCCTCCTGTGAATGTGTTTTCATGGGGCAACCCTGGCCCCACAGGTGTCTAGTCACATTCAAGTTTTGGCACGTAAGAGGGTGCGAGAATATCAGGCAAGCATCAAGGTGGGTCCCAGCAGAATCAACGCTCTCTGTCCTCTTTAGTCACATTCCTCCTCCTTTTCTTTTCCCTCTTCTTCCTATCCCTTTCCCTTCATCCTGTCTTTCTTCAGGTCTCTAGTCACCTGCAAGTCTTGGCCAAGAGAAAGTCTCGTGAGATTCAGTCTAAACTGAAGGTACACAAGCTCACTGACTTTGCAATGCTAATGGCTTTTCTCTGCATGTAACACCGATCTAAAGTAATCTATTTTATCATCATATATGCAGATTTTATGATCTCTGCTCCTCGAAATGGTTCTTAGCACATCTTATGTACATAGTAGATCTTAGTTGAAACTACAAGAAGGGTTTTTTTTTACTTTTAACACTTCATTCAGTAAGGCAAAAACAAGGCCAAGTAATTGTTTTTTCTTTGTCTTTTCTTTTTTCTATTTATGATAAACTAACATACATGCATGATAAGTTAATTGGCCTTTTGTAAACTCTGCCCCCGAAACGGCTTTTGACCAATCATACATCCTACCAACCGTTGCCATGAAAACATAGTCCGTTAACCTCTAAGCAAGCCTTAGTGATAGCCATAGTGTAATTAATTCATTTAGTGACTTGTGAGACAGTCATCCACCATAACCTGTCAGACCGAACCTCTACCTGCTCCTGACAGAAAACCTTGACTACACAAAAAGCGCACACAATAAACAATTCCCTACTTTCATTAGAGTGTATTATGGCTCGTGTCTATCATGGTGTAGAGGTGGAGGACAAGTTCATTTTCCCTGTGCTGCATGATGCAGTTCTAGCCACCTGAGCCTTAGTAGCTAATATGAGCTTATTAGCCTCAGGAACCGGTAGGTTTGACTAGTTTACTAACTTTACAGTAATCCTCACATTTTTATAATATTAGACTAATATAAGAAAGAGTGCTTACCCGGCAGTACAAGAGTACAACTGGTCCACAATACTGTGATGGTTGGATCTTGAATAGAGGTCATGAGGTTTTTCAGATTTAGCTTGAGACCTGTATGCTTTTGCCCAAATAGTTGTAGTTTCATATTTGCATATTTTTATATTGTTAATATAACCCTCCACTGCATACTGTAAACCTTTTTGTCTTGATCTGGATGATATTGCACTAGTATTGTTTCAAAATAAATCATTAACAAACATCCGTATGGTTCATCCTGCCATAGCTTATTCCATCAAAGTCACAACGATTTACAGACTAGCAACATTAACAAAGGGGGGCAGGGCTTTTGTGAAAGGTCCCTTTAATATTGTTTACATGTCAAGATAGCATCAATGGGCATTTAAATGCATGAAAATTCTGCATTGATCACAGTGTAAACGGCATTCGCTAATGAATTCTAGCGTTTGATAGACTCCAGGTTTGGCATTTCCAAACTTTTTGTGTGCTTGTTTGTCCATTTGTTTGATGCTGTCTCAAGACCTGTTTTGGAATACGTCTAAGAAGGCCTGTCACAATAACAAATTTTCCATGTGATTACTTGTTTCAGATATTATTGAAATAAACAATAATATTGCACTGAGTGATTAATGTTGTCATTTTTGGACTGTTTTCAACTAATATATTAATAATGCTGTAATGATGCTAAGTAAACCCTTTCAAATAATAAAAGTTCATTTCTAAAGATTGTTTAGCTTGATGTGCAGACTAGTTTATGGTCTTCCAGGGTTTCAGCAGTGTGGTTATCTGAAACATATCTGCTCTTTAAACACTTGGAGTTCAGGATCCAGTCAGCAGTTACATACTGCTCATATAAGGGGTCATGTTTTAACTTGACCACATATCTAAGGTGGCAGAGTAAAACTGAATGAATGTTTGATCTCCTTTAGTATCTCATCTTGTAGGCAACGTTGTACAAAAGGCACCACCATAAATTTCTGATCTCTACATTCTTGTTCTTGAACATTTCCTTCAATACTTGATCTTTTCTTTTTGCAAACCTTTCTTGTAGTTTTGATTGTGTACTGTCATTACATGTTTGTTTGCACAAGCTTACTTTACACTTACTTCAAAGTGAAACTTGCAGGTCAGTGTATTTGCTGGTATAAACATGAGCATTCAGCTCAAATATGCCACAAATGACCAGTTCATGTCACCTTGTGAATAAAAGACATTAGTGGGTAATTTTACAATGTATTTTTCCTTTGTAACAGTGTATTTGGTCTGCGCATGTCAGTGTGGTCAACCAGCATTCTTTTTATTTTCAGATCTGTAAAGCTCAGACACCCTTTCCAGTAAAAGTAAAATCTGTCAAAAAAAGATTCTTCTTAGTGATACCATGCATCATTTATTTTATTAATATTTAAAGTTTGTCAGGGATGAAAGAGATATTGTAAGTGTAAATATAACATTGTACAACCTTTCTTCTAAAACCTTTTATTTTACTATGTGATATTTAAATCATTACCCCAAAAATGCAATGGAGTAAAAGAAGCATTTAATTTGTTCAGCTGATAAGAGCTAACACACAAGCGATATTTTGACGGAGCAAAGCAACATAGAAATTACTGTAAAATACTGATATTTGCAGCAAAACAAAGTGACAGAAGCATTTATAAGACTGATTATGTTTAAGCAACCAAGAAGCATCTAATCTATTTAGAGCAGGGAACCAAAACTTTGGTCCTCAAGAGCTTTATGTCCTGCAGGTTTTAGGTGGTTCTCTGCACCCAATTCAGATTAAATCTATCTACCAGCTTGCTGTTGAGTTCAACATAATCATCAATCAATTTGAGCCAACTGTGAATCAACTGAAGCAAGGAAACATGGTGAGGGACAGTGGCCCTGGAGGACCAGATTCCTGGTTTAGAGTACCTTCATAAAGAGTGTTAAATACTTTTAATGAAAGATTAAAGATTTATTTATTCTTTAAACTTATTTTTTACTTATGTTTTACATTGTTGTTATGAGGAATTTGATTAATCCTGACAGTAACATGCATTATAAGGGGTGAAGAAATGTTCATTCAATGAAAGTGTCTGAATACATTGTGAGACATCAGCCAGCTATCTTTCTTTATTTTGCCACATACCATATGTAACTAGTTTCAAATGTGCTGTATTTAATTCATTGCGTGTCCTTTTTACCATAGGCCATGAACTTGGTAAGTTTTCGTGTTACATCTATAGTTCTCTGCTTCAGGCTTTGTGCTGTGTGGTTGGCATCACATTACTGCTAGTCCACAGTCTGCAGTTCTACTGCCAGACTCAAAAACCATGCTCATAGCTCTTTTGTTTTTAGTAGCTTTAGCTAAGGGCTGGTGATGGTTAGCTCTTCTAGCTTTGTGTGCCTCCTGCTTTTGCTTTCTCTTAGGTCTGCTTTGCTGCCTGTCTTTACTTCTTGTATAGCTGCTGCATCATGCCGAAGTACATTACATGTTGGCTGGCTTGCTGTCTAAATTGGCCTTAAAAGACGACTGTTCTTGGAATGATAACCTACATTTAACAGGTCAAATAATTATGTGGTTCATTCATTAAGCATAACTTTGTTTTTGATTTCATGATTCAGGATCAGGCATCCAAAGACAAGGCGCTACAGACGGTAGCCAACCTATCTTCAGCTCAGATTGTGTCTGCAAGTGTAATGAAACCTCAGACTCCTTTCCCTCCACCAGTCAGAGTGAGACAAAAGCCCACTAAGACACACATACCTGTCCTTTTTCCTTTTGTTTTCCCCTCGTCTTGGTAAAAATCTAAACTATTTCCTTTCTCTCCTGTTTAGTTTTGGCCTGCTCCTGTACCAGGACAGTCTGAACAATCTCAGGAGTAAGTACGCCACAGTTCATATGTATTTGTTGTGATGCTTTAAAAATGGGACATGGACATTTCCTGTCATGTACATAGCTTCTCATTTGGCTTTCCTGCTCATTTGAACATTTGCAGCATTAAGCCGTTTGCACAGCCTCCCTATACTACACTACCAACCCCAGTCCCTGCACCTATCAGTAAGTGTGGAAAGAAAAGCTTTAAGTTCCCTAATCAGGATCAATATTGCCATAGTGATAATGTTTTTCTGGTTTGAATATTTAACAGGCTATGATGCCTTGCCACCCCCTCGCCCTGCAGCCATAGCAGCTCCTGTGTGGCAAGACAGAACCATTGCCTCAGCAAAACTACGGCTACTAGAGTATTCTGCATATATGGAGACCCAGAGAGACAGAGAAATGGTATAGACATCAAGATATTTTGTTTAGATTATAAACAATGAATGGTACTTTTAAAAAAGAAAGCTGTTTTGTATCCCTTCTTTTATTTCTCTTTCTACAGCAAAAACATCTTTTCGTACATATTGGGCCTTCAAACCCAGGCTACAGTGATCCTGTCTTGGAGTCCATAGACGTGAGGCAGATTTATGACAAGTTCTCAGAGAAGAAAGGAGGCCTGAAGGAGCTGTATGAAAAAGGGCCACACAATGCCTTCTTTCTTGTCAAGTTCTGGGTTAGTGCACAAATCCCTCCTCCACACAGATCCACTTGAAAGAAACATGTTAAGGAGATTTAAATATGTGAATTTGCTTATCACTTAGTAATAACTGAGATCGAATTACTACAGTAACTGAACTAGATTTATGTAGATACACAGTGTAGGAGGTACATTTTTTTTTCTCTGTTGTGACTTCCTGCTTTATGTCCCCCCGCTGTACTCTTTGCTTTTACACCTGTGCGTGACCTTGTGCGTGTTATAGGCGGACCTGAGCAGTGACATTGAGGAGAGTTCTGGTGCGTTCTACGGAGTGAGCAGCCAATACAGTGGAACAGAAAACATCACCATCAGCGTTTCTACTAAGGTCTGCTCCTTTGGCAAACAGGTGGTGGAGAAGGTTGAGGTGAGAAATTTACATATATTTCCTATGCAGTCATTCATATGTAGATGATGATTTTTAGCTGAAATAGAATTTGGTGGATTTTCCTTCTTTCAGACTGAATATGCACGTATGGAAGGAGGAAAGTACGTTTTCTGTATCCATCGTTCACCCATGTGTGAATACATGATCAACTTCATCCACAAACTCAAACATCTGCCAGAGAAATACATGATGAACAGCGTACTGGAGAACTTCACTATCCTACAGGTATTTTACTGCCACCGCAAGACTTTTTTTTTGCAATGCAGGCTCATAAGATTTAGATTTGAAACTGGTTTTCTTAAATAATGATTTTAATCTCTGTCGTATAATCTACTCTCATCTCCCAATTAAATAAGTTTTAATTATGAAATAATGACTGTACTTACTGTTTTCCTTGTGGTTTGTTAGGTGGTGTCCAACAGAGAAACTCAAGAGACCCTCTTGTGCATCGCCTTTGTGTTTGAAGTCTCTACAAGTGAGCATGGAGCACAGTACCATGTTTATCGGCTAGTTAATGACTAGCAGCATCTTGTATGCATGCAAAGACTCTTCAGACTTTTTGATACATACAGTTTGAACACTATTTCCAGTTCAACACAGAGAACCTCCACTGCTTTACTCTAAACCCACACTTGTTTTATCAGACCAACCGTCACACTGCAGTCATACCTGTTGCTTGTTTTATGTGTATGTTGCTGCAAGAGTGGACAAATCTCACGGCAGTGTCCCAGAAAACCCCAACCCTCAGAAATTATACATTTTTATTGCCTTTTTAACTCATGACTTGATCTGACATGTGCATTTACCTTTTTAAGCTTGAACCATCACATCAGCATTTTAAAAGCAGACAACAAAAAATCAGTTATCAATACAGAAGCAGAAGCTTCCATCCCTATATTTTTTTAAATTCCCGTTTATAGTTTTTTAAATACGCACTACAGAATAATAATAAATTTTCCCAGCAACTGCCACTATAGTCGGCTAAGTCTGCATTCACCGGTTACAATGTTCCCTTGGCCTCCCAAATGAAACAACTGTATGATGTGCTTTATCAGCTTCGAGATGCTGCTGGGCAGCGATGCCTCCTGAAAGGCATATGATAGATGTCACTGGCCATCAAACAAGTCCAAAACACAGAGTTTTAAAGTTGTAAAGTTACACATTGCGTTTTTAAAGGCAGAGAAATTACTGGTGGTATTAGACAGCTTAGAAGAATGGTTTTAAAAATTAAGGGTTGGGTTAAACTGGGACATATTTACTGACAGACATTATAAGACAACAAACCCCCCGAAAAAAACAGAAGAAAAAGGTCAAAACGAACTTTATTCTAGTCTCACAATGATGATCCTTTCATCAAATTTCTTAAACAAGAGAGGTAGCTTTTTGTCCACTTTAAATCAACACATTTCCACAGTCCCCCCCACGCATTTGCATCAATGGTGAAACTAATGTGAGACGAGTTTGAATATAGTTTGACAAAGTAATCATATAATCACTCTTAATATAACCTGCCAAAATGACTTTCTATTACCGTTTGTAGTATATTTGATTGGTACAAGTTGACCCCCTTGTGATATATCCTGTTACAGTGTATTATGTAATCATTGACTTAAGATTGATCAAGGATCACATTGCAGAAAGTCTGCCTTCACATGACATAATGCACCACATGTAAAGATGTGCATGTCGTATTTATTTTCTAATGGTATCACGGTGTGAAGAGAGACTCAAGTTTCCAGTGGTATACACTGGATGGAAAATGTCAAGGAGGTCTGTAAAAGTATCGGCTCATGTTTGTTTGGAAACAACAGAAAAGGTCCGAATCAACTCACATAATTTCAATGAGAAAACGACATTTATGTTTATTGAAAAAGTAATGGTTTTACTTGCACCGTGTGGGCTTGATGCAGTATTTCTACCTCCACGTGAGTTGGGATAAGAATGTGCTTTGATTTTTATAGCCTTAAGCAGAGGAGCACTGATGTATAGGATGTGTCACTGCATTTGTAAGGGTACTGTTTATAAGCCAAAAAAAGATGAATAGAGGCATTTTTGTAAGGTATCTTTTTTTATGTTTTTATTCCGCCACCACGCTTATCACACCCTTAATGGTGGATGTTTTCGTTGTATATTTTTATTATGTGTATGGTACAGACCACACAAAGGTCACCTACAGTGCACTGGGGTAGTTTTTTGTTTTCTTTTGCCTTATAACACTAACAAACTACCCAGCTCACAATTGTCTCTTGTGCTATTTGTAATATTGGATTACTAGTATATATGGCTATTAGAATTTTTTTCTTCAAGCGATTTAAT
>JBAMHX010000015.1:12148543-12158998 GCA_037177515.1 Pseudomugil tenellus
TACCTAAAGCAAGTTGTTTTTAACCTAAACCTGAATAAACACAGGCTTTCCATAGAGACTAAGCTACTCGCAAGGTATGCCAGGCCTGGCATCACAACAAAGTAGGTACGAAAAGTGTACCAAATCATAATGGAAACGCTCTGAGGCCGTGTAGACTAGGTCCATGTGGAAAGACGCCTTAAGTTTGTGTTTTAGGTTTTGTATTGATATCAATAACTCCCTGTCTACATCACTAAAGGCTTTATTTTTATGTTGAGCAGCTTTTTCAGGTCACTGGTGATCCAGGGTTTGCACTGGGGAAGTACCTCACTGTTCTTGTAATGGTGTTTTCCACACACAAGTTTATATAATCTGTCACACACTCAGTCAAGGTGCTCATGTAATCTCCATGAGGTTCAGAAGACATTCCAATCTGTAGCCTTGAAGCATCCAGTCAGACCATTTTCTGCTTCATTAGACCAGGTTTTAACAGTCTTTCTAATGACAGGTTGTTGCTGAAAAATGTGCCTGTAGGAGGAGGTGAGAAGAACCAGATCTTCAGCTAGCAGTTCCATGTCGCTTGTGCAGATCTTCACATATCCAGGATGACACCATCACTGGTTAACCTGTATTGCATCTTCACTTCCCTTTAGTTAGTATATATGTTCAGTTAGTACGTTGTGCTCGTCAGTTTTGTTAGCTAGAGATCTGGTGTTGTCCATCACAGCTGGAAGAAACTGTTTAAATCTCCAACGTTTATCTTTCTGCCTCACTCCTGCCCTGCATCCTCTCCTCTTTCTTTTCAGCTTCATCGGGATTTGAAGTGTTATTTTACTAATAATCTTGAATTTGGACATTATCACTTTCTCTCAGTCTTAAATAAGACTCGTTGCCATGGAGACTCACCATTACATCAACCTCTTAATGAAAAATACTTTTTCCCTTTTTCAGGGAAGTAAACACACACACACACATGTACACACACATAGATGAGAATGTCCAAGCAATGTTACCTTATAATCACCTCATCCATGCTGTCCTGGTATCAAGATCAGGCCCTCAATCATTACCGAAGCGCAGCTGTCTTTGAGGGCCGCGCACGCCCAAACCCCAACAAACATAGAATTCCAATTATATTTAAACCCCTCGGGATAGAGGACTACTTGAACAACGGTGCCAGGTGAAAAATTTCAAATCTCAATTAAAATATCTTACTTTAGTGAAATATGAAGCCAAACTTTATAAACAGCAATGTAAAACATAAAAGTAATATTTTCCATTTGTTTCCGCTTATAAAAAATCTTTTTCTTTGGCCAAACCTTCCCATGAAGGCTTGCAGCAATTACCCGGAAGTAATTATCAGGATTTTAAAGAGTTCATCAATTATTTTTATTTTAAAAAAGCATGCCTTGAAAAATAATCCACATTGGAATGATATTAAAATGTAATAAAAGTTGGAAACAGCAACAAAGGTCGATCAATTTTTATTTTATCTGTCGCCTTTAGGCTGCAAGACACCATGTCCATGAACAGTTTCTGTTTCTGAGAGATTTGCATTTTCTGGTCATAGGATTGTCCTAATAGCAATTAACCTTGTATCACTATACGTCTAAATTTGGTGATTTACTCTCAGCAGCGGCCCCTTGGTACAAACACATCTAAAGTAACTTACTATAACTTCTCCTGTAACAGCTCCAGCCTCTGTCGGTCCACGTAGCGGGAGAAGAGGGAGAGCAGGTTGGGAGAAGTGGGGAGGAGAGAGCAACGAGGAAGGGGCACTGAGCAACTTTCCTCACAGAAAACGGCAACTCATTTCTTAAAGAGGAAGGTTTAAAGTTTGATTTTAAAGGTAGAGAGGGTGCCTGCCTCCCATACCCACACTGGGAGCTGGTTTCACAGGAGAGGGGCCTGATACCCGAAGGCTCTTCCTCCCATTGTGGTCTTGCAGACTCTGGGAACCACAAGTAGACCTGCAGTCTGAGAGCAAAGTGCTCTGTTTGGAATATATGGAACTATGAGATCTTTGATATACAACAGAGGTTGGTCTTGGAGAGCTTTATATGTGAGGAGAATGTTTGTATTACATACTGTGTGGCCTCCAGGGTAAGCAACTGTATCCTCTTGTGTCTGTAAAGTTGTGTATGGATCTGTCCTGCATTTGTTTCAGCATGCAGATCTTTGTGAATGTTGTGTAACATGCTTTGATTCTGTGTTTTCAACGTTGTAAAGAAGCCTTTCCCAAACTAGAGTCTCAAAATAATTTCCGGGGGTCAACCGTATGACTGCAGTAAGGGATGAGACTTGCTAAATCCTAGAACTTAGTCTGATCTGGAGCAGGCTAAGCTCCACAGAAAATATCTCCATTGGGACTTATGTCAAGACTTTCCGTCCTACTTTTGTGCAAGATGGAGAAGTTGTTCCAGGATGACCAACATATCCCAGCATCGCTTCATTCCAGGTTTTGTGCAACAGCCCCCTGAACTCGGCTCAATTACCATTTGCTTGAGGTTGCAATACTAAATAGTCCTGCTAGATGGTACTGTCACCTCATGTTTATATGTGAGCACAAGGGTACATCTAAACCAGTCTATGATCTAAACATAGGCACACGAAGGCTTCAACTTTTCCACACAAATTGATTTTGACTTCAAATACAAAGCTTTCACACTAATAATCCATCTATTCAGTTATTAACAAAGAATGTTAATAATGCAAGTCCTTGGACAGATGTGCGACTCACTCTAGTCAAAAGTTTAAATGTGTGTTTATGTTGGGTTCCTTATCAATCGTTCCATCTGACTTATAGCCATGACAGGTTTACAGACTGTCTGTTACACAACATACTTAATATGACAGACTCTCTATCTGTCTGTCTGTCTATCTATATATCTCTATATCTATATAGCTCTATATCTATATACCTATCTATCTCTCTCTCTCTATCTATCTATATCAACTTGCAGACAGTCCCTCTTGCCCCCCTTTTCCTCAGTTTGTCTAACTTTAATAAATGTAATCAAACAATGCTTTGTTTTCCTTACCCTGTGAGAAATAATATGCACTATGAGTCAATCAGATAAATGGTACTTGCTTCTTCCTGACTGAGGTCAAACTTTGTTAAAA
Source organism: Pseudomugil tenellus (assembly GCA_037177515.1). Taxonomy (NCBI): domain Eukaryota; kingdom Metazoa; phylum Chordata; class Actinopteri; order Atheriniformes; family Pseudomugilidae; genus Pseudomugil; species Pseudomugil tenellus. Next base: position 12,151,646 of record JBAMHX010000015.1, read on the forward strand.
CTTTGTTAGTAAAACTCTGTCGGTTTGTTTTAGTGACACACAAATAGGCAAGTTACACAAATGACAGCTTTTATCGTCTGGCAGCGTTCAGGTAAAGGGTGTGGTGGGAACATCACACCTGCAGAACTTTTGGCAAATTAATCAAGTTATGCAAAGAGCATGTGCTCTTAATATTAACATTGCATTCCTCCCACTTTCATACACCTTGATCATGTTCATTTTTTCCTGTTATGGCAGCTTCCTTTTTCTTTTTTCTTGTCTCATGGTTAAAATATTCATGAGCCCATCCTGCAGATCAGACAGTTGGAAGCAGTTCCTGTGCTTTAGTTTCAACGAAACATTTTGATTTAAAAGTTTTGCTTTCATGTATTGAATTTTCAGTGTTATTAACTTTTATGATAAATACATATTGAATATTGTAATAGTTCAAACAAGAAAACATTTGCCATGCAACCCATCCAAAACTGTTGGCATGTGCTAAAAATGTAGTGAAGTGCTATTTTGAATTAGGAAACTGTAGGGCTTTTATTTGTTTAAAAAGAAAAACAATCATACAAGATAAATGATAGCTTTTAACTTTTATCAGGAGTAAAGACAATACTCTTGCTGGACACTGAAGGTAAGCTACAAATACACACACACATATATGTCATAAATAGAAGTATGTGTATGTTGGTAGAGTGGATCGTGTCATGACTACAAATATGTTTATCTATAAAGAAGTGTAACATAACAACAATTTGCAGCCTCGATTTTAATCTTGTTTCTGCTCTGAAAGATCATGCAAATCAGTGTAATCATACATTTAAACATGTATTTTTTTTAATCCTGTAGTAGGCTTTCAGAAGTTTACATATTAGTCTAGCAGATGCATTAAACTTGCAGTCGGTGTACAGTCACACACCCGCCGCGGGCTGAGTTGTGGGCCTGTGTTGTGCTGGGGTGTAGCCATAGGCTGTGGGTGTAGCACACGGTGTAGCATTGTCAGCCTCGGTTCGGCTCCACCCTGCTGCCTCACACCTGCCTGTGAACCATAGCTGTGAACTCTTTGCAGCCCTCAACGGGGCGCGGTCCGCAGGGAGGAGTTACCCACCACAGCAAATTTCTGGGAACATTTAACCCATCTGCTTACTCGCTACATCCACTCTGTTCGCTCGCGCTGAGCCTCCTCTGAACTTGTTTAACTGGAAGCTGGTTTTAACCGGTTTATTCAGCGGGAAAGGCGCTGAGTTGGGGGTAAAATGATGGCACCCGAGCCTCTGCGGTCGGCTATGGCCGTTGGGACCGTGGAGGACACTTCGCTCGCGCTGCCCTCCGACAAAAACCTGAGCTCGGGACAGCAGCGCGTGCTGACTCAAGTTCACAGCATTAAGAGGAACAAGTCCAGACAGAGCAGGAACGGCACCATGTCTCCCTCACCTACAAGTAGGAAAAAGCCTTTTTTTTTTTTTTTTTTTTTAACATAGAAACACTTGTTGCTTCAGTTTCTCTATGTTGTTTTTGCCACATAATAAAAAAAAATTCTAGATCTCAGTAAATTATACAGCTAATTTATTATTATTATTATTATTATTATTATTATTATTTTATTGAAATCATGCAAAAGCTAACAATGTTTAAATGTGCGCTTTTAATTGCGTTATGGTGTAAAAACCACGCAGTAAATCATCCAACCGTTCCTCCCTGAGTTAGGAATGCAGATCACAGGCCAAAAAAGCCACAAGGATATGTGAAATTACATTTTTAGTCTTTCAAAACAGTTTTTGATGACTGTTACTTGCAAAACAGTAATAATGGATGGGGAAACGTGGATTTTAGCACATATCTGAGGTCATTCGCCTGCTTTGAACTTATGTGAATCAAAATGTTCAGAGTTGAGACTTTCTGGGAGTTTGCATCTGAAAAAGGTACACATAATATTCAGGAACAAACATAGTGTGAGATATTGTGGATTTTCCTGTAAATCTTTCTGCCCCGTATAATATTTGCATGGTTACTTGCCATGTTTGTTTTCTAAAATGTTGTCTTCTTTATTTGTGTTTCTTAGCAACTTTACGCAAAAAAACTACTGAGTGGATTTTTGTGAGAACGTTCTGAGAACGTGTCTCTAAACTGGAATCCATTAAATTTTGAGAATGATCTGAAAGGAATTGTGGACAAAGGAACTTTTAAACCAATTCATCACAATATGAGTGGAGATGAGCTGCTTAGCGGGGGTCTGTGTTCTCCGCTTCTCTATTTCCGTTTTGCTTTTTCCAGTTGAAACTCTGGCCTAAAAGGTTTTAGAGCTCATTGGGATTTTGTTTGTGGTGCTCAAAGAACTGAAGGTGGAGTAAAAAACATGGTCCACATGTGCAAACCCATCAGGTAGATCTGTAAGGAAAGTTTTATTGGGTGTGCAGCATCCGTATATCAAAATATCTGTTAAGCTCTGGATCAACAACCAAGGTGGTCTGTACCATATTCTTGCAGGTAAAGTGTTGGCCTGCTTCATCAGGGAATACATATCTAACCTTACTCACTGCTACTCTGGGAGTCTGGGAATTTCACTGGGAAGTATTTGTCCAGAGGAACATGTTGCTCGCTTTAAATGTCATAGTGATTTAGAAAGCTAGCTGAATTGAGTCGGTTTTCTATGACAAAGCAGGATTTTGCACAGTTTATTTCGGCATAGTGAGTATTGGTGAAGTCCGTTTGGTTAGACTGTCCCAGTGTAACTCTGGGAGAATTGACCCTTTGAGACAATAGATAATCCTACATTTGCACAGATGATTAAAACGTTACTTTTAAGCTTTCATCATTGCATACGGCATGCCTCAGGAATTATTGTGTGTGAAATTCGCACTTATGTGATCCCAATGATTCATTTTACATGACAGACTAAGTGTGGAATAGAGATGGTTAACCCTCAGCTAATGCCCAAATTACAACACAAAGCTCTTCATTTTAACTGACATGTTGTCTTGTCTGTGTTTCTGTCTCCAACCAAGCGGTATTCACCTTATCCACACTGCCTGACTGACTTCACTTCTTCTTTACTTTGCAGCTTTTGTTTGTTTTTTTTATAAAATGACTTTTCTTCCAACAGCTCTCACTCCGACTTTGGAAACCTGTAGCGAGTTCGGGGTGTTCAAGTTCTCTCCATCCAAAGCAAATGGCACCATCAGTCGCGGCAGCTCTTCCATGTCAACAGGCTTCGACAAAGCGGTAATTGTTTCTGTCCTGTAACAGAACCACAAGCTGCTAATCAGAGCGCAAACCCGTCTCCCTTTAATTGACCATGAATGAAAGCAAATCACTGCTATTTTACAATTTCTCAGCTTTCCTTTAGATTTGTTTCACTTCCTCTTCCTCCATCTTCCTCCTCCAGGTGGAAGGTTAATGGTTTGATCCCTGCTTTCCCCAGACCAGAAGTCAAAGAAGGTCAAGAAGAAAGAAGAAATGTTGTTAGGATAGCTGCGTTGGGTATTAAAGTGCTTTAAGACTAGAACAGCACAGTCCGAATACAGCCCATTTACACATAAAAACAATGAAAGACACCAATGTGGTCTGGATTTTTCCACATTTGTAAGATTTATACAAATTCCAGGAAATTATCCTTAAGTTGTTGTTTCTAAGTTGAGTTTAGAGGAATATGTCACTCAAACAATCAGCCAGTTGCTCCAAAATGATTCCTGGAAAAAGTGCAAATGCAGCCATTAGTTATGTAATATTAGGTATGATAAGCATCTGGCTACAAATGGAGCGGCACACTCGGCTTTGACTGATTTTTGGCATCGTTGTAAGATGCTGATTGGGCACCTGGTGTAGCCGTGTTTCTGTCCTATTAGATCGTCCTCCCACATCACTGCATTTATACATCTTTGTTTTAATTACATTTAAGGGACGCTTGTGTGCACAGTCGTGTATGTTATCATGAACAGTTGTGTGAAAATGAAATTGTTTCTGCAGGGTGAGATCAGCACAAAATAACCCAGAGTTCAGCAGTGTGTTTGTGTGTGTGATTATGTATCTGTGTGTTTGTTTTTTCTCAGAGCTGGCCTGGCCTGACCTGACCTAATAACAGTGAGCTGAGGCATTTTAGGGAGTGCTGTGGTGTTCTGTTGGTGATGAAAGCTCATAATAACCCCATCATTAGAGAGATTATTGTCACACCGTGATGTAAAACATAGCTTTACGTTGTATGCAGTTTCTTAGAATACCATCTGTGTTTTATTCCTCTTTGGAAATCATTTTAGTTTTTGTAAGAATCATGTTTACATGCAGCTTGACTGCAAATCTTTATTTTTATTTACTGTAATGCTTGGAGTGCAATAAATGACTATAGGTCATCTTCAGAAAATAAATTTTCACTGGAAGTTTTGCTTTTGTACATGCTGGGTGGAATCCATGTAGGGCTGGGTGATATGACTGGAAATGAGTATCGTGATGAGTTGAACAGGCCATCACGATTTTGATTAATTAGCAATTATTTCATTATCATTCATCATCATTTCATTATTCGTTTTGAGCTCTTATAGACAATGGAAATTTTTGTTGCAAGTATTTTCAATATTAATTAGCAGATATTGTGAAATAAGTTCAGTTAAACACGTGGTTTAAATATATTAAATTTGATTATTTTTTCCATTTATTTAAGATAAAATGTAAATTTCCAAACACCAATAACTGACATGAGAGATTATATCAATTATTGGTTATGAATGGCAGTTTTGATAAAGTTTCTATGACACTCTCAGCTCTTAACCCAAGTATTTGTTTATATGTAACAAGGCATAGCGTCATTGCAGTATTGAATGCTACATATTTTCTAATGTTCTGCAGGCCAACAATGTACCATTAACTAGATCTTGCAGAAGAATGACACCACTTGCCAAATTAAAATGACGTTGAAATTAAGGGTTAAGGTCTTCAATTGATTTAAGTAGTACAGTTGCATTTCTGTTTATTTTTAGGGTATAAAACAAGCTTTAGGAGGCAGTTTCCAACAATGTTTTGGTTATAGAATCCATGTTTAAAATGCAACTTAGAAAATTAATGTATAAATTAACAGAAAGTACCAGGCTGTAATCTATGGCTGCCGATTTTGAGGCCAATAAGGACGTAGAAATACTCGCAGTTCACCCCTCACCGCTAGATGACTGGCAATGCCCATAGACTCCCATGTTAAAATGTCAGATTTCACAGCTGAAATAAACATGTTTACAGAGTGGCTCCAAAAACTTTTTTCGATTTAAGAAGTCAAATTTACTGTCATGACAACTCTGGGGAGGGTGGATTTTTTTGTAACGCAACAGTTTCAATGTTATTTTAATCTTAAATTTAGAGGCGTGTCCTTTTGATTGATGTGTGTTAGAGCGTTATCACTAGTTACCGCTGCGTACTCCATCGTGACGGAGCCCTCTCCGCTAAACCTTTTCATCAATTTTTGGATTTTCTGATAATGACTAAACACCAACCTGGCGACGGTAGGACCCGCCTATTGCCTTCAAATCCGCTCTTCAGAGACCTATGGGTAATGTGACGTACACGCTGTCCAGTATTTATACAGTCAATGGAAATTACCCAGAATATGTGATAGGGTAATCTTTTTCCTCAATCAGGATCTCCAAACTTCCAGTTTGTCTGTACGGCTTCCGTTTGCTCTGCTTTATTCTTTGGCCTTTACTTTACTGACTTTGATGTCAGAACATGTCTTCTGGTTCAGTTAAAATTTACACAAATGAGGGGAGGATGCAGCACTAAGTAAACACAGTCAGTGTACAGTTGGCAAATCTCCATTGTGCTTTGACTGCCAAGGTGCAGGTATGACGTGTTGTTGGAGCGAAAGCAACCAATCAGTTTTAAAACAGGACTTTTATGTTTATCATTCGCTTCTAGGTAAACCAATATCCCTTCCTGCTAATAGGAAGTAATATCACTTGGGGGTGTTCATCTCACTGGTCCTGTCTTGCTGCATTAGTAATATTTGTTTGTTTTCAAAACAGATGTGAATGTTCTTATCAGCTTCATTCAGTTTGGTTTACATTTTTGAACAAGCCAGCAGGAAACGCATGCTTGTTTGTAATAATTGGCTCATCAACAAAGCCACAGTAAAGCATCCTTCTGATGGTCTTCAGACTGTTACAACATCTTTTTCTTTTATACTATCTGAGGAGAGCTGGATCATGTGGGTTTTTTTTTTTACACATGAGCAAAACAACTGTAAACAAAACGCTGATGCCAGGTTGAGCTGTTTACATGAAAGTTGCAAAAACAGATAAAAGTGTGTTCTGTTTACACACAAAGCCCTAAACTATGCCGGCAGTCTGCTGAAGCAAACCGCTCAGGTTTTTCTCCAATGAGATTGTGTTAACTTTGTCAGTGTTGACAGTGTTGTATTCTGCTGCCTCAACATCAACTCCGAAAAGGAAGGAAACTAAAAGATATCCACTGGTTTTGAGTTAGGTCAAATTTCTCTGTGTTTAGTTTGTGTGTGTTTAAAAACTGTTCATGTGGAAAATAGGTTACCAAATTTTTTTTTTTTCTTGACTTGAGTTGTTGCAACAACAATCCAAAAAAAAGCCATGCTGTGATAACAGACAGGACTACTTATAGGCCACCTCAGCTTAGACTGGTTATTGCACACTTTCTTTTTTATTTTTGCAAGCTTTTTAAGACTAAATATAAACCTTTATATATTAGACCTCTTCATCAGTAAGTACTCTTCTTGCTCTGTAGATCCATACTCAGCGGAGTCGTTCAATATCGGCAAGAGCCACAATGGGACGACAGGTCAGCAACTCGGGCACATGGGAGCAGCATACCAGCTCTTCTAACTGGCCCAAGAAAGCCAACGGGCTCAAACCAAGTCGTAGCGATCCTACTCTGGCTTCACCTTTTGCTGCTGTTCCACAGGCTTCCATGGTATTGACTTTACTTTTAGCTTTTTCTTTAGTATTGTTCAGCATTATAGTAATATTAGAAATGACTTCCCTTCTTGTAGAAAGCCAAAGGACAGAACAAAAGCATTCAGGATCGAAGAACTAGACAGAGCACCAAATCCAAGAATAATAGCACATACATCACCACCAGCCAGACACGCACAGTCCGCCCGCCCTCTATGCACTCTCATAATGAGGAACGGATGGGTACTCTCAAAATATCCAAAATGGAGCAAACACCAGTGTGAGTTCATATTTTTCCTGCCATTATCTTTTAAATTCATGAACAAGCAATCTATCATAACAAATAAGTTCAGACGGAACTCAGAATAATTCATCCCCAACCCTCTTTTTTTTTTTTTTTTTTTTTTTTTTTTTTTTTTTTTTTTTTTTTCCCCCCACACCCCAAAACAAAAAAACCCCCACCCGA
>JBAMHX010000015.1:12173480-12184559 GCA_037177515.1 Pseudomugil tenellus
ATGTCTTAAAATAGATTCTGACACAAAAAAAATTTAATAAAAATGAGATTTTGTCTATTTATTTAATAGATACAATGAAGTCAGTGAGTTTAGGGGAGCTGAAAGTGAGCTGATACACCGATCGAACTATTTCACTGATAAGCTGACTGTACAACAATATTGTATTTGTTGTATGTTTAGGGGAGTGAAAATAATTACTTTCTCCTGTCTGTCAGCTTAGAAATGTCTCACAGGGCGTTTGTTAAATTGCAGACAGGATTTAGCTAGGAAACTGAGACAGAATCTAACGTCTCCTGCTTCATTGTGTTTGGTTGACTCAATGAGAAAGACAAAAGACAGAGACACGCCTAAAAAATGAGTGACTAATGAGTCACAGCCACAGGAGTAGGAGAGTTGGGAGGCCTGGAGATTACTCTCAGTCAGTTGCTGTGTCTAGTCTAACTGAGTAACCATGTCTGACTGAACTCTCTGGATCTGTTTATAATCACATACCAGAGTGAAATGTTGCTGAGACAGAAACTCGTCTTCTCATCTGCCTGTGACGGTTGATTATGGTTAGAAACATTTATCATCTTCGCTTAGTTGTCAGAACAGGTTTAACTATTCTCTGCCGGGCAATCACCGAGAAGATCTCTGACAAGCAGTCAGAAACCAAACATTCACACTTAGAAAAAGGCCTCACCTTGCTCTTCATTTCCCTCCTCCTCTGCAGCATGTTTTTCTTCATCTTGTTCAGCCTCTTCTGGTAAAGAGAGGAGTGCATGACACAGAACTGAGACATTTTCACTGTCACAGGGTATGATATTAAGTCGTGGGCATATTTGAACTGCTGCTTGCATTTAACAGTGAGCTGCAATTTTTCAGAAGTTCATGGTGAAAAAAAAGAGAAATAAAATTAGTTCTGGCTTAATAAATTATTTTCTATCTAATAGAGCAACTTTCTTACAATGTGAATTCATTTAAATATGTTTTTTTTCACACATACAGTAAATCTTATAAACTTACATGCTATGGCTAATGAGTCATTAAGACTCAAGTTCACATAAAGATATATGAGGTAAATACTTTAATAATTACTTTTTTTATGAATATTTTAATTAACAAGTTTAAGCAGTACCTTCCTCAGCCTCTTCCTCCTGCTCTTCCTCCTCTATCACTGCTGAGATAAGTACAGGACTGATTAGCAGACTGTTATGCTATTTTAAATAGACTCGCAGGAGAAGCAATGCATCACTTCACCTGCTGTGCCACTAATATTTAATGTAACCACAGAAAACGTAACCAAAAGCCATATACTGATGAATAAGAGCTTCATTTATCAATGTCAGTACTTAAAAATCGTGAGTACCTTCAGATGCCTCCACCTCTTCTGAATCATACAGCCAAGGGAAGTATAATACACAAAGAAGTTATTTCATAAACAGAGATATTAATTGTGTTTTCAAGGCAGCACGTTATATGCAACATCATTTGGAAGAATGCCACTGATGTAATTATGATTTGTAGGCCAAGATAAAGACACGGTGCAAAGCAATAAGGCCAAACATGAAAATATTAACCACAGTAATTATATTGTACTGTCAGTCTATTGTTTACATTGTACATGCAGCACGATTAGATCTTTTCTACTTACAGGTATAACACACGAAATCACAAACAGGTTAAACATTTAGATAACTTTCATTCAAAAGAGACTCCTCCAAGATTTCTTTTTTTGATTTTGTGTTTTTATTGCTTTAGCATGAGACTACTAGGATTACTTAAAGAAAAAATCCCTTCTATCCAACACAGTCACAGTTGAAACAATAACTCACATTTTTTAGTCCTTTAACAATATAATGTGTGATGAGAAATGTGCTCTTACCTTCCACCTCCCTGTGAAAAACAAACATGTCTGTAAATGACTTTTGTCACTCAAAGCTGAGACACTTATCCATCTGTCATTGCTTCACAATAACATACATCTCCTATAGCTATTTATCCATGCACATCTGTCCTGTCCAGCGATGTGGGTGTAACAAAAGATATGTGTTTAAGTAGAGACAGCATGAACAAACAGGATTCAACCTACTCCTCATACTCCTCCACCACTTCTTCACTGTCCGACATGGTAAGGCAGGTTCAGGTGAGCTGACGTTAGTTCCAAACAGAAAACACGGACTCTTTACATTCATTTGTTCATTTTTACTTTGTATTTAATATAATAGGTGAAAACACATAAGCACATTTGGCAACCTTACCTGGGATCTGATGGAGCTTGTCGGAAAGCGAGCTGATGGACAGTACGAGGCAGTTTCAGGAGAGAAGAGCTGCTTGGTTTCACTGATGAGAGTATGAGTATCAGAGGGTAAAGGATCTGACTGGGATGCTGGGAAAAGGCTTTAGGACATTCTTGTTATGTTATTAATAACTTAAGATACCATGTACTCTCCGTTATCGCCATTCCCTAAAAAGGCTGCTGTGTGCACGGCTGTGGGGTGACTGTGCCAAAAAGATCCAGATAAAGCCACAGTTGCTCACAGACAATGACACACACTCACACACACATAAGTGCTCTCACCCTTATATGGCACCCTGCCACTGACAGAAGACAGGCATGCATCTATCTCAGCACTTCCTCCTCGCAAATAAATCTTAGCGTATGTTTTCATTTTGGACAAGAAAACAGTTTAAAGAATGTGACAACTGATATCTGCATTAGTAAAACATTTTATTCATCAGCGAGCAGGACTCTGTCCATGTGTCCAGATAAACGCCAAAACAGAAATTCATTTAGACAGATTTGATAACAAAAAACAAAATTATAGCTCAAGAATTGAACAAAGTTTAGTTTTAACAGTTTGACAACTTCCACCTGTTTAAAGTGCTTGAAAAGTAATTAAGAGTTAAAGCAAACAGCTGAAGCGTTTCTAACAAACATCGCTGCTCTTTATTGTTTTTGTTGCTTTATCCAACAGTGTTCAAACTATTGATATGTCTGATAGAAGACTTCTAACTGCAAAAATAAAAATCTCCTCTTTTCATCGGACATCTAAGGCTAAAACACATCATGCTTGCATCGCTGCTTGTCCTCTGTGTTTTAACAGTTATTTAAAAAAAAGAGGGAAAAATGAAGAAGCAAAGCCGTCACAGCATCCAAGGATTATCCAGATTTCTGTCTCTCCTGTGAATAAAGGAACAGATTTTGTCATGATCAAAAAATGTTGATTTCATCTTTATTCTTTTTATACAAATACTTAATATTAGTAAAATGGGACTTTAGAGGCAAGAAGAATGAAGCTAACAGGTTTGCATCGCTGATTAGCTGGTAAAATATGGGTCAATGAGCAGCTGTTAACCTCTGCAGTTACATCCCAGGTACTTTAACTCCACAGTTATGTGTGTGTTCACTTTCTTCAGCATGTGCATGTTTAATTTTCCCAGTATTACCAGCATGGGATATCAGTTTTCACTCTTTTCCTTCATCTATAGAATCTGTTAAAGCCGTTTCCATAGCAAAGCCCATCCAATATGGATCAGTAGACTGACCTTTTATTGGAAATATTAATCATTCAGTTATGGGTTTTTTCAGGTGTGACACTTGAAATGCTTTCCTCTCTTCTGTTCTCAAACAAACTCTTCTTGCTGGTGATGTCCACATGTCTCAAGTCCTGCAGGAAATGAATAAAGAGATTATCACACAGCACACAAAAACAACAAACACATAGCTGATGTGCCTTATTGTATATTCTGTCCCACCTACTTTTCTCTATCCTGATGCCAGATATATATACTTTTAATGTCTTTCATCCTTAATTGAAATGAATAAAATCGATTTTGTCAAACATAAATACCTGTGTGGTGGAACTAATAATATTAGAAAGTAAGAAACAGGAGCTACAAACTCCTGTTTACTCAGTATACTGGCTGAAAGAGTGCTACTGCCCCCTGGCTTCCAGATGCTGCAGTTTTAACAGACATGTAAAATTACTGTGAAGCTACTCTCTTACAGAAGGATTGAAGGATGATCCAGATTGGTTGGGTTTATTAAGCCAGCGGTTGATCCGATCTGACATCCCTGTAGTGATGCTCCTGAATTCCTGATAAAGTAAAAATTAAAAGTAACATGTTATTTAGCAATCCATGCACATCTGACACAAAAACCATAAATACACCAAATATTTGTGCATTTACTTGTCTGAAAGCTCCTGGACTGGTGGGACTTTGTGTCGGCTGCTCTTTTTCAAAGAGGCTCCTCTTCCTGGAGACCTCTTCCAGCAGAAACAAGGTCCTCTGGGTCACATCTGGAGATCGTGTCTGCTCTGATTTCTGAGGACATTCAGGGATCAGAATTGAGGGGAAAAAACTAATATTTGAAGCGGATGTACTGTGCACTGTGAGCTGCCATTCAGACCTGTGCTGCTTGAGCCAGTCTCTCCATCTTCTCTTGGATAGACCTGGATGAAATCCTCTGCCTTGAGCTGCAAAGGCAGAATGCATTAAAACGTCTGCTATCAGTCAAACTCACTAAAACTAACAAATATTATATAAAGAAACAATTTGAAATAAAACAATATAAAACAAAAATGGATTTAACAATTAACTAAACACACTCACTTCCTCTGGAAAGATGATGTTTTGTCCTCATCTTTACTTTGGTCCTAGAATTAAAAAGAGTGACAAAGTTTAATTCAGCACGTTTGTCCTCTTTTCTATATGTATACATTTAAGATTTCATATTAATCATGTTGTAAAAAAAGCATTGATCAACAAATAAACAGCATCGGTTGCATTAAATCAAGCAAAAGAAACAGATTATCTTACTGTGTTGGATTCAATCTTTTTGGAGGCTATCCGTACACTTGCACTGCAACAGAGTGAACCAGTCAGCAATCACACAGAGGGAGGCAGATACAAAGAGTCAAAACACAGACAAGGATGCTTCTCTACCTCCTCTGCAGCGGTGCACTGTCCTCTTCTTTCTTTCTCATCATCTGCAAAAGAACAAGCCTAAATGAGTTTGTCAGTCCTGCAGTCCTCACAGATATCTGAAAGTCAGCAGCGAATCCAAAAACAACTCCCCTCCTGTGATGGGTCAGCAGTGAAAGATGCTAAATGTTCCTTCAGTTATTTACAGAGTCTCAAAGCTCACAGGCAAATTATCCTGAGGTGATAGTCTGACAGCGGATGCACGATTCCATCATCATGTTTTAACAGTCAAATTGGGAAAAGTTGATGATGGCGTGTGGTCAGGAGAATGTGCTAATACGGTTCTAATATGTGTGCATGCGTGTGTGTTTACCCTAAAAGATATGGTCCTGGAACTCTGTCTGACGAAGGCAGGCTTGTCCGCCTGTTCAAAGTTGCCATTGGGGGAAGAGCCATTCAAACTGGTCTGAGATAAAAAAAAAAAGAGATTAATTTCCTGCTATATAGGATCATGTCTTCCTATCAACCTGCAGATGAACTCCAATTAACATATTTTCTTTCCTTTTTTCTTTCATATTTTCTTTCTAATTTTGGGCAGACAGAGAGGAAACTAGTTGTAACTGAACCACCACAAAGATGGTCACTTTTTGCCTTTAGACACCAGAGGATGCTGTTTCTTCTACCGCCCGATGAGTCTGGCAACTGCACTCAAAGATCACTTTGCTTCTATTTAACAAGCAAAACATGAAGCAGAGATAAAGCTGTAAATGATGTGTGTGCTGAACAACCTCTCGCGTGTGTCCGTTCTGAACGGGGCTTTGTGCTCCCTGAGGCGAGGGACTCTGGCACGGTGACGGCCAGCGTTCTCGAGGCGACAAGGTGGCCGTCGGAGAGCAAGGGCTCATGGGAGTTGTGCGACCGCTGGCAGATGGGGTCTTGTCAAGGGAGATGGACACAGAACTGGGACAAAACAAATATGCTTGAGCTTACAAATCAGCTGAAAAAGCCTTGACATTGCAGTTTTCAGAATATTTCCTATCGTTAAAAATACATAGGCTAGTGTAGTGGTGTCCAAGGGTATGGAAATGTTGTATAGGAGAAGAGTTTTGGTTATCCTACTTGGACCAAACCATAAAATGATGCAATGGATAAATTGTGTCCAAAGGGGAAAACGGCACTACCAGTTTGCCTCATTTGTCTTTTCTCAGCTATTTCACAGAGCAGAGTGTGTCTTTGTGTGAGTGTGCCTTACTGAATGCAGAGTACATATAAGTCTTTATAACTAATAGCTTTAACTAATAGATTTAACTCTCCTTAATAGCTGGGTTACAAATAAAGCAAAGGAAAATGTCATTAACCTGACAAACTTGCGAGTTGAGCTTGTAACTGGTTTGGGTTGAGGGTCAGTGTCGCTTTTTGGAGACTCTCCATTTTCGCGCTGAGAAAAAAATAAATCAGAAGTGGGAAAATCAATATGGACACATAGAATAAGAGCATTCGTTGCACATGAGACACACCTTAACTTGGTTATAGCCATATTTGCAGATACAATTATATAGAGCTGCCTACATGTTTAACAACAGATAAAGTTCGAAATATGACCTTAAGCACATCTTATCAAAGTTTTAGTTATGATTTGCATGGTCAATGGATTTACAGGAGGAGTCCAAGTTCCATAAAATGAAAGAGAAACTCATATGAATAAAACCTGAATGCAAGAAAATGACCAAAACTCTTTATTAATGAATAACATATATGGAAATTAAATGTTGATCAGCATCCTCCACACATGCAATATCTCTTTCTTTGGGCAACAAGAAAAATGCCCAGCAGCCAGTGGGAATAATTCAGTGCAACAAGACACAAGTCTGGACGATGATGTTGGGGAAGGTTTACATCTCATCCGAACCACAACATAAATGCTACTTTAACTGGAACAAATGTTGAATTAATTCATTCTCAGCCCAAATTGTCCCAAAATGAAAAAAATGTAAATGTAGTTAAATCTAGGAATTGATATCAAACTACAAGGAGTTCATCTGAAATGAACAGCAACCACAAAGCAACTGTACATGCTGACTATTGGGCTCAATCGAACTGAATGATCTGTGTTGGGCTTTGCTTCGTTCGAGAAACTAGAAAATGATTAACGCAGTTCTCCCTCTGCGTGGGGTAAGAGATAACTGTGATTAACCAACTACTGGTGTTTTTATGTTACGACTCAGTGAAGCATTAATAGACTGTGTGAGTTAAGGTTTGTACCAGCATGTGTCCATGTGAAAAGAAAGTTGACAAGGTAAATCTTAGTCATGCTGTCAGTGTGTGCCTTTTAAACAATGTGTGTGTTTGCATTTGTGTGATCATGTATTTGGTCCAGAATAAACATCTCACAACAACACAATGTCCCAAGATAATTTTTTCCTGAGATTTTTGCTATTTCTTTGCTTTTCCTTTGGAACAATCAGGGATTAAGGGGTCCCCAACTCTGTCCTCAAGAGCCATCATGCAGCTTTTACATTTCCTCTAATACATTCAAAAACAACTTTACATTATATGACATGAGATTCAGTTGGATTGAATTGTAAATGAAAGTAAAACACTCCAATTTTTAAATTATTGTTATAATTGACTATGTTCATCATTACGTAGCAATATCAGAAATGTTTGGAATAGACTGTACTGGTCACTAACCTGCAAAACTAGTCAGTTGGCTCATACAAGACAAATGGTCTTTTTTTAAGATATATTTGATAATTGTAAACATTTCAGTTATTCTTTTATGTCATTGAGAGTTAGCTATGTTTATAAAAGCAGAAACAAACAAATAAAATGAGTAAAATATTCATCACTTAAGAGCTTGTATGAAAAGGTGCCATTGAGCCCTCATACACAGTAAAATAGGAAATAAAAAAAAAGGAGAAAACAAGCACGTCAAGCAACCATCAGACTTTAGCAGAATGTATTAGTTTTAAGGTTCCACCACATGGTGACATGTGACCTCTGTGATATCAAAAAGATTTTTCATGGGCCATTTTCTGGTTGTCATTAATTTTCAAATTTGGTACAGAAAATTATGAATCCAGGGTTAGCCTGCTATATGCACAAGTCAGGAAAATGATTGCAGAATTAGGCTACACTCAACATCCACTTAGTATTTCAGATAAGGGTGTCATCCTACAAAATATAGTTTCCAAAATCCTAAATGGGTATGTGTACTTTGTGTTACATCCTTTATTATATAAACAGGAACTTATTTAAATATTTGCCAGTTTCAGAGAATAATAATAAGATTCTTTCACTTTGCTGAAATGACATGAGTAACTCTAGCTTACCTGTCTGTTTGCCTTGTTGGTTTTGCTGTTGGTGGATGTTTTGGGGGGTGTTTGTGGTTTGACCTCAAAACTCTTCTGCTCATCCAATTCCCCAAGTAACACCACCCTCCCGTCACCGTCTCCTGCTCCACTGGCCTCCTCGTTATCGTCCCCTTCCTCCTTTTGTCGTCTCAACGTCTCCACGTGCCTCATCCTCCGCTTTTCATCTCGCACTCGCAGCATCTCCACAAAGTCCAGCTGCATTTGCTCCACACTGACACACACACAAAAAAACACTAACTACACTTATTTTATAACTAAAACAAACAGCATGATAGATAACGTCCAGAGAGAAGCCAAAAGATCTGTCAACCCTGTATCTGCTCAGGTTTCTTTCATAAAGGATCTACAGTTCCTTTCTTTCTTTGAAGACGGTTTCTGTCCCTGGTACTCAGGAAGCTGTGCCTTTGATAGCTTTTCATGCATTACAGTATCGGGTGTTTGAAAAGGACAAAAGTGACACACTCCCATGAGGTGAAACTTCCTATTTATTTAGCTGCTAAGAAGGTCTACTGTCAGATTTTTAAGTTATACATGCATAAGCTGACAATCCTATGCTGACAATCAAAAAGATTAAGAGAATGGGAGTAAAATAAAGGTTAGTTGTAGTTAACTAGAGTGAACACACTGAAAACAGAGCCACATTCACTTGTTTATTTATCTATACTATGAGAACAACCTGCTGAGACCCTTGGGTGTCTCACTGGAGGTTTCTGTCCCAGAGGGGCTGTCACTGGTGGATAAGCTTGTAGGTGAAAGATTGGGGTCACTATCTGGGTCAGCAGTGCTGCTGCTCTTCACCCTCCTCCTCTTCTCCCTCTCCGCTTCTTCCTCATCCTCCATCGTCCACTGACGTGCCAGGCTAAACACACACATGATAAACACATTTAAAGCAGTGTCCAAATGCTCTGCATATCCCAGGTGTAAAGAAATGAGCACAGTTCATTTTGGTTCTAGAAAAAGCTGTTTTTACACTTGTAATAAATATTTTAACCTCTTTTATGAGTAGTCATAATTGATGTTTTCCTTAAAGAAAGTATTCTGCATCATTTGGAAAAAACACATTGCAACGGCTGTTCTGGTAAAGACAGTTGAGAAGCAACTGAAAGCAAAACTTTTCTTGGGATGAACATGTTGCTTCAAACAAAAAGCAGAACAACAATAAGCAGTTTGTACCAGCAGGCAGAGAAGAGCACAAGTTCAAACTGTGACATCCCCAAATGAGGCTTGAAGATAAAAATCCTACAGCTGAAGATAAAGTCATTGCAAGAGTGAAGACGGACACGTTTTCAATAACATCTGCTGTCAAAAAGTAGCAGCTGCAGAGAGGACAGCTATAGTCTTACCTGGAAAGAGCCGACCAGTTTTTCCGACTGATAGACATCCCGTGAGAAAAAAATGTTAAAGAAAAGAGAAAAAGCTTACACCTGACTCAGGTACGGCAAAAAAAAAAACATCAACTGACTGGCACCCTGACGGCAGTAGTCACATTACACTCAGTACGGCGCAAATCAGTCCACCTTTAGCCCGGCACCGCTCATAGAGATGTCACATGACCACAGAGGTGAGGTTCCTACCTGAGAGTGGGGGTGGGTAGAGAGAGATGGAGTGAGTTACTCCTTGTATGGTAGAAGTGAGGCAAATGGGATGATTGTGTCATGCTCCTGGATACAAGTTAACTGATTTAATTGACATTACACAAAGCACAGTATGATGGAACAAAAAAAAAGCTTGTTTATTATTTTTCCAGACAAACCAGAGGTAATAATTCAACTATATGAATGGAACAACACACAATCAAATAGTAATTGTAAAATGAAGAAAAACAAAAGCTTATTTTTTAAATGTGCCTCGAAGTAAATAAATATTGCAGAAAAAAATAAACAAAAGAGTCAAAACCAATGTGAACAATGTGAGTTGGAGCGTATGCACATGTGCAACAATGCATTTCTAACTTATGTCTGGTCTAAGTGTTTGCTCTGTTGTGAGAGGCCACACCTCTCGCAACTGTGTCGGACTCTGACCCATCCTTGCTCTAAAACACACACATATATATTTATTATAGACCTAAGCCGGCTTTTTATGTCACACCTGCGTCCACAATAACCGGAGCAGACTTTGAAGCCACTATTAACAGGCTGATATAACAAATCTCTAAATTCTTCCATCCGCTTCTGTGTGCAAGTGCAAACACGAGAATATGCTGTACTCATATTTGGAGAAGGGCAGCTGCACCATTAAGATGGTATCTTGCAGAACTCCTTTGCATGTCACACACTGGCCAAAGCAGCAATTCCTGCACCAGAGCTTAATCAAATGAGACAGCAACAACTAACCCTTGTGTATTTGTAGAGTATGGACCCTCCATAGTTGTTATTATTCCACAGAGACCAGAAATGAATGTTGCATGATACTTTTGGGATAACCTAATCATTCAAACTGAAGCGAGACAGATAAAAGCATGAGAATTTATTTTATTTGCACAAGACAGTTATTCCTTTCATTCAACTAGATAAGGCAGTTGAACAAACTTATGGCAGGAGTGTTTTGTGTTTTATGGGCATGCAAAACAGATTGCGACTGATGAAAATTTACTGCTGTGATGAGAAAAGTCCAAGAACAGCTTTTTAAATGTAGGTTAAAATGCACAAATTGTTTTTAAACCTATGTACTTTAACCTCTTAACTGTCTGCATTGTATTGTTTTAATCAATATGTTTTCAAATATTTTATTCTTATGTTACTTTTTATTTAAGGTGATTTTAGGTCTCAAAAGGCGCCAAGGAATAAAATTAATTATT
>JBAMHX010000015.1:12184810-12206258 GCA_037177515.1 Pseudomugil tenellus
ATATTTTATTCTTATGTTACTTTTTATTTAAGGTGATTTTAGGTCTCAAAAGGCGCCAAGGAATAAAATTAATTATTATTATTTACTTTGTATGAGATCTTGAATTTCTTGCTTTGAATAAAATTTCACTTTCTTCGTTTTACATTTTTCTGGTTTCTAGATTAACATTTTCACAGAGTCAAGCTCTGAAGAAGTTGGTTACATCTATATAATCGTCAGTTTTTTTTTCCTTTCAGAGGTATCATGGGGTGAGGAAAGAGATTTATAGTTCTGTGCTGCTTCTGGTTTTTATATTGCAGTCCTGATGTTCTAAATGGTTACGGATGATGAGCTGGACAGTTTTATTCGCCTGCTGCTGTCTGCAAGCCTGTATCTTAGCAAATCTAATACCACCAGGAGAGAATATTTATTGCTTAATTTATTGCATCTGATACATATTGTCTTTGAGGCCAGTTGCATCGTTTCATGACTGAACCATCACCCCACTCTAATGGAGTCTGTCTCTGACAGTTTGACCTGACACATACACACCAGTCTCTGCTGGAGATCGTTTTGTGGGGCAGAAGATAGTCTTACTGTTTTCCTGCTATGGGCCCCCGACACGTCTCCTGGTATATCCTCCATGCTCTCAATGTGCAGGACGACACAGCAAACCTTGCTACTGTGTGCATCGATGTGCCCTCTTGGATAAGCTTATCTGAGCATGATGGCGAGCATGATAAACTGTTGCAACCGCTGGCATTATTCCTTTATAAGGGTTTTTTTTTTTTGCTAATTTCCTCTAATGTCCACTAGTTGTCCATTTCTACAGCAGCAGGTGAGACCGATCAGTGTTACTTCCTAACCGAAAAGAATAATCCCAGAAGTATGACTTAGCTGGAGTTACGTGGCAATGATTATAGGATTATGTTTTCTCTTAGGTTTTTTGAGAAGGGTATGTCAAAATCTAATATTATTTTATTTTCAAGGGGTTAAATTAAAGTGAAAAAGGCAATAACTTGCTGTCACAATCTGCTCACACATTCCACTGTCCTCATATCTGGGATCGCTCTGAAAGTTCCAGCAGCAAGAACAAGAGAATGATTTCATTTCTTTCATTAAAATACACCCATGTATTAAGTGATAAAGAAATGAAAGGAAACACCAAAAATACTGAATTTCCTTCAAATATAGAGAAGAAGAATTGACAAGACTAAGTTAGGAATGCCCCCCACCTGCCCCCACCCATTTCAAAAAAATGAAAGTAGTTTTTAGCTACATTTTGTGTGTACATGTGCATTCATCATTCTGTTTCTCCAATTCCAGTGACTTAGTATTTTTAAAATATATTAAATTAAACACATGATGCACTGTGCTGAGCAGATGAATTTTACTAAAAACATTAAGGTGAGCACAAAATTAGGATTTGAATGTAGGAGAAAATAAAATCTTAAATAGAAATAAAAAAGTTTTGACTTTCTAACAACCTGAGAACAAGCAGCGTGTGGTCCTTCAGAGAATATTATGGAAGCCATAATTGATCAAAACATATAGTAACAACTTTAACATAAATTTGAAATGATATTGTTTTAATTATTTAGTAAGGTTTCACTTAATCCAAGATGTAATAAACATTATTTTGATTAGAATTTTACATCCACAGCACACAGTTACAATTCATTTCCAAGCAAAAACATCACATTTGCCACATGAATTCATTATATTAGTAGTTTGGGCTGAGATATGATTTATCCATGTTTTATATTTTCAAAAATAAAAAGTTTTGTAAAAGTAAGCATGAATAATAGAGGTCACACTATCAGGTACAGTATATATAATATTATCAGGCTTGACTTAATTACATTGATAATTTTTGTAGGTAAGAACAATCACTCAATTATAAGATAAATATAATTAATTCTATGGAAAGTAAACCGAGCTGAAATGCAAATGAATGGGTAGAACATTTTCTGGAAATGAGATAATATTCTTGTCCCCATAGCATGGTCCAACCAAAGACGACAACATGAAAAAGAAACAGAAGCTGTAGTAAACAGATGGAAAACAGGATAAATTTGGAAGATGGATGTTCTGGATTCACTGAGCTGAACCTTTAGCAGCATCAAACATCTTCTTTCTTCCCTCCATCCCTGACATGGCCTCCACATTCTTCCTCCAGTCACTGTCCTCCACTGGTCTCTTCTGCAGGTAGAAAAAGTAGTCACAGTTTACACAAACACCTGCCAACAGCGTTTGCCCCACCTAAGAAAAAATCATGCTTCATAAAACCTCCTCGCATTGCTTTATTAAACCTTTGAGACCAACTATAAAACGGAAATCCCCTGAGAGAATACTGGATAACTGAACTGGAATAACTGGTTTCCTTGTGTAATGCACTTGGAGACACACACACAGACTGACTAATCTGCTCATATCCACACACATATACACACTGACCCGCGACCAGAGCCAGTTACAAAGGCTGCTCTCCTTTGTACAATGGGATCATTGTGTTGTATGCTGCACCTCCTCTTGCATGTAGTCACCACCCTGCGTTGGGCCACACTTGGATATTTTAAACACACCTTTCCCACACATAAACACAGTTGTCAGATGCTCTCTGGGATTCTGAGCTGTGACGTCACTGAACCTAACAATTACATCTTTACCTGCGCAGGACGGCTCACTATTTCGTTGAACTGGTTTACTTGTGTTTTGTTGTTAAAGGAAATGCAAACCTGGGTGTTCCCCCCCCCCCCCCCCATCCCATTTACACACCTTCTCAGTGTCATCTTTCTTGACAGACTTAAGATTTGCCCGAAGGTCCATGGAGACTTTGTGTTTGGAACCCAGCAGTGAGCGAAGAATGGCGTCAGCAGACACACGAACGCGTCGAAGGTTAGGCCTCTTGAATTTCCCCCTGAGGTCCAACACCTTGATGTTCAGGTCTTTAATCTGACACAGGGACAGAGAATTGACAGACATTGTCTGTTAGAGTTCCAAGAGTTTCCTATGGGTCTGCACGCCAAAAGTTTTCCATCAGAGACATTGTTATTAATACTTTGGAGCTTGTAAAATAATGTAAACCCACCTCACGCATGTTGAGCATAACTTTGGCTTCAATATCATACCGCTCCTCATCCACCACATCTATCTTGGCATGAAGTTCTCTGCAGAGGTCCTGAGCATAAATATGCAGGCAAGAATGAAAATGAATGGTGTTGTATGAGAGGTTAATCAGAATTTATTTGAAAATTTATGAGAAAAAACAAGTTACCTGCAGCTGAGCAGCACTCAGACTGCTGATGTTTAGAGGTGGAGCTTTCTCTGCTAAGTACTTTAGCTTCTCCTCTTCTTTGATAAGGATTTCCTGCTCCAGTTCTTCCTTAGCCTTTGCCACCATCAAGCTCTGCAAAACAAGCTGTACTAAATACTAACAGTACACCTGGGCTTCATATTTATCTCCTATGCAGGGTGATATAGTCTTGCAATATGCTGATTCTTTTAAGGATACTTACTCATCGGTACTGTACCCCTTTGGCTAAGCATATATATTGCATTAAAGTGTTTTAAAATAAAATAAAATAAAAAAAACTAGGTCAATGCTCATTCCTACCTTTAGCATCAGCTTCCTTGAAGCTGAGATCTTTGGTTTCCTCTGTATGAATAGAGAATTATCAATAGAAATATGAGTAGTTCATTGACATCACAATATGTGTAGCTTCTGTGGATTTTTCCACAAGGAAAAGCTTTGAATTCAGTGGTGAAACTGGCTTACCTCTTGCCTGCAAAGCAAAAAAAAAAAAAAAAAGATTTAAAGGCAAAAGTTAAACAGGATTTGCTCTGGCATTTTGTCTCTGTGTTGATAAATGTATAACAGGAACACAAAGCCTTATTACTCACACATGCTCAGGCATCCTGTTGATGAGATCCCACTAGAGGAAAGGCAGGAGAGATTAGAAACACACATCCAGTTGGCAGTGTTTTCTATTGGTCTTTGGAGGGCCAAATTATCTGTCTGCACTCTGAGACTTTAATGTGGAGCAGAGAGTTGACGCACAAAGATCACACACACGCTATCTCTTTAATGCTTTAATGACACTTGACTGTCAAACTGTGCTTCTTTTCATGTCGGACATGAACCAGATATTCGTAACAGGTCGGCTATGAAAAAAGCATCTTCAAACATTTGTTCTATAAAGTGTGTTGAGGTTAAACTACACAACTTAAAAGTGACAGTGATGTTGATCAGAACAAAGATGGAGTAGACAGTTGCAATATGTCCCATGATGTCCCAAATGTCTAAACTAATGGAGTAGTTGAGTAAGATTAGTTCCAAATGAGGCTTTTTGACTCTACTCCTGACTCAGATCTTTCCAACAAGCTACAGAACTGTTGGGATCACTGCAGACTTTTATATTGGAAATATGATAAACCAAACAAAAGAAATAATAAACAGTCACACAATAAAAATACTTTTTTAAAGTAGCTTAATTTGTCTTGACAGTCTGAGTGTATCATATTGTTTCCACTTTCATCATCTCCTTATCTTAACCCCCCCCCCCCCCCCTGCTCCTAACCCCTTAGCCTCAAACACTTCTGTCCTTCATCAATCAACAAACAATTTGCATCACTCGCTCCCTCTCTGTCTCGCCTTATCTCACCCTTTCTGTTTATGTGTGTCTCTCATTTTTCTTTTCAGTCTCCCTCGTGAACGACATGGCATAATACCTCCTCATACAATTTAGATAGAAACAGCTCCAGGAGATTTGGAAAATTCCAAAGCAAAAGCCACCCCTCATCCTCGCCTTACATTGCTCATCCACATCTTTCTCCTCAGGATTATCTCTGGGAGAGGAATTTAGAGTGGCCTGTCTCCCCAAATAGACCAGGGGATATCTGACAGACAGCTGTGGAGGGGGATTGTGCTCTGGGCTGCCCAGACTGGATCAAGGGTTTACTACCAGAAACTGATGAATAGTTGTAAGCCACTATGGCACAGATAAATTCACAATGCAAAAAACAACAACAAAAAAAACTAACAAAACAAAACAAACAAAAACACATTGCAAATTTGAACTGTGCAACACTGAATGCTAATTAAAAGCCACAAGTTTGTTTTTGTTGCATCGATCATCCTGCAATTCTAGAAATTGTTGGAAAGACATCATTCCAACTAAATAAAAGTTAAATAACGTTTGTCTTATAACATTTAATGTGTTAAAAAACAAAACAAAAACATTACATCTCCCAGGAGGAAACTACATTTTCAAAACATCAGGATGTTAGAATAAGAGATTTTCCAGAAAAATTGAATAAATATTTGCACCTAAACTGTCTTGATGTTTAAAACAATACTACACTTTCGCAGACCTCAACATGAAGGAATCCTACCTGGGTCTGAGACAGAAGACAGAGGTGCAGCAGCAGCAGGACAGAATGGGCAGATCAGAGATGAGCCCAACAATGTGGTTCCCCACTATTTAACTGCACCACCCAATGTCTGCCTCAGTCTTTTTTGTTAGTGGAGGCTATTATTAGTCAAGCCCATCTCTCTACTGCGTAATCTGGCTCTGTCCATTTGTCTTTCACACGTTCACGTTGCTAAATCACAGGCAAGCATTTCGAACTAGGAGTTTTGGTACTGCACCTCAAAGGAGGAGGACAGTCCAAATAAAGAACCCGAAACAGCTCATATTTTTATACCGATAAAAGATTTCAATGACATGTAATTTTATGCTCCTATCCAACTTATCCATTTATTCCATGCAAATGGACTTCAGTAAAAGCTCAAAAAGACAAAAAAAACTATTAAGAAATTGATTGTTCCCCTAACAACACAGGGAGAATAAACAACACAAACCATCAATATGGAGTTTCAGCCAATATTTTTACATTCTGAGCCATTGTGAGCATAATACTGATAGTTTGATCATGCCAGATAATCCATCATGAAATTAAAGATTTTTTAGTCTCATATATTTTTAAATATGGGACACTCAGTAGTATCTTATGCAAACATGCTGAGGCTGTCATTATTATGATGTAACTAAAGGCAACATAAATCCAAAGATAAAGCATTAGCTAAGCTTGATAGTTATAATATAATAACCCTTTAGCTCTTAAAAGGCATTGATTCATTATATCACCACTAACTGGTCACTTTGGCCTGCATTTGAGGGGCTCCAGACCACTTAAAGACAAGAAAACATTCATTTTATTGGCGGATGGTTGGTAACTTAAGTAGCCACTTTAGGACTTTCAGCAACAGAAACATCCTTATGGCACAACATAAAATAATGTCTCAGGCATTTTATCTTATTACTATTATCCAGGGGTAGGGCCACACCTGCAAGTGTTGTAAGTTTCCCTGCTGCATCACAGCTGACTCAAATCAATGGATAATTAGCAGACTTGTACTGAGTTTGATGTGAAGCTCTGCACATGTCTGCTAATTAAGTCTGATGCGTGTCAGGTGTGTTGCAGCAGGGAAACTTACAACACTTGCAGAAGTGCAGCTCTCTAGGACCGGAGTTCCCGACCCCTACTTCAGTCTAACAAACCACCGAAGCAACGCAACATGACAATGCTCATAGTACAGAGATCTGCGAAACAGTAAAACTTATCACAGTTTATTTAGTTAATAGTTCAAACTAGCATTTATTGATAACCTCATGGATATCAGCTATGTGTTTATTGAGAAGGTATCCAGAACAAGCCTGAGATTATGATTCCCTCTCAGAGAAGCTTAATCATGAACTACTTACTCACAATAATGATTCATTACTTCGGAGAGAAATAATAATTTGAATTTGTTTAAATTATTTCACACAAAACTTGCAATATTGTGGATTACTGTGTGCAACAAAGAGTTTTTAATGTTATAAATATGTTACATACATCACATACTCATAAACAAATGACAGTCTTATGCTATGCTTCACACACCCACACAGCTCTAATATCGGTACAAAGAGGTGTTCTTCACTTAAAAGTGGTAAGACAGACCTCTAGTGGTGCAACATCCACAGAGCAGCTCTAGCTGGAGATGCATTCAAAGACCTCTGTGTTGCTTGTAAAACATTTGTTAAGTGCAGTCTAGGAAGTTGGTCATTGACAAACTCACTCTGTAGCTGTTTCTCTAAGTATCCATATGCTCACTAAGCGACAGCTCTGTTTGTAGCAACATAAATCAGAACAGAAGGAAAATTTTGTGACAAGTAGCTTTATGAGTTGGTGTGTGAAAGCATACTTTACAATGTGTTTTTAAACTGCTGAGGAAAGCAGGAACCCTAGATGGAGGTTGTTATGTTTGGACAAAGCATTCCACAGAGGTGTGTAAGTAGATATAAAGATGGACTCAATTTTACAGACACATGGCAAAGAAACACCACAAATGCCACACATTTGCACCATCACAGCTCTCATTCACATAGTTCTTGATATATTTACACCTGCTTCTGTGGCTAAGCCATAGACCAGATTTGTAAAAAGATCCATCAGTGGGAGTCTCCCTGCTCCTCATACTGCTCCTGGTGCTTTACTGTCTCATATGGTGTGGTTTGCATTGGGGTTTTCCACAGTAACCAGAGAAGTTGCAGGACAACTAGGCCTTTATCCGTGAAGTGCACAGACAAATCGCCTACAGACCACTCTTGATGACAGAAAAACGCATGTAAATGAAGAAGACATGTATGTCTTAAACAGGAGTCTGCTGATACTCCGGCCTTGCTGAATTTAATGCTGGGTGTGCGTTCTTGGTGAACATGTGTGGGTGGATGTTTGTGTGCACATGCCTCAGGCTCACGGTGCTTCTCATTAGTCCAGAACAAAAGATGTCCTGAATCTGGCAGATGTGTAATAGGCAGTGCATGTGTGCGTATGGATCCAGCTGAGGTGTGTGTATTTACTGGAGGCTATGGCAGCAGAATTACATCACAACTGGAAATACATTAAACTTGGAACGTGTGCAGAACTGAATCATGGTTCAAAATGATCCATTTTAGAGCCACAAAGTCAAGAATATGTGTTTATTTATTTTACAATTGCAATACTGTACATGGTTTCAGAAAACACACTGCATACAAGGTGCAACACATATGAACAAAATACTTATTCTTCATGTTCAACTTCAGAGTGGCATAGATCTGTTCAGTCTGTTACAAATATGATAAAGCAAGCTTTTTTCAACTGGAAACATGACCGTATGGAGTCATGCTTCAAAAATACCTTGAAACAATGCCGTGTTGCAGAAGGTATCTTTTGATTGTCAAGGCACAAAGGGTAAATATATTCAAGTTTCACTGTTTCTGTAAAAAAATGCTATTTTTATGTTGCAGAAGTTTCTGCTCTGACCTCTAGGGATAAAGTTGTGACAGGTAAAAAAGTTGTAGTCCATAATTATACCATCAGACTCCTAAGCTTTATGTGCAAAAAGCTCATTATGGGATAATCGGTGACTCCTGTCCCGTGATCCATGATGGCTTTTCCCATGCGATCCCATGATGCTGCAGCACAGAAGCATGTAGCTGATTATATCTTCTCTCCTCTGATTGGCTCAGAGTTATTGGGGGAAGGGAGGCTGAGGAAAAAGAAGATTGATAAGATCCAGCAGTTAATTGACATGGTCAACTTGCAGGCAGCTGATGATGCTCTACAAAGTGTGATGACTTATTTTACATTGTTACCATGGCTACTAAGTTAATTTAAGCGCTAGACTCTTGCAGCTCTCTTAAGGAAACATTGCTGTGGATTCCTGAACTGTGAGCTCATAGTGCAGACTCACACACAGTTCATGTGGGACTTCAGTTTCAGTAAATAACTCCTAGAATGTGAATAAATGCATAAAAAAATTTAAAATATATATCAAGGGACATTTAAATCTTGCCATCCCAAAAGTCCAGCTGTTTTCCCTAAATAAATAATAAAGTGTGGCATGTGTATGTATGTGTATGGGTTTAAAAATACTCCAGTGCCTGGTGAGGGAGAAGCAGGCAGATGTTATTTTGAAGGCTCATGTTGCACTGTAATTATATCCTGGAGTGAGAGTGGTGTGTCCTCAGAATACTGAGGTACAGCTGAGGCAGATAGGACATAAATTTTAAGATTACTGTGACTAATTGGAACATCTAAACACTGAAAGGGTAGTTATGAATAACTTTAAGCATGGGCTTTCCCTGTTCATTGTACCAGTTTGGCCCAGATATTGGGACAATTTCACACCGAGAATGTCCTAAATAAGTTACCTACTGCAGATCTGGAGACTTATTTTTGATGGGAAAACTATGTATTAAATGAAATTCTAGATGAAAAAGAAAAGTAGACTATATTGCGATCAGATGATGGGGCTATCTTATCTCAGTCTT
Source organism: Pseudomugil tenellus (assembly GCA_037177515.1). Taxonomy (NCBI): domain Eukaryota; kingdom Metazoa; phylum Chordata; class Actinopteri; order Atheriniformes; family Pseudomugilidae; genus Pseudomugil; species Pseudomugil tenellus. Next base: position 12,194,155 of record JBAMHX010000015.1, read on the forward strand.
ACTGAAAAACTAAATCAGGATCATTCTCAAACCTGTAATGAGGAAGACTTACCGTGAAATCAAAGCTCCTCATCCTCCCCGGCGCTGCCCAAATGTGAGGCAGACAGGTACCGGTTCCTCCCGGTCTGCACGGCTTGCAGGTTTTTGTAGCGCACCAGTGCCAAAGCAATCTCCGCGTTCCATGCTGTGCCGTCTTGTGGACAGCGAAAGTCAATCTCCACTCCCGTAGCCATAACTACGGTGAAATACACCAGTCCTCGCTTGTATTCTACACAATCCACCGTGGCCATGCGCTCGAAGCGGATCTCCTTGGCTTTGGAGCTCCACGCCGAACCCGGAGCATCCGCGCCGCCTTTCAGGTTGTCGAGGCGCAGCCCTTCCTCCGTCAGCACGCAGCGCTTCTTCTTCCACAGCTGGAGAAGTCCACTGCTGCGTTTCTCCAGCAGCCCGTCTCTCATCACTTTGACCGTGAAGGACATGGCTGAGTCCAGATTTTAGGAAAGCACTAAAAATAATAAAAATCTAGTCTCCAGCAGAGGCGCGTCTCAGGACGAATCCATTAAAAGCGCATTTGTGGTTTTATGTCGCTTCCTGGTTAAGACATTTAATATAACAGCTACGCTGCAGACTCCAAATCCGAATAACATGTAATGACAGCACAGCGTGGAGGTTGGTAGACTGGTCTGCTGGATATGTTTGGACATGCCCGGCTCTTCTGTGGACCTTCTCTTCCTTTCAAACGGCACCACCCCGCCTCCTCGTTTGTGACGGCAGGAGGAGATCTAGCAGCTTATGAAATTCCCTGCTTTCTTGGGAATGCTTGTGTATTTTTCTCCTGTAACGCAAGCACGCGCGCACGTGACAGAGAGACCCCGGTCCCTTGGGTTTGTGTTAATAACAGTAACAGGTCCACAGGTAGCCATTTCTACTGAGGTGGCATCCTTCCCACTGACACATGTTGTGTAAAACAGTCAGGACAGAGCAGGTTGGTAAAGACGGACTTGTCTGAAAGTTAAAGTAAAGTGCAATGAGATGTTGCTTAATCATGTTTCTAGGTAGGAATGTGAGTGGGAGGCTAAAAGTTGGATAAAGAGTTCAAATGTTGCAATGAGGAAAACAAGGAGAAGCTACAGGACGGAAATATTTTTAATGAGGATGTTCTTTTTGCTGTTTTACATGCCTGTTTTTCACATTTCTTTATCTGATCTACAGTATCAGTCTGGACACACCCACCCATCGTGTTTGTAATAGATAGTTATGTGTACAAACGTTTGACTGGTACTGCAATATCTTACATCTGTCATGTTACAAATCAGACAAAGAGCAACGGAGCTACGTTATATATTTTAAACTTGTCACAATTGTTAAAATCATTCATTTGTGCATTTTCCTTATTTGACTCTTTGTGAAAAAAAGTTTAGGTAAATGCTTCAATTTCACAAAGTTGTGACTAAAAAAAAGCTGTTATTCAGTCAATTTGATGTCATACATAATCTATCTTGTGCGATCTTGGCAGTGTGTTGTGTGTCACTGCAATATTATGACAGGAATGGATACAATGTGCATGTGTCATTTCTTGAACTATACCAAGCTCCTTTCCTATTTACGAGAAACTCATGAACATAGTTCATGTAGAGTGAAAAAGAGATTAAAGCTATTTGTTTTCATCTTGTTTATTAGTTTTACATGTGGAATGCATGTGAACGAGGAAGATTGTTTGTGTTAAACAGTTATAACTGGAAGTAACCTATCACATTGCCAAAATATGGGAACTTGTTTAGGTTAAAACAAGAAAAGGCTTGTAAATTACAATCTTAAATACATTTTTAAAACAAATATAATGTATATTGAATAAATGAGCAATTGATATAACAGAATTAAGAGGCGATTGTGTATTGTTTGTGTTGTCTTGTCAATTGTGCAGTTAAAGGTAGCTTTGAAGGAGACGAGTGCATCAGGTGGACTGTAGCAGGCTGCTCTCTGCAGGACGGAGAGAGCAGTGCAGTTCTCTGGAGACCTGCTGCCATGGTGGACTTTACTGGGTGTGTGCCAACGCCCCAGCTCCCAGTCCATACCCAAACCCCTTTGGGCCAAAGTTTTTGCCATAACAGCCTGTTGGAAACAAAGATAAAGTCATAAAACCTACGTTTTAGTGTCAGCATCTGACTGATAGCTGCCTTTCTCTCTCTTTCTTTTTCTTTGGCAAACGTTAATCCTTCCTGCTTGTCAGAAGATCTGCAGGGCTATGAGCCGCAAGCATTCAGGATCCAAACACAGATGACTGGTAGAATAAAAAAAAAGAAGCTGACTTCCCAGTATGATTCACACAGGCAATAATAATTTGCAGATACATTGAGCAATATACGGGTTTTCAAGGTAACAAACGGGCAAATATGGCTCATGCAAGTCTCACCTTGTTCTTCATGTGAACAGTTTGGATTTAGGTTGCTCAACACATACTAATAGATAAGAAATAAAATTTCCATAAAAGACAAATATGCTTTATTTGGTGTGGAGAAAAGTAATACGGAAATACAAATGATTTGCATGGTTGAATTCTTTATTATTTATGGCCAATCTACACCTTTAAAGTTTTGCAAAACATATTCAAATAAAGCTGACAAAACTGTGGTTTTGGATAGATGAGCTATGATAATATTAGCTCGTTATGTTTTTATGTTCATCTTCAATTTTATAAATCTCCAGTGATGTTATACATGTTAAATAATTACAGTATCTCCATAGTGAAATTTCTCACAGCAACGTATGTATGACCCTTTAAAGTCCGAAACAAGAACTGCTCAGAAAACTCAAATGTTTAAAATCTGAAGTCTTTATGTGGCCTTTAAAAAATCTAGAAAAGAGGCATTGTTTATTTGGAGGCATTTTTACCATTTATCACATGTGAGAGGTGAAAATATTATAACATATAGCCCTCTACTTTCACCAGGGGGCAGGAGACCAGTGTTATATGGTGTGAAACTGGGTTTTGAATAAAGTTTCTACCATATAGGGATCCAAAATGTCTCAGAAAGGATATGTATCAAATATTCATCATTAGGCATTAAAGTGTTAATTAAATTGATTAATTGAGTTTAGGAGGATAATGGATGAATGGAAAATAATCCTTTTTAGAGGCTTATAAGGACAGAAACACTCTTAATGTACAATGAGAATAACAATTAGTAAATTAAATGTATAAAGGGATTAGTAATAATCTATTCTTAGCGCTTTTTTGAGCAAACAAGTGTTTTAAATCTTTTATTCACACACATATTAACACACTGGCACTCAAAAAGCCCACGTTTGCTCAGTTTACATCTTCTTCAGCTGCCCAGCTTTTTTGTACAAATCAAATTAAGCAGATATTTTCCTCTAATCAGCATTTGCACTGCTGACTTTTTTTTAATTCAACATGCTGCCAGCATTTTAAGTGCCTCTTTGTAAAAGCAATGTCTGTCCTAGAAACTGGAGTGTTGCCAGATGGGAAATATGTATCAAAAAGTCTATTAAGGCTTAAAGATTTTGGAAGTGCTTACCTAACAGCCACAAATCAAATGCTCATACAGTGAATAAATGTATCTTAAAAAACATAAAAGAAAATAAACTAATATGAAATAACTTTCACAGATTACACCTGATACATGCCAGGAAATTTCCAGTCCATCATGCATAAAGGACTTTTTTATTATACATAGATTATTATACTGATGTGGAATTGTTGTACTGGCAGCACTGGTGATGTTGAGGTGGCTTCCAGTTAAGTATCTCACTGCTTTTAAATAAGAAAAAGCTCTGAGTAAAAATTAGTTTCCTTATTAGAAATAATGTTTTCTTTTTTCTGTGTCGTTATACACAACAATATTAACATCTGTCTACAAGAATAACTAAATATGTTTTTGCAAAGAACTTTCCAGTTTTTATGTCATTTTCACCCCTTTTGATTTTATTGCAGCCTTCAGTCTTTCTGGTTATAAATTCATTAATTTAACATGTCAACATTTTTTTCCTGTCCCCACCAAAAAAAAAAAAGCCTAAAAGCTTCTTCCTTTTGATTTTGGTGCAGATTGCTCTTAGTTGATTTGGTGCATACTTTGGGTTATTTCTGTGCCATTGAGTAAACATTTTCTTCATCATCAGACTCCTAAAAGAATTAGACCAACACAGGCTGATGATTGGACCTGTTCATGAGTTTGTACGTTCAGCAGAAAGTCCTGATGCGGTTGTATCATTGTCATATCCCTCTTGGCAGCCTCCCTAAACCGTTATTTTCTTTTATCTTCTAATCAGATTTGGAGGGGCATCCTGTTTTGTCCAACCTTGTTGTTTTTGAGTTGGTCATCACTTCCTTTACCAAATGAAATGGTATGTCTTATTATTGTACTTAAACTTTGACTGATTCACATTACTGACAAGCTGCTACTTTTACAGACAATGTGGATGAATATCTGAATATTTGTTTCCACTCATTCCTGAGAGTATTTACCTTTGCAGTATATTTCTCCATCCTTATCAGCTAGTGTGGTGGACTCAAGGCTCTTCCCACATGTAGCGCATGTAAAACATCCAATCTTATGCCACGCCTGTGAAATCACAGACCATTTATATTAAGAGATGTGTTAGTGCATGCTCATTTTTCTGTGTGTACAAATTAAATTAGCTTACACTTCCTGCTCCGATCACTTTCTCAGCAGCATAGACAGCCTTGCCACAGCGAGGACACTTGTCTGACCCCCCAAATTTCTGCGCCAGCCTTGAGGGGTTTGGGTTGTTGGTGGGACGATGAGGCGCTGGTCTGATAAGGAAAGAGGAAATAAACATAGATAAACGACCTTAAAGACAGAAAGACATGGATGAGGTCCTAAGCTACTCACACGTCTTGCGTAATACCCAGGGACTGTCCTTTGTCCATGCTCAGTGTCCCTGCTCCTTGACCATAACCATAGCCTTTTGGTCCATACTTCTTGCCATAGCATGCCTTGCAGTAAACTTCCTCCATATGAACCGCAACGGTTGTGCTGTCCAAGTTCTTCCCACACACCACTGCACAAAAACACACACGTATATTGTTGTTTTGCATATTTGTGTACATGTTTTTGATCCCACTCCTGTGTTTAGATAGGCTTAAAACGCTGCCTTTTATGGCTCAGCTCTATCGAAGAAACATGTTCTCATTGAAATTCCATTGCAGGAATGTTTGATTGCAAAGTGGGAACTATCTTCTCTCAGAATGTCATGAACTTCAGTTTTTTTTCAAAGTAAGGGGCAAAAATAGTCTTTTTTAACCACAGTGAGAGTTTCTTTTAAACAAGGTGTACAATGGACACTTTATTAGGCTTTTGGGCTTTTTAGATGAGCGATCTCCTTAAATGGTTTAAACATTTATAATCCTAAAAAATGTGCACTGCTAGTAGGCAGGGCCATTTTTTTATCATCTGTGCTGTGCATGTACTGTAAAGATACAGTACGGAGTAAGAATTACTTAGCAGTTGCGATTGGACAGTGGCTGTTATAGGTCAAAATCCTTCCTGATGTAAAACCCATTCAAACCTGTCTTTTTGATTTGAATCCAAGTCCTTCAGCTGAGAAAGTCTGCTCCGTTTAGGGTATCATAAATGTGTAGACAAATGCATAATCAAAGAATCAGAATTATAAATGACTTATTCTGATGGAATAAAAACAAAAGTTATCCACTACTTTCCTGTTATGATCAGGTGACGGAATGGAGCATATTACGACCATAAAGTCACTTGCAAGATGATGCAGAGAGATGAGACGATTTCACAACAATGGCTCACAGCATTGAAGTTAAAACACCCACCCAAGAGCGTTTTCTTCTGCTCTTATTTTGTTGATCATAAACCGACAGAGCTGCATCCAGATCCAGAATTATATCTGAGAAACGAACGATCACCAGCAAATTAGAGGCGAAGACTAACTAGATACCACGATGCAGCTAATGAGACACCTGCTTCTACGGGCACTATTGAAGTGCAACACGAAGAGCCTTATAAGTACTCTGATTATTAGTGCAGGATAATTAATAAAGTATCTTTTTTTGTACATTTTAAGAAGTCATACAGAAACAGTCCACGGTTTTGATCACATTCTCTCTCGTCATTACCCACGCTAGATGTTTAGATTTGTTAGTGCATTGACTTGGCTCCATTTCAGTTTCAAGACAGTTCCCTCATTTCAACTTGATAATTTCCCTATTTTTCTCTATAGTTATAAGCCTCTGTGCTTTTATAGTTACGGAGTTCATCGCTATCGACACCCTCACTAAAACAAAGTAATTTATGATGGCAACGTAGCTAATGTTGGGCTACTGCTTCTAGTCATCTACCCATTCTGTTAGAGTAGATGGATGGGACACTCTCACTGTTCTGTCTTCTTTGAGATTTGGCCATTGTTTGAGTAATGGAAATGTTATTTTCAAGATTTTTCTGAAGTAGGATTACTTTTTAAAACTAATCAGTATTGCTAATGTAGACGAAGGGGGAAACCGACTTCCGCTTTATTTACACAATGGATTATTGGAACGGTTATCCTCCAAGAAAGTGGTGGATAATAGTAAAGTAACACTCCAAAAAATGTTAAATTGTTAAATTTAAATGTCATTAATTTACCTGAAAGCTTTTTGTCCTAATCTTTATTCCAAACTGGACTTTTAAGGCAGTGGAAAGTAATTCCACTTATGTTCACTGGATGCAAAGACAGGAAACAAAAACCACAGCTTCTTCCTGACTTCCATTGTTATCAGTAAATCCTTATAAACATTTACTTAGTCAAATATAGAAATTTGCTTAGAAAATGCTTTTACTTTAAAAAAAATTCATTGTCTGAGTAATGAAAATAATGAAATAAACATATTTTAGTCTCATTTAGTAAGCCGTAATTTTGTATAGTGGCATGACGTATAGACGATAAGATAGATTAACCTTACCAGAGTTACTGGCTAGGAAATGCAGCTTCTTGTCACATCATTTATCCCAGCAGAGATTGGAAATTCCAAGACCCCAATCAAATCAACTCAGCACAAACCTTCATGTCTTCAAGAGAAAAGTATTCTCTATTCCAAGTTGCAGTGCACTCAACAACTATATTTCCTTTTCTTTTTCTGCAAAGGCACATTTTATTTTAACAACAGATAAACTACAGTCCACATTTTCTTTTCATGGAATGTTTGTGACCATCTTATCAAATGTAATCATCTGTGGTTTTGACAAAATCAAGTAGTTTACTCACTGCACAGGAAGCAGGACTTGTGGAAGCTCCGTCCATCACAGAGAACCTCCTCAGCAAAGTAAACTATCTTCGAACAGCGGCCGCACTTGTTTCCTCCTCCTAAAGGCATCCTAGCAATACATGCAACATCCACACAAACATAAACCCACACTGTTATAGTCAATTAATATAAAATTGATAAAGATTTTATTTCCTAACAAAAGCTATAATCACACTAAGATATCCTAGAGAGAAAGGATCATTTTTTTTCCTATATTAAACCTTAAACCTGTTGACCAATAAATTCCTTTTTATGTCATCTAGCAAACTTTGTCTTGTAGAAACAAAAATATCCATATTTGGTTGCTTTTAATCACAGCTTTGCCAAGGCTGTAATTCCATTCCTGCCACTTGTCTGTGGCTTTTGAAAAGCATCAGATACTCTGGGAAAATTAACTAATTCCTTTCTATGCTAGAAGGAAAGCTAGAGATGAAAGCTGTTCTGTTGGAAAACATGACCCAGCCCGAATGGAAATAATGGCAAAGTGTAATAAATATTTTCAAAGTATTTTAAGGTTACTGGAATGTGAAAAACCTGAATGTTTTTCTACCCTCAGTATTTCACAGCATGACCCTCCCTGTGTATCCACTTCCACATTCCTGCCTGTGTAAACCCTCCCACTTCCCTCTCCATGGCTTACACCTCCTCCTCCTGCAGTCTCACTTTAAACCACTTTTTTAGACCAGACTGCATGACTTTAAGATGCATGTTATTCTCAAAAGGCATGATAGAAGTCAAGAAAAGAAGCAGCAACAAAGCTAGCTTATTTCATCTTGACAGTGCAGAGAATAGAACATGAAAGTGTGAACACACTTCCTATCACTCCCTGACATGTTTCCTGTTTTTTTTTAAAGCAAGTCATTGCAATGTCAGAAGGACGCTGTTAATTCCAACTATTTGTCTGAAATTGGCTCCATCACTATAAGACACAACTCAAAGTTTATAGGGGTAACTGTTTATCATTTAATTTTCTCATAATATTTTAATGTCAATGTCTACTATTCCAGTAATGGCACAATTAAGAAAGTCCAATACAACAGAATGTTTTTTTTCATATCTTTGCTTTAATCATTGATTTCTGTCCTCTGTATTCTGGACCCTTAAGTCAGTTTTAATAGCAAATTTTGAGGTTGAAACAACTCAGATTTGGGCACATAGTCTGAACTGGAAAGCAAATGATGGAAATACCAGTAAATAAGAGACAATAAGTTCAGAAGTGTTATTTGAGTGGGCAGTTATGAACATGCAATGAATGTCGATCAAGGCAGACATGTTAGGAGTGTTTTTGCACCAGGCAGGGACAGAAAAATATCTCCACCAGCCCAACCTGGAAAAACTGACTTTAGTAGGAAACTCTGAGCTTTTTAAAGTAATCTAATTTTACAGCAGTTTTGGAAGTCAGGTCATCAGTAAAGGAGAGGGGAAGAGGCTGATATATTGGAAATGAACTGAATGTAATGACTCAGTAAGCTAACTGTGTCAGGACCAAGTTCACTAATCAGGTAAAAAAATGTGGAAAATGTTACCTGCCGGTGCTGGGACTCTGCAAGTTTAGACATTTTTGTGGACAGATAGTTATTTAAGATAAAACAGAGTGATGGAAGCGAGCATTGTGAATGGCTAAAAATCAGGAAGTCTGCGAATCAGATGTGACATCTTTCCCGTTACTGCAGAGATCAAAGTTTGACTTTCTTACTGTTTTGAAGTTTAACACGTGTCTTTCAGTGTGCTAATTTATGTTTCCATATACCTGATTGCTTAAACTAATCTGAATTAAATGTATTGTAAATGTTTTTCCTGTTATGTATCAGCAGAGCAGGAAATTAAAACTAGATGCTAACAAAAACCAGGAAGCTGAATGGTATACACTAAATTAGCATTATTTACCTGCAGATGTTTCTTGCTGTGGTTCAGTAATGATGGACAGACGCAAGTTTGATCCCCAGACTGGAGCAGCTTCAGTGCAGGACCAGGGTGTGTTCAGGAAACCAGTAATCCAAAGTTATCAGACGTAACTGCAGTTGAAAATAGAAAAACATTCAGATCTTTTAAGTGTATTACCGTTTGTGGTTGTCCCAGTGATACTTTTGTAGCGTGTTGGTATGTGCCCCTGCTCTTTTACGTTGTTCCAGAGAAGCTTACAGGGAGGAGACTTTGTTATTGCTGCTCCAGTGTGCAAGTTTATTGCCTGTTGAGGAAACGGCGCTTCTGACTGACACGCCAAATGAGAGAGAATGAGTGAGAGTAAGAGGGGTGGCGTCTGGAGGGGAATGAGGGAACTTAAACTGAAACATTATGTTTTGCATTTACTACAGTGAAAAATGAAAAGTTTGAAGAGCACAAAATGAAGAAGCATATTGTTGTGTTTTTGCTTTTTATATGATCTGAGTCTTTACAGCTATGATTTGCACAATGCTTGATGTTTGCAGCAAGTTTTTCAGTCCTTATAAAATGTGAACTTTGTTTAGATTTTTGGTTTAATAATATTTAAGCAGTCCAGATTTTAAATATTTTTTGTTTATAAATATTTCTATCTTGATATAATCGTGATGACTTTAAACATACGGAGTTGTTAAAGTGAGTAAATGAAAAAGAACCATCCTGCTAACTGTTTTCAAGTTTTCCTTATTTGATTGTTCAGTTAACCTTTGATATTTAATTCATCTGAATCTCTCAATAGGTCTTTATCACTGTCTTACACATTATCTTATTATGTAAGATTACAATAATTGAATCACCCCAATGTTAACTGAAATTGAGGGCACTTCCTGTTAAAGGTAGCTCAAATATGTTTAATGGATCAGAAAAAAATGTGAGGGATAAACATTTTCTTGCTAAAACAGAGAAAAAGCAAGGAAAATGACCTGTTCCCTCTGCTTCCATCTCATACTTTTGCGACCATCGTGTAACCTCAAGAGTACTGACTCATACTCATATCACTGTCTACACATTTTATTTGGATCTGTGAATGAAACTAATTTAATGGACATTGTTGATAATGTAGAGATGGGGCAACAGTGGGAAGGAAAACTCCCTTGTAACAGGGAGGCAAAACCTCCAGCAGGTAGGCCAGCCGTCTGCCTCGACTCGCTGGGGTTACAGGGACAGGAAAGACAGATAAATATACATTGCAGTTTCTATCCAGGAAGACCTGCAGATAAAGGAAAATAAAAAGTAAGACCTGGAATAAAAAAAGGAAGAAATGAGAAATAAAACCTGCAAAAAAGGAGAAAGAAATAAGACCTGCAGGAAAAAGAGAAATAGGTTAATGATGCCAGTACTGTCCAATACATGTAAACTAAGCAGCAAAGATAATAATTGGAAGTCCTTAGTGCATCATGGGATGTCTGGCTAGACTATCCTAAACTGTAAGATTTGTTGAAGAGGAAGGTTTTAAGTTTGATTTTGAAGGCAGAGATGGTGTTCACCTCTCGTACCCGCATCGTGAGCTCGTTCCATAAGAGGGCATCTTTATAGCCGAAGGCTCTTCCTCCCATTGTTTTTCCACAAGTCTATAATGATATCGCCAGCTGTGTTACATCATGCTTTTATCATGTCCTTTTTTCTTCGTTGCAGTGATGAAGCAACATCCGGTGGCTAATATAAGGCTGCATGTGAGGAGATTTCGGCGGAGGTCATCGCCTACCCAGCATTTTTGGTTAACGTTCTCTTTTGAGTTGGGAGCTACTGGTAGTCCAGTTTTCGGTTTTGGTTTAAGCTTTTGTTTTGGGAGCAGCCTGGATTATATAGTCCATTGCAGGGCTGGTTCAGGTCTGTTCCCTCTTTATGCTCATTTTGGCTGAGGCTCCCTTCTCTTTTGGTTGTTTTGTTTGAATAAATATATTTTCAAACATTATTGTTTGGGTGGGGATCTCTCATATGTTACTGATCCTTCTTTGAGCCTCTGTTTCTCTAGGGCCATAACATATTTATGAGAAAAAGTCATTATGAGAAAAGTCCTGATCACTATTTTGAGGGACACAGCGCCATAGAGGTCTATTATTCTGGACAGCGTGCTTCCCTTATCTGAGCAAACACCTCTTATTTCTAACGAATTAGTGCAAGGTTTTGGTATGGGGTTTGTTAATGTCCCTTTACATTGCATTGAGTTGGAGTTGGCTCTGGTTTCAGGTGAGGTGGTTGTAGCCGCTTGTCCTGCTTTCCAGTGTGCGTGGTTACGCGTGCCATGACAAAACGTCGAATGATGCGTTCGGCGTGACAGTTTGTGACAGTTTAGATGACCAGGTTGTGAATGATCCCAGTTTGGTTGAGGAGACCATCTGACGCGAGCGAATTTGGGAATTCTGAGTCTGCATTAACCGATTTATTCTCGGAGGGAAATTAGTTTGGCCCATGATAACCCAATGTCTGGTCATTTGGGAAGTATCAAAAATTATCATCACAGCTGGCGTTATTTCTTTTGGCCTGGTCTCAAAAATGTGTTACATGGCATTATCCATCTTGCTATGTGTGTCAATCCTCTGGGAGTGGTACCACTGTGTGACATCGTAGCACTTGCCATTCTGCAAGCGATGAGGAAATTGAATCGTTCACGTTGTTTGGTTCTACATCACCTTGAAAGTTGGGGCACGACGGAAAGGTTTTGTAGCAAGGGTAAAGAGTGGAAAAGAGGAACAGGAAGTAGCTATGGGGTTCACGAAAATCGTCATGTGCTACTCTTGATGCTGAGTATTGATTGGGTGTGTCCCTCCCCCTACTTAACTTTTGGGGGGGGCGGTTTCTCTAGGGCTGTAACAATATTATATTATATTATATTATATTATATTATATTATATTATATTATATTATATTATAT
>JBAMHX010000015.1:12206358-12222766 GCA_037177515.1 Pseudomugil tenellus
ATATTATATTATATTATATTATATTATATTATATTATATTATATTATATTATATTATATTATATTATATTAAAACAGAAACTGAGCAAGTTCATAGCTTTTTACTTCACTCAGTATCAGACATACACAATTTTTTGTAGTTATTGTTACAGTGAGTTATTCCAAGATGAAGCAAATAATTGTCCACTTTATTATCCGCATCAGAGTGACGCTAAAGCAACTACATTAACGTGTTTTCCAGGAGTTTTTGAACATCTTCTCTCTTGAAGTTCGAGTATATTGAAAAATAGGAATATTATGGAAAACCTCTCTAAACCTCTCTAATTTTATATTAACCAACCACATGGTGGAAAATTTTATGGCAGAGGAACAGAATCAGATGCACTTTGACATTACAGTCTGCAAGAAACGTTTTTCCAGAAAGCTTTTCCTGCTGGTGGCATTTGAAGCTGTCAGATAGTTGGACCGACTGAGCTGACGAATTGAACTCTTTGTATTGATATCAGAAAAGATAAATTGACAGCAGCTTCATGAATCATGTGATAGATGCAAGCGTAAGTGTCACATATGCTGAGATCGCATTGTTAAAGGATTAAATGAACATCCATATATGGTGTAAATCAGCTGCGGACAGTCTGATGAAACTGCAGCTCTGTAAGCAGGAGTTGCCCAGCTTACTACAGAGAAAGCATTTGTGTTTTAGTTAATCAAAATAAAAAAATGCAAAGGAGTTCAGTAAGCAGCAGAATCCAAACTTGGCCTGTCTCTTCCTCTACATGAACAATAATCTTTCTCAAGAAATAAATAACCAGACAGGAGTTTCGGTCTCATGTCACTTTGTGAGGATTTCAATTATGTTTGTGCATATTTACAGAAAATACACCAACTATAATGAGATTTCAGATAAGTCAGCCGTCATCACAACAAGTGCCTTAATGTGACTTGTTCGGAATCAGCACACATAAAGCTGAAAGGAACTGATTTTCCAATAATCCAAAACTCTTCATTTTCATAACTGGGACTGAAGTTAGAATGACTTTAATCAAATCCAAATCAAATCAAATCTCAGTTGTGTATAGTGTCAAACATGGATTATTAAAAGTACCTCATATTTCATATACAGCAAACCTCATATTTCATTATAATTCCGTGAGAGTTGATTTTGATTCATCATTCACTTATATTGATTACATGAGCAAATAAACATCCCATACATCCCATATTATCTGCTAATAATAGATTACACATGTTATTAAATTATTCCAATATTAATTATATTAACTTCATTTAGCAACACTCTGTCATTCACATCTCCTGTAATCTCCATCTTAGTTTGAACTGGCTTCCTCTCTGTTTGGTAACAGATAGGGAACACTAACACCCTCTACTGGTAACAGCACTGTCCCAATGATTGGAGTTCCCACACAAACGCAGGATGCTGGTGGTGCACTTTGACCCCAGCACTCTGGTAATACAGTTTATATTTTCATTCAGAATTGCTCACTTAACCTAAAGTCAGATAATCTGCGTGGTTTGTTTGTGTTTGAGTGTTTTTGTCTGAACATAGTGGTACTGATCTCAGTTAACCTGCGTCTGAGGCACAATGTGCCAGACAGTCACAATGTTGGAGTCATCCCCCCCCTTTTTTTCATCCCCCCATATGCCCCTCAGGGTGACTGTGACACAAGTGTCCCATTGTCAAAACAGCGTCTGTCTCTCAGAGGGGAGGACATGCCTTGAGGGACATCAGAAGATTAGCTATGACATTAACCCTCAACACACACACACAATCATTGCACACGCTTGCACACTACTTACCCATAATCCTCTGTTACAAATCACTTCCCGTTTTCATGGGACACTGAGACAAAGCAACAGATCATGTGAGAGTGTATTTTGCTTGTGGGTGCTTTTGGAGTGTATCATGTGTTTAAATCATTTGTTGGAAGCAGAGGGAGGACAAAGAGAGCAACCCTGATCTTCATGTTTGGAGGTGAGCAATGAACTTGTTGTATTTACTATTGCAGACATACAGTCTGTGTCTGAGGAGTGCAGAAGGAGGGTTATGTATACAGTTTGCATGTTTGAGGGTGTTGGGCGGGGGGGTGGGGGGGCTGCTGTGATGCTGTGCCTTGTGGACAACATACTGTGTTCTGGTGCATCACGGAGGGCTGAGTAGCTTCTGAACAATGCAGTTTCACGCTGCAGTTTCTACATTATGTTTGCATCTCTCTGGTGGAGTCTTGCAGATAAGATCAATGTCTGATCGATAAGTGATCTGCCAGAAAGCTTTAAGTCTAAAACTTTACTGCGACATCAATGCTGCGAAAAACTTGAGAATGTAGTAAGCAAAACAAGAAGCTGTGATTCCCAGAAATCACATTTAGTTCTGGAACTAAAGCTGCTGAATGCCCTGCTTGTGAATTGAGCATTGGAGGCAAATGTAAGAGATTTGATCATGTTGTGCATCAGATTTATCATTAAATATGCAGCGTTGTCCCTAACAATAGTGTACCAAACCAGCACAGCAGAAATATGAGAAGACAGACAAAACAAAGATGCAGGGAAAGACACGTTTGGCTTGGCGCAGATTTCCCTCTGGAACAGAAAGAGAAACACACAATGAACATTGCAAGATAATTAGATTTTGCAAACACACTTGGAATACAAATTGGTGATGATGATTGATAGTCAAAACTAAAAATATAAGTAGTTTTTTTTTTTTTTTGGAAAGTAGTTCCCTGAATGGTAAAATCTTTATTTTTAACAGGATGCTTCTGCAGCTCTGACACCTCATGATCTCTTTTCTACTTTTAGTGACAAGTTGAGTCACTGCATGGTTTGAAAGATCCCAGGAGAGCGTTTACTCTTCTAATGTCACTTTCTCCTCCTCCTCTTCCTCCTTCTGTGTCCAGCTTCTTATCTCTCTTTTATCTATGCTTTTTTTTCGCACACCACTTCCACCCCCACCCATTTTTCATTAGAAGAGTGGGTCAGATTAGCGGAGTGATGGATGGATGGACAGTTCCTCCCTCTAGACGTGTGTTATTTTCAGACACACCACTACAGGAGCACACATAGACATTAGATGGCTGTGTGTGATTGTAAGAGTGTGTGCAATTATAATAAGCAGATGCACCCTTAAACTAATTTTCTTTTTCTTTTTTTTTAAACCCTCTTTGTTCTATTAAACAATTAGATCTTGAAAGCCAGATGATGGGTTCAAGCGTTTGACATTTACAACTGCGTCTGTTTTAATTACCATGTGCTACTCACTATTGAGGTAGCAATGGGTTTAACACACACACACGCACACACACACACACAAATTACCCTCATCCAGCAAATGGACCAGCCTTTGCTAGCTGGGATCATATTTCAGCAGTGACTAGGAGGGAGCCCAGCCAACAGGTCCATTACTCAGAGAGACATAGAGATTGTGATGAGGGGAGAAAAAGGAGAAAGAGGCAGGGATAAGGCTGCAGGCGTACTGCGGCAACAGTAAAGCGGCATGACGTGGTGGAGGGGTGAGGTGACGAACAGAGACACACTTACACATGTGTGTGCAGGTTAGTTTCAGAAAAGTCAACAGAGGGAGGGATCGAGCCAAGCACTCAGCAGCATACAAATTGGGGGCAAACTAACTCGCTGTTTTGTATACTGATGTGTGGAGAAGGTGAGTGAAGCTTTGTGTTTCCCCAAGTAGTCCATCATTTACATTGCTTGTCTTTTTTATATTCAGTTTCAGCATTGTGTAGATTTCCTTGTTTGTCTTAATTTTTTTTCAGTGTTTACACCGTCAGGAATGTACCAACGGATGGTGGTACAGTGGGACTAGATGATCTGATGGAACAGCAGAGCTTAACTGAGATGAGAACAGGGGGATCGTAGTATTCTATAGTCAGGGTGACACAATCAGTCTGAGTCAGCGTTGAGCTGCAGAATTCAGTTTAGCATGCGTAGTATGTTTACTGTGGCGTAAGTTAAATCAGTTGAGGGTGTCAGATGATGTGGAGACGAGTAGAAGTTTACATACACCTGGTGCTTTTTGTATTGTTTGCAGTCTGGTTATGTTTTTCCTGTTTACACTGTGGGTCCATGTGTTTGTTCTACTCACCTCGCTTCTATAATTAGTTGATGTAGAGCCAACATCTGTGAATATCTTTTTCCTACAGCAGGTAAGTGAGGATTCATATTCAGTGGAAATATTGAAATACTGAAAATTTGAGGTCACTGTGATGGAAAATTTATTACAAAATTCCATATTAATAATTAGGTTAAGTAGTTATTACCCTGCAACTAATGTATGACATTGTACGACACGTTGTTACAAAGCTCAGTGGGCTTGACAGTCTGGAAATACAAGGATTTAGATAATATATTCTATACATACTGTGTTGGGTCTTTTTTTAGTTGAATATGTGTCATTTTGGGTCACTTTTGACTGAATAAATTTCCATTTAGGTCACTGACTCATGACGACACAGACAGAGGTCGGATGAGTGTTCTAAAACACATTTTGATGTGTATAAATGATGTGTTTTTTTCTGCCAGAAGATGAGAACACTGATTTTACCAACGAAAGTCACTTTGAAAATGAGTCACCTTCATATGAGTGCCCCTGATTGGCTGAATCTGTCCTTCTTGTTTGTCACAGTTTCCTGTCTTGGAGAATGGAGATGTGTTTTAAACCAATGAGAGAGCGGCGGTGAGGATGCAACTGTGATCCAGGAAAAAACAGCCCATTGTTCCTTGGACGTTGGAGAAGTGTGACCTCCCTCCAGCCGGATCTGCCTGCTCAGCCCAACGGCGCACTGAGGAACTCGGTACCCCACTGACACGTAAGTTACTCATGTGAGGTTGTGGTAGTCATTCATTTAATCACGGGAGTTTTATATTCTCCAGATGTTGTCTATGATCATTTTATTCAAACAAAATGTTCCAGGAATTATTTTTAGCACATCTTGGTTCTTATTTTTCATTATCTGAGACAGCACTTTATTGCAGCTGTCTGAGTTGCTGCTTTGTGGTGTTAATTACATTTATTATATAGTTATATAGACTGAGTGACAAACACACAGGCGCTGCTAATGTCCTTCAGTTTACAGACAGAGAGGCCTGTGTTACCACCTCATGTATTGATTTTATGATGAGTCAGAGGGTGTTCATCACAAGGGTGAGCGTATGTGTTTGTGAGAAGGGGGTATACATGACTCTTTGATCAGACAGTTCAGCCAGAGTTTGTCATGGGACAGAAGAGCTAAAACTGTGTAATGTTGTTATCAAGTTGAAAGCTAACATTCAGCACTGGCTGTCAAGCTGTCCTGGTTTTTCTCTCTCTAAAGAGACACCGGAAAATATTGTTTCCTAACTTAGATGAAAAATTTTTTTATCAGCTGATGCAACTCGCATCATATTATTCCTGTTCAAACTTATTCAAAAGAATAAGAGAAGTGGGAAATAGGGGTCTTGATAGTGAAGTGGCAGTTACACATAATGCCCAGCAGGGGTCAGCACCATCCAGGCAAAATGACTCACTCAAGTCAAACGTTGCACTTTTTAAAACAAGTTTGCTTCATGTTATCTAAAACCTCAGTCTGATTTTTTTCTTATTTTACCCTAAATTGATTAATTTTTAGAAATATTGTCCTGTATGTATAATTTTAAATGTATTATGAAGCATAATGTACAGAAGCGTTTACCAATCACAACCATAAAAAAATTTTGGACCAGTTTCTTGTAGAAACAAAAAAGTTTCTCATTTTAACAATATATGTTTATCATTAAAACAAGGTTAATATGATATTTTCTCATGTAAGTGAAAAAGTTATCTCGTGATAGGTGATAGATTTAACATGTAGGTGGCCAAACTGTTATCATCCATGCTTTCAATAGCTTATATGCCAATCTACAAAACACCCTGGGTTTTATTCTGTCTTCAATTATTCAAGAAGTATTCAGAAACATTCTCGTCGCTGGTCGTTTCTCCAGCTAATAACATTCTCTTTATTATTTTATCTTCTTTGAAGATTCCGACATATACTGGTTTCTACCAATAAGGAACAATACTACCACCTGTTTGGGCTTCTTTGTAGGCTATTACTATCATTACAGTTCCTGTAATGATGGTAAACTGTTCCAATAACTTTTTATGGTTGTGTTGGCTAAACACTTCCGTAATAATGGACTGACTGATCCATCTTTCAGTTAGAAAACAACATAAAACAACCACTCTTGTATTTATTTATTGATTTATTGCAGTTGTGTTTGAACGTTGGGGAAGTTTTTAGACCTTCAGATATGAACAACTGCTGTATGATTAAGTTTCAAGTACTACTTCTGTCCAGTGCAACATCAAAATCCCAACACAAACCAACGGATAAATATATACATAAAAGTGTTAAAATAAAGACTTAACCAGTGCTTTTTCATTATTCATTGTACCATGTCATGGGGTTTTTGAGTTGTGAGAGTCAATAAAAAGTGTAAAGTGAAACGTATAAAGTTTGATCTTCACAAACAAACAGTTTTACTTTTGTGCACAAGGAAATTCAATATCTAAAGACATAATTTATGTGAAAGAGTGGATACCTATTTACAGTTTATATAAAACAATTTGGGCTTGCATTAAATGCAGTCATTTTAAAACTTTATCATCGGTGAATCTGTGAAAACACACATGACTAAAACCAGTGTACTTTGGTTAAATTTTAATTTGGTTAAAACTAAACTTTGCTCCCTGACTGCAGATCACAAGGACATTAGATAAATAACACAAAATCACTGTAATAATGCATTTCATCATAAAACACTACACAATCCGGTGTTATATGGTGGTGGTAGTATCATGGTTTTGACTTGTTTTATTGTATCTGGGCTTGGGCGTGTTCCTTTTTTCATTCCAACTCATTTTGAATAAAATTGCCAAATTTGATTGATCTTAGTCCAATGTAAATAAAAATAGAACTAAAAAATGTGTTCATGAGATGAAATCCACCAAAATCCCAGTGCTGAAGCAGCTGATGTGGTGCACATTTAACTGTATTTACTGCGGCACAAAAGAGGGGCACCTCATACTCACTTTTCAGTGAATACATACATGACATGGAGTTTTTCTATTCAAAATCTGATGATGATCACTATTATACATCACTATATATGTCAACCATTTAGTTCTGCAAGACAATGACATGAAGATAGAGTTAGAGCAGGGCTGCCCAAATCCGGTCCCTGAGATCTACCATCCTGCTACACCCGTTCATGCTTGTACTCTGGTTGCTGTTGTGTGACCCAGTGTGACCCCAGCATATCCCCAGGGACAGACTCATTTCCATACTGAGAGACACAGGGCCAAATCACACCTGTGCTCCTGGAAATTTTAGTCAGAGCTAATTCTGATACTGGTCTTCCCACCAGTAAATGCAAATGGGAAAGAAAAGGAGAGAAACTGATTTATAAAAAGGTGCAAGGGCAAAGGAGCATGGATGATCACATCTTTTTCTGTTTACCTTCCTCTGCATTGTGTTGATGATGCTGCATCAGTCATCAGAGACAGAGCATGAATACAGATTATCTACGTTTTCTTTTACAGTAGCTTCTGTCAGACAAGTACGATGGAAGGAAGTTTCCTAACAAGCAAGTAAAACTGTTCAGTTAGGTTTGTGTTTAAGTATTTCAGATGGAGCTGTCAGGATTTCTCTGCAGGGGTCTGATGGAGTGTGCAGCAGTGTGGATGGAAGTCGATGCCTCTGTATGATGAAGAGTTTCAGTACTGCATCTAAATGCTGTCAGTGTAGCATTTTATCTATGTGCCTTTAACAGATAACCTTGATTTGTATTTACTTTAAAAAAGACGACAGCTGTAAAAAAACATATTCTTATGTATAATGTGTAACATTTACTACAGAATAACTTAAGCTGTACATCTGTTTCTCTATTTTTAAATAACTATAGAAAAGATGTTCTAATCATTTATTCTTAGCACCTGCAAGTAAGAGCAGAAAGGAAAGAATATAAATATAT
The DNA here is from genome assembly GCA_037177515.1 of Pseudomugil tenellus. Taxonomy (NCBI): domain Eukaryota; kingdom Metazoa; phylum Chordata; class Actinopteri; order Atheriniformes; family Pseudomugilidae; genus Pseudomugil; species Pseudomugil tenellus. The sequence continues at coordinate 12,214,380 of JBAMHX010000015.1, forward strand.
GATGAATAGATGCATGCATTATTTTTTTTAAGTCATGCATACAGTTCAAATGTTATAGGCACTAAAGTCAATTTTGCATGCATTACTAAAGTATGCAGCCTTTAATTGATCAGGAAACACTGTAAATGTGGAACAGAGATGGTAAAGTAAAAAATGGTATCTTAAATAAATTAATAACTCAATTTAACCTACAGCAAGAGAATCTATTGGTAACACACATTGGTAATACACACTATAAAGCATTAGTTAAGCATTTGTAAATAATGAATTAATCATTTACAAAGCATTTTTATGAAAGTAATAGTCATTAGACATGTTAATAACACATTTATAAATGTTTTACACTTCAATAGTAAATTCATCTACAATTATTGTATTTTCATACTGTTGAATATGGATTCGGATTCTCAAAATGTGATATTGCATCGTTTAAAAACCAGTTATAACGTTATTTGTGCTTACAGTGTTAAGACATGTACTAATGGTACATAAAGTAAATATATTAGTAAACATTCTATAAAAACTTACAAATTTAATTTTTAATCAACGTCTTATAAGCGTATAAGGAATTCATAATAGGTACAAAGCACTTACCACTCATTTATTAAGAATATTTCATGATCTAAAGTGTGCACTATCTATGCCTTATAAAGAATTTACTTATTAGATATAAAAGTTAGCAATGCTTAATGACTCACAAAAGTGTCAGTTATTCTAAGATAAGAAAGACAGTAAGTAGAAATATAAAAAAAAATGGCATCAGTATTTATTGTAACTTCTCACAATGCTCACAGCTGAGTAAAAGTGGGATTTTAAAAAGGAGGGGACAACTAGAGAAATCTGTTTTTACCCAGAACGTATTATTCCCATTTTACACACTCACTTGCAGTTTCCCCCCTTTTCCTCCTCCCTCTGCCTTGCCTTCCCTCCGACATAACTTCCCGCCTTCTTTCCCTCCAGCATATTAAATCACGTTCTAAACATGAAACTGTTCACTTAATCAGTCTGAACTTTCCCAGCATGCCACACGGAATCTGCAGGAAATCTGCAGTAAATTTCAATATTTGTGTGAAGGTTTCTGTCATTCAAAACAAATCAAGTGAGGATGATCCAGTAGGTATGGTGGTACAAGGGTAAGTGTGTTTGTCTATTTAGCATCAACATGTGGAAAGTCTTGTCTAAAAGTATCTAGTGGCATATATTTGTTCATGAGAAGCTGTTTTTGTGTCGAAAACTTTCAGCACACCAACTTGACTTCTCAGGCGTTGCATGTTTGTTACTGAAAATAAATTCAGCTCGTGGTTTACCATGACTCAGTTTCTCACACATGCTGGTTTCACATAATTTCGCTCTGTGTAAGGAACAGCAGATTCTTGTTTGCCTGATTAGATCAATCCCTAGTAGAAGTTTAACATACTGTAACGAAAGCCTTAATAGGTGATCAATCTTTTGTGGGAGGGCTGTGTGACCAGTGGTCCATGCTCCTACTATGGAAATGCTTTGAAAGTAAAAGACTAATTTTGACTGCTGCATTCCTCTCTGTGTAACTCTTCATTTAGGTCAGAATGAGTGGAGGAATCAATGTGAAGTCGGCCCCCCGAGGGGCTTCCTCATCAGGAATCCCTCTTCCGTGCACCCTGCTTCCAACCTCTCCAAAAACAGATCCCCGTCACCGGGCTAGAGACCTGCACAAGCCCTCAACACCTACTCTTAATAAAACTCCGACACACACACCTGTGCACTCTCCTTTACTTTGTCCACGAAACTCGAGCATCCCTGGGTTTTCCTCAAAGGGTCTTGTGAGAGACACCAGACTGAAAGGTCAGATTTTCCAGCGGACAGATCTCCCTGTTCCTCAGGTATCCCGCTCTGCCTATAGCAGCCCAATGATCCAGCGCAGAGTTACGCCACCACCACACTCCAAAGACACGCTGGATCTGAGAAAACCTACTCCTACTCACATCGCCTCACAGTTTCCACATGATGGCAATTATAACAGAAGCACCTTCGCCAATAAGAACCAGGCATGGGGAGCCAGCAACCTGTGCCCACCTTCCTATTGCAGAAGAGGAGGCAATTCCAACACTGTGACCCAAGAAGCTAAAGATAGCATATCAATGAGGGAAGGAAGGCCTCCAGAAAACCATCTACCTCAGGTCAACCACAGTAACAATTACCCAACAGTTCTCCGGTCAAGCTTCGAGCATGCCATCCGAACTAGCAATGACTCTGCCAGCCAATCAGATGAGGAGATGGGGACTCCTGAGGAGAGCAGTCCACCCTCTTCTCCTGATCCGCTGCCACTTATTACATTCAACGCACCTTTTATTTCCAGTATTAAAATACAGGAACAAAGCCAACACAAAGAGGCCACAGACATGTGCGCACCCAGAGTCAACATGGCGACAGTGGCTCCCTTCAGTTACAGGTAACCCCAGATTATTTTAGCAACACTTCTGTCATGAATCTAGCTGGAATGGCCTCATTTTGGTTGTTATATTTTCTTTTTTTTTCCTTCATATCTTATCTTGCTCTCCCTGTTAACAAATACAGTCACTAACCAAATTACAGGAACAGCCTGAGAGGCCTGTCTAAGTGGTTCTTTGTGTTTGTCCAGGAGACATATTTATGTGCATGCATTAACACACAGTAGGAGTTTTCTGGAGCAGAGTTAAACTGTCCTCTAAAAGGGTCTAGTCTGACTCTCTGTAGTGTTTTTTCTTCCATGTGTTTTATTATGTAGGATACAAATAAACCAACTAAATAAAAGGGAGGTTAAAAAGTCTGTGTTATTGCTTTGTGCCGTTGGATGATTCATGTGATTTGACTACAATTAATTTGCTTAACGAGAAAATATTATAAATATGTGCCTAAATACTTTAAGAAATACCTTTTATCATGTTAAAAATGCTTTGGCTACTCTAACTGTGATTTGCTTTCATGGAAATTATTCTGTAAGTCCACGTCTCTTTCCCTCTCTCACACACATCTGTGTGTGTATTTGATTATATTCATTAATACTGAATTGCAGTAACAGATTTTTTTTGTTTATAACAGGCTGCAGATGCAAGAAAGAGATTTTTCAGTGGACGAATTGAGCGACTGCTCATCTGGTTCTATAGAAGTCTGCTGTGATGACCTGACGCCAGGTTAGATACCCTCATTACATCCATTACTTTTCATTTTAGTAAGAAAAAAAACTTCCTGGCATCTGCTTAGGAGGGCATCAAACCATGAACCCTTGTTGTAGGTAAAAATGATGCCCACTTTCTGGCAGCCAGACGTATTTATTGCAACAGCCATAAATGGCGTCAGACAGGACGTGCCAGCGGCTGACCTCTGGCATGTCTGATTATGGAACCTGAATAGAGTCACTGAGGACGAGGGGACAAGCATTCTTTGTATTAGTATATGTTTGTCATGCTGCTGCTCATCAGGCCTCAGGAGCCATGTCTGAAGTTAGGTGGTGTAATTTTGTGAGTGTGTGAGTCACCCTGGGTATCTGCTGAATATGTTGCTTCCCTGACGAATATGAGATACTAAGATGAAGGATTTTGGCAGTGGTGATGGGAGTCAGTGATGAGATTAAACGGGGCATTACCAACTTGCTCCGGGGTAATATCATGCAGACATTCATATAAGTTTTATCCAAGAGCAGTGGTGAAGTTTGAAAGCTTATTTCCCTCATGCTTCTGTCTCTTTTTCAGCTTTTCTTTTGAGCTAGAAAGTCCCAGAGTGACGCCTCCCTGCTTTGCACTTCCTTAGCTTTTGAGCAAAAGGTGCTAAATACCCTTGGCAATGGTTCTGCACAGGCATGGCCAGTAGCTCCTTGGATGTGGACATGCTTGTGAGATATGACTCACTGAATATTACTTTTTCTAGATAGCATCTCTTGGTCAGTGGGAGACCGCTTGGCTTTAAAATACAGTGCTCAGAGTTAATGTATATGAAGCTTTAATTGGAACCATCTCTCCAAGCTTATGTACCCAGAATATGCTATTTTCAAAATGAATAAAAATCTGTGATAACCCAGCGCAGAAAACTTGGATTTGATCACATTATTGTTTAGTTGAGTATAACTATGATCACCTTATTTGTGTCAACCTGGGAAGAAGGAACAAGAAATACAGAGTGAGGATGGCAATAAAGTACCACACAGTTCAGGTGTGCTTTTAGGAATATGTGAAGTAGAAAACTGTCGTGGGTTCTGTCCACAAGCTTCATGACCAATCAGAATTTGTTTTTAGACTTAATTCTTAAACAACTAAACAGTTTTGCCTTAACTTTAAGTTTAGCTTTTCCATTTGCTCTCTGTCTAGAAGTACTTATAAGAATAGAACGGTTGCCTATTAAAACCTTCATAAAGCCTTTTCTGAGGTTTTAGTGATGGGGGGGATGGGGAATGGTGACAGACTAGTCCCACTCTTTATAGGTCTCTGGGTGTCTTGGGGCTGTCATTGTGGCCTTGTAATTGGTCCTTAGCAGGCGTTAGAAACAGAACTGAAGTGTCTTGGTCTCCTCTGAAGCTGCGTTTACATGGAGGGTGGGCTGACACTGTAATCACTGTAATTTAGGGAGCGGAGGAAGTGAGGGAACTTGGGTGGAAAGCAAAGTTTGTAGGCGAGCAGGAAGGAAAGAGTGAAATGGGTGAATATGTAAAGGAGAGGTCAGTGGGTTGATGGAATTAATTTTGATGAAAAGAAAAATATATTAATTACATCTGAGTCTTGCTTAAGATATGTTGGCACAATTGTGATTTGTTAATTCTTTTGGTTTGTAACTATTTTATAGGCTAATTTTATGCTCAGAAATCTAATGTTTTCCATATGCTTGGATTTATATTGAATCAGGGGTAACACAATCAGTCCCTTAGGTCTTCTATCTGAATCCGCAAGGAAGACCTGAACATTTAATGTGATTGTGACACCATGTGCTCTTTCAATTAGACACCAGACCGGCTGACCTCGTCGCTCTCCAGAGAAATGTATGTGAGCATGCACGTCTGTCTTTGCATGTGTGTGTATGTGTGCTGACGTTCATATTTGGGACAGTACACAGATGGCATTTGAAAGATAAATGTGATGGAGAGTGTGTATCATTTTTCATTTTCTAGTGATGTATGGCCTGAAATTCCCTGCAGACACTTTCGAAGTCTGCCAGCTATTGCTCTTGCTCTCACACGAGCACACAAATACACACTAACATGGCCGCTACAGATATAATGGAGGTCACGATTTGCTCAACATAATCTAGAAATATTTGAAGTACTTGAAACAGCAAAACTCATTTTATATCTTTACAAAGTCATGAAAAAGTGCCCATAGAAAAAAAAAAATGTTACACACAGAATTTTTACTGCATTTGCTCCTTTCTGGACTGGACTGGAGCTTTAAAAATAGTAATATATCTAATGTTTCATCATATAAAGACAATTCCGATACAGCAGAGCCGTCTATTATGAATTTCACTTCCAAATTCTTATTTAGATATGATCACTTTTCTAAGCAATGTAATAGTAATATGTTTATCTTTTTTATTTTTATTTTTTTGGACCAATGGAAAGAAAATAAATGTTCATCTATTGAGCATAAACTATAAATAGTATGATGAGAGACACTAGTTAATACTCTGGTTTTTTTTTTTTTTTTTTTTTTTTTTTTGCTGACTTTATAAAACCGGTTCTGCTGAAGGTCATATTTAGAAGGTCTTTCGTAATAAAGGAATTAAATCTGCTTGCTGTTTATTAATTCCATGCCTGTCATCCCTTTAATGACCCTGGACATCTAGTAAATAGCATTTTGATAACCCCAACTGCATCAACTCTTAGACAGTGTCTAATCCTCTTTGGGCAATCTAATCAGGGGACACATATGCCGACTCAGCATTGGACGGTGATGAGAGGTTGCAATAGCTTTAGGAAGATGATCAAACAGAAGAATAGCACGATTACTCTCTTGCTCATCACAAGGAATGAAGCTGTAATCTCTGTTCGCCGCTTGATGTCTTCATCCAATCTTTGATTGGTTCAAGCTTAAAATGGAATTTTTAGCAAATTTAACAGAAAATGCAGAAATAACACAAATTTATATGCATATGATGAACATACAAAACCCAACACATAAAAGGTCCTCGTCTATTCATCTGACAATGCATATAGACCACACTGCCACATCCTACTAGCTTCTTCTCTCTCTTTCTCCATCACACTCCCCCCAGGGACATTTCTTTACAATATAGGAAGCACAGAGTAATTTGGACCTGCATGACAAAGCAGGAGGTTACAGGGAAGAAAAATGCAGTGAGAGGGGCTGGACTGAAGAATTGGTGAATGATTACATACTCAAGATCCTTCTTGACCTCTGGGGTGACTCCCAACCAAAGGATTCCAATTAAACTATTCATGTGTGTAACCTCTTTATGAGGGATTACATATATAAACATACACAGGAATAAAGTCACAAAGACATGTATCTGTCAAATTAATGCCCCATGAAGAAGCGCATTCTAACACCAGGATTTAAGCATGTACTGTAGGTTTAGGAGACGTCTTTAAATTTAAATTCAAATATTTCTGTGCATTGTACTTCAACCACAGTAGGTTTTCTTCCACAAACAAAAACTCAAATACACACACTTATAATCTAAACCAACCAAAAGATCTATTTCTGCTGCATCCACACCACGCTGTAACCAGGCAACCGTCATCTGCAACAGCATTATGGGATACTCCTGGGAAGTGTGCTGAGAATGTCAACACTGGGGTGTCTGGGAGAGTCTACAAATACCTTTTAAAAAAGACACACAACCCACAAGTTGTCTCTCTGAGCCCACTTCAGCAGCTGATGTTTTCTCAGGTCTCAGCTGCTGTGTGATTCATAGTGAGTGTGTGACATCCGCTCTGGAGGAAACTGGTGTTTTTTGTTAGAAAAATATTTGTGCATCTGCATTCAAGGGGTTGGTACAACTGATGCACTTGCCCTATTGTCATCAATAGCTGAATTGGTGAAATTTTTAAGCCAGTGAGTCAATCTGTGCATCATCAGCATGAGGTGGAACCGTTCAAGATGTCTCTGGGGAAAAAACTTCTTTTGTTATTTGGATATGCTACATGAATTCATAGAAGGAAGCCACGCACCGCATGTGTCACTAGCTTGCAGCTTAAGTGCTTTGAGTGTAAAAATAGGATATTAATAACTGTGTCATTGTGTCGGAGCGATACAAACATGTAAGTAAGCATTTCCTTGTGTATCTGTGTGTCATATTGGCATTCTTCACTGTGTCCTGTGGAGCTAATGTACAAGAACGTTAGCGGACACAGGCAAACGTATTAGGAGTGGTGAGGCAGCGGGGCAGGATATCCTTTCTCTGTCTTACAGGCTTCCTTTGCTCTACTGGCTCGCAAATTGAGATCCTTCCTCACCAGTTCTCTTCCTCCTCCTCTTACTTTCCTTATCACTTTATTTTCTGATATATTCATACCTTTTTTCTTCGACCCTTCTCCTTATTCCTTACCAGCATCCCTTTAGTAGACTTTTTTTCTTTTTTTCTTTCATCTTCTGTTCTGTTCTTCTTTTCCCTCTTTTGCTCTCCCTTCTCCACCCAATCACACTTGCCTCATCTCTAAATCGGTTCTTCTTTTCTTCTACTTGCACACAAAAAGGCCAAACAAAAGGAACCAGGAGGGGGATGAGTGACACCAGGGAGTGGGTGAAAGTGAGAACACATGCCATCTGCTAAACCAAATGAGAACTATTCTTTTCAATGTTTAAACTGCTGAGATGGAGAGTGTCACATCCAAATCTACAAGGACACCCTTTAATCTCACAGTAATTTTCCTTTCAAGGTGGGAGACCTTGCATAACTTTGTAAACATGCATATAATAAGCCACATAGTGTCTGTGAGGGTGTCCGTTTACACAAGACTGCTCTTATGAAATATAGTGGTGAATCTGTTCCCTACTGCTTAGAGATGCCAGGACAAATATACTCATGCAAAGTAGTGCAGATTTATACACTTTCTACCTGTCTCTCTTTTTCCATCCTTCTGTCTTCATTTTGCTTTCGATCTCCAAATTCACCCCAATATCTCTTTTTTTTACCTTTCTGTCTTTACTTGGTCAGTAGCAGCTATGCAACTTTTTGCCTGTCATCATAGCAAATTTGACTTCAGCCACAGTGCTTAGCTCACAACTGTACTCACACACACACACCTCTAGATAGTTCAGAACATACTGAACTCACGAGGCTGCTACGGGCTGAATGTGAGGCCTGATACTGAGGACTGGCACTCATCACACTCTGAAACTGCCAACTTCTTTGATGTCAGGCCAGATTGCTCAGGTCAATTAAAGAACACAGAGCAAAGACAGAACACAACGTGTGTGTGT
>JBAMHX010000015.1:12228955-12239707 GCA_037177515.1 Pseudomugil tenellus
TGCAGTATATGTCTTTACTAAATGAGCTTACAAATCAATCAATTCTGTTTTTATTTCTCTTTTTTACTGCACCTGCACAGCTTTTACTACAGGGAACATCCTTTAATTTTCTGCATGTCATTTTGTGTGACATATGGCAATATGTACTGTGACAGTTTCCTTTTGGGATAAGCCGGCAATAATAGCCAAAGATAATGAAGTACACCACTGAGTATGTTTAACCCAAGACCATCATCTGTGCACTTTAAAGAGATAACCCTCTTCCTGCACACAATGACTTATCCAAAGAAAAAAGAAACAATCCTGGATATTTCAAGGTTAGGATTAGTATCTGTATGATCTGCTTTGCAATAAGCGGGCATCCATGTTTAACCACTGGGTGATGAGAAGCTTTTCATTTATTGGATTTGGGGAATTACTTTACTTGTATGTCCATGCACAGGAACTCTGAACTTGCAAATGGATTTTGCAGTTTTCTTGTGAAATTTTGCCAATGCAATAAGTTTATATGATTTTCATAGACAATGATAGTAATGTAAAGCACATAACCTCCGATGTTTATCTTAATGACTCCTCCTGGTTACTTCTAGGTGTGTTAAGCGGGTAAGCTCCCTGAAGCAGTGGCCTTTCCCAGCATGGGGCAGGCACAGTTTAGGGCAAATCCTAGCTAAGACACCAATCAAGTATCCGGATTAAACATTGCATTAAGATAATGAGAAGATTCAACCCCCCCATTCCACTACTCTATCATGTTAAAAAAGGCCAGCAGTAAAGACTAAACTGAATTAAAGATTAAATCTGTCAGGACATCTGTTTGGTTAGAGATTTGGGTTTTTGGTAATGTAGGTTAGAAGACGGAAGATGTGTGGTCTTGGTTTTGGCTGAGCTGAGGGACACATGTACTGTAACTCATGATGAGAACAAAGTGTGACTCAGTGCTACATGGATGCTCATTAAAGCAGCTTTGACTACTAATGTCCTTGTTCTTCTAGTTAGAGCCCTTGTATGTGTGTGTATGGGGGGGGGGGGGGGTCCTGTGTGGTCGATTGTTCTTCTTGTATTTGCATCAACTGTGTGAGGAACATTAAACCCTACAGAGAAACCAACAAAGGCTGCAAAAGAACACACACACACACACACACACACACGCACACACGCACACACACACACACACACACACACACACACACACAAACATACACTAGCCTGTTCAAAGGAACTGAACAGCACTGCAGGAAATAACGTCAAAGCACTGCAGTTTCCTCAATCCAAAGCATGGCTACACATGCACATTGAATGCGCGCCACATTCAGTCACTGATACACTCTCCCCCCCACATATTCATCCTTTTTTTCCATGACTGAGTCTCTTTTCACACTCCGTTCCTCCATTGTGATCCCAGTCTCTAATGTTGAAGTGGGTGCGGTCAGAGCGGCTGGTTCCGCCCCGGGCTTTGATGAGTGAAGGATTCAGAACAGTCGTTCTACCGTTGAGGAGTTGGTGACAAGCCAAATAAACACAAAAGACAACAGGAAAGTGAGGAATAAAGCATCCCTCCAGAGCTCTCTTCCTCTTCCTCTCTTTCAGCTCTGATGCGAGTTGACGGCCAGCAGTGTTCTGTCACCAGTCAGACAGCAGGAAGGATATTTCTGGTACAACTGTTTCAGAAGGACAGAGGACATCTTTAGCATGATAGGAAATATGCCAGTTAGAGTATTTGTACTGTAGATTTTAAAAAAGGAATAGTTCATATAAATACAAGTGTCTTGGATTATGTGTTGCTTTCTGCATTGTGTGTTGATGTGTGTGTATACAATATTTTGCGGTCAGTCTGTAAAGACTTAATGTAGGAGCCATTGCATTAGTGCAGTCTGCTTCCTGCCATCTTCCTCCTAAATCATATTAGTACTCACTGTGTTTTTGTCTCATCAGCTTTCTCACAACATGCACACATATTACCTCTCACTTAAAAATCAGTTATTACACCGCTACCATCTTCTCATTTGTAATAAACTCTGTTGAAAGGTGACAGGGTTGCATTTTGTTATGTATTTGTAGACGTCTGAAAGGTTAAAGTGCTTATTGATAAAATCAAAGTGCTCATCCTCACCCTCAATTTACCAGCAGTGAGTTTTAATGTAAAAACTGTTCAGATTGCTAATGGATGAAATATAAGAGTGTTGCTCAAATAATGTCAAGAATTAACAATAACTTTCCTCAGAGGGATTGCATTCATGTATATAACACACATATAGGAGTCTGTTTGTGTGTCATTATGATCTTTGTGTTTCTACATTAACCTAATTTAATGCTATATGTCCACATGTGATTGAATGAGAGTAAGAGGGAGATCAGGACAGAAGCAATTTATGCAGGCCATCTTGTGATGTGGAATACTTAGCATGCTTCTATTTCTGTTTTGGTTTCAAGAAAGCTTGCAGATGAAAGTGTCCATTGTTACTGAAGAGTGTGCATTTCCTGTAAGGCTGGCACAACAAGCAAATAGTGTTCTGCTTTTTTTACTTTTACTTTTTATGCAATCTTTGGATTAAAATCTGTTGTATGCCACTTTTGAACATCACATTTTGCTTAAATATGTCAACAGTCCTTTGCTTTTCAACTGCAGTTAGGAACAGCTTGATCTTAATGACCAGTTTTTTTCAGTAAAGTATTCATGCAACAATATAATTTCCCTTAGATGATTAATTAATTATTACTCACTTCACTAAAGCCATGACATTAAAGTTATTAGATGATCAATGTAATGTAGCCAGTCAGATACAAGATTGGGATGAACAGTAAGTGTTGTCCAACCATCACAGGTTCAATGAAAATGGACATTTCTGTTGGTTTCGGTCAATGAGATGATCCAGTCTAACCAGTGCTGCAGGACTGTGGCAACAGGAGATAATTAGTTGGGAAAGCGAGGAAAAGTCTCACATCTTTAATTATACTACAAAAGAGAGAAATAGTCAGATGTTGGATATTTTCCTCTATCTTATGGACGGATGGAGCTGTCCTTTATGTCTTGGATAGTTTTTTTTTCATCACTCAGTGCAGGTGTTGGTGTTTTAAAATATTTTATGATATAATGCAGTGGCCTGCATAACACCACAGCCTCACAGTGAGAAGGTAACTGGTTTTAGCCTTGGCTCAGCCAGTGGCCTTTCTCTGGAGAGTTTGCTTATGCAAATCCATTCCCAATTTTCTTCGAAGAACATTAAAATAAGCATTGAAATGATTTTTCTTACACATTTTTGGGCAACAAAAAGGTTTTCTGTTAATTTATGTTCCTCTTTGCCTAGCTATTGGTTTTGTTCCTAATTTGGATTGACTTTATTTTTCTAAAATGAACAAATAAAAAGATGACAACATGTAATCTCTTTCATTCAAACTATTTGCAGTAGAGACATTTTCCTGATTCAGGGTTGTCCTTAAATTCAATACACAGTTAATGAAATCAAATTTAAAGTATTTCCAAGTTATAAAGCGATGGGCTCATCCAACTGTTTGTGGTCATGGGTTTTAGCGATTGTATTTTTCAAAACCTTTTAGCTGAGACTGATTTGTTGTCACCAGTTTCCCCAATAACTCATGATTTGTCCACACTCAGTACTCTGAGAGCACTTTGCTTTAGACATCTGTGAGTGGAGCTGCAGCTGGTTTGAGCACATTGTAAAATACAGTTCCACAGGAAACAACCTTCTTTAACATAAATACAGCTAAACATTGTTTATGTGTTGTGTGTGTGTGTGTGTTGAAGATTCTGCCTACTTCATCTTTTTATTGTCGAGTGCTGGTGTGTAAAGAAGAAAAAGACATGCACACAAATCCGTCTTTGTACTTTGAATTTCCCATTAATCTATTTACATTTCTATATTTTTTTTTTAGTTTTGCATTGATGTTCTCTTGACATACTGTGAGAAAGTAAACTTATCTAAAGTCACTTGAAGCTTCTTTATCTTATCCTTCCATAAGCGGATAGCACTGTGGCTTTTAAGAAGATAGAGCTGCAGTTAAGGAGATATACTCAATGTGTTTATGTGTGTATGTTTGTGTTTGTGCCATCAATCCTAAAGCAATGAAGCGATGTGAGCTGAGAAAATTCAAAGTTTGAAGGTCTTCATTGTGTATTAATTGCTGCATGTAGAACTCTGGATCTATAACATCAAAACTGTTCTTAATCAGTATCTTTGAAGCAATTTCCTGCACAAGGATTTCCAATTTTAAATGGGTTTAATTGCTACTACTAGTCTGGTGAATCTTATATCCTCTCCACCTTGCAAATATGCATTGATGCACTTAATCATTCTTTTATGAGAAGAGCAGCACACGAGTTATAAAACTGCTGCTTAACTCTTTTACACAGATACAATGTTGTACTCCAGTACACTCCTTAACAATTCACAACTTATGTCAGATATTATCTTCAAGTGCTCTAATATCCTGTTGCAACATCTCAGTCAGTCAGATGAACTCCTGTGTGTGTTTGCACATGGATGCATATTTTGGTGTTTGAATGCGTGTTTGTCCGCCCTATCCAGATGTGCAGGAATGGCTGTATGTGGTAATGTTTCCTGTTTTGCAAACTGTCTTGGGTCAGCTGAAGTCTGTGATGCTAGGCTGAGTGGATTTTCAGCACAGACAAAGAGACAAGACAGGAAACATTAATGTTGGACCAAGCGGTCCCTCTAAAACAAAATTTGAAGGCCAAACAAGAACATACCACCACCATTCTGTTAAAATACTGTAACAAAGGTTGTTTAAATGTTTTCAGTCAGGAATGCTGGCATTTTTGTGTTGCAATAGACTAAACAGCTACTTTGCCTTATGATTGTTTTAAAGACATACATGGAGGTACAGGTGTATACAAGCTGTGGCCATCTATCATGTAATAAGGCTGCTGTTGCCTGAGGACAGTTGGGGTGACACTAACATATGTGCACACACAAAGACAGGACAGGGACAGATGAACTCCGGAGGGAAGGAAGGAAAGAATAGAAACTGGAGCCATTACTCAAGTCTTCATTTAAATTCCACAAAAACGAGTCTTGTTCTGATGAGGAAACACACTCATGAGTTGACATACGCAATAATTCACAAAAAAGGATCTGAAACTGTAACAAACATATCCATGAGCACATACACACAAAATGAAACAGTGTTTTTGAAAGGGCAAACCCATTAGTGTATCTTTGGGGATTTTGTTTGTTTCTAATGGAGGAGATAGTCAAGTAAGCCCAAATGAAACCAAGTGGACAACCGTTTCTCCCTCTAATTTCCCATTTGCATACTCTATGCACAGGCTACATCATGCAGCATTCTTATTGCTTCAGCTTCAGTATTATGACTATAAAATTAATTGTAAGTCATTCATACTTGCTACAAAGACCCTGGGAGACAAATAACCTGATGCCCAAGTACAATATAGCAAAATAACTAATTAGATGGATACATTGGAAGCTACCCAAACTAACAGATTTCTGATTATGAGCACTGTATGCAGATGTGTCAATGTTTGCAAATACCTGAGAGGTTTAAAAATCCACTAGACGAAGACGGCCTGTTTAATGATGAAAGATGTGCAAGCATAGAGCCTGTACATGTAACATTATTTGGTGAGACGGAGGAAGAGTCAGATTCAGATTCAGAGTTACCTCACAGTGTCCAGAACCTCCAAGCACCACAAGTACGTCCCCTAAGTAGGTCATAAAAACATTCCAGGGTATTGTAACCTGCTGTCAACTCAGATTCAAGGCAGTGTAGAGTCAATAAATTTTTGAAGACCATGAGTACTCTTATAAGGACCCTGGGGATGGCCTGATCACTGATCGTATGATTTTGGTATTCTTGTTTGAATTATCTGTGATTATGTTTATTATGGATAGGCAGATGGTCCTTCATCCAGATCTGGCAACAAAAATCCTTCTAATACATGAAAGTCTCAGTGGTGACTACGACTTTAGTGTCTGGTTGCAGGCAGGTCCCTCAAGATCTTAAAAGGCTCATTAACTGTGCAAGAAAAGGTCCACGCCAACGTGTGGATTGAAGAAGAAGAGACCCCCCTCGTCAGAATGATGGGTATGAAGAAGCAGAGAACATCTTGAAGTGCTGTTCTTGGGAAAGGGGTGGTACCCCAGATACCATCTGTACTGACATCACCTCCAACAAGCCCCAACATCTTACAAAGTGCTCTATTTATGTTGTTTATGACCGAGACAAGCTTCAACTTTGTCCCAGGGCGTCCCAAGGCCCAGGGCGGGCTTCTCTCTGTAGTGCAAGACTGGCAGTTCCTGGTCAACTTCGGAAGACAGCTGAAGCTCCCGGACCCAATTACATCGACCAAACTCAGCCTGATATGCACCTGATGTCAACCAAGCAAGTGATTTTGCTGGAACTAACTGTACCCTGGGAAGACAGAATAGACGAGGTACAACAAAAAAAAAAGAGAGCCAAGTACACACCTTGGTAGCAAGGTATAGGAGGCAGCGGTGAAATATGTGTTGTTAACCTGTCAAAGTAGGCTGCAGGGCTTCACGGGTGGATCATTACATTTTTGTGACTGATCACCCACAGCTGGGTCGCCTGTAAGAGAGTGTGTGAATAAAAAACCCAAAATACTCAATGATGCCAGGTCGTTCACTGAGGATGTGTCCAGGTTTAGGTGTAAAATACAGCATGGAGCCCTGTTCATGATGAAACAGAAAAAGAAAATCAAACTAAAATAGCATAAAGCATCTGGCTTTGCTGTTCTCATCATTCAAAAACAAGCTCCTCCACATTGCCCATTCCAAAGTCAGTTTCTTACCAGTAGGTTTGACCTGACCACACAGCAACAGACTCAGACAAGGTTTTTATGTATCCCTTTGACATTTGAGTTAAGTAGCCATCTGGACTCTTGTTAGGATGCAGCATGCAGAAAATGGCTGCTGTATTCCTCTTGACATGCATCACTCCTCTTTTTCTTGAGTCTAATTGAAATCAGTTGTCCTACTAGGTTCTGTATGGTAGCAGACTCCCGTTAGGATGCAGCCATATCCCTGTGGATGCAGAATATGAATGCACTTAAAACAACACTCACTCCAACATGCTGACTCTTGTTCCAAGAAATTGAGTGAACCATTATGAGAGGCACTTCAGCTAGTTTTCCTTAGAGCTGGAGTGTCTTCATGTGCGATTCCAAAAGAAACATGTAGCGGTACCATCCCATGTAATACACATAAATACTACACACGGAGAGACACACTTTGTTTAAACCAGATCAATGTAATTCATCTGCACCCCAGGGGAGCTGCCAGACCTGACAGGGATATTTGCATCCCTAATTCCCCCAACCACAACCCCCCGTTATGCCAGCTGGGCCCACCAGGGCCAGGGCAGAGGCGGGACAGGAAGTCTTTCCCAGACTTGTGCACACACACACACAAACACACACATAAAGGCTTAAACACATTAGCACAGACCGTATCTAATCAATTTGATGCTATTGTTAAATAAAACTCCCGTTTAAGGTAATTAAAATCACCCAATTAAAGACTGCATGTGTGTTAAACTTTGTCTGTTTCCACAAGTTAAGGCTTCTTTGTTCCTACTGAACCATTACATGAGCACACTGTGATATATTACTATTTTAACTCTGAAAAAGAGCTTTTTTAGAGCTTGATTTTTTTCCAGTATGTACACCATCAGCTCTTAAGTGCACCTTCTACTGATCAAAGAAATTCTATTTTTGTACCATTTTTTCACACAGAATATTTCCAATGTGCCCATGTGTGTAATTGTGTGCAAACTGTTAGTTTGCATTGCGATGACTTCATCATCTAGCTGCATGTCCCCAAGGCTTCCCGATCAATTTTATAGTGCCATTTCTCTTTGGAAAAAATCAATTCAGTTATATGTTTTGGACTTAGATTAAGGGTCTCTCTGCCATTGTTGTCTCTATGTGTTTATATGTGGAAAACCATTCATATACAAATGGGTTTGTGTGTTTGATCTGCAGCTATTGTTGAGACTGACACCTCTGGCAGGCCATGAGTTGCCTTTCTCGCTCATTAGGATGACCTCTCCGTCTTCACCTCCTCACTAGCCATCTGGGCTGCCTCATAGTGGTGTTGTTGGAGATTAATATTGTTTGTTTAAATGGGGCGATTAGCTTACGCAGCTAGCATGTTTACTGTACATTTGTGACATGAGGAAACAAATACCTTAGTTAAAAAAATAAGCCTTAGATGTTAGAGGTCTGATGAAAAGAAACTTAGTCTATGAGAATAATGGGGTCTGAAAATACAGTTAAATTATGTGGTCATCTGAGCCACCTTGTTGTGCTTGGGAGTCAGCTGGCCTGTTATAATGACCAATCAAACGCAACTTAGGGGGTCAGCAGAGTGTCCCATATCTGACGAATAAAACACTTTACCAACCATTTATATAAACAAATAAATACACTCCACAGAGTTTAGGAGAGAATTGGTGAAGGTTAAATTATGCAGCCTTGGCATCCTTAACAGTGGTTACTGAGATGTATTTATTTGTCTTGGTTTGTATGGAGAACAAACTAGGGAGCAGTAATTATTTTTAAATTAAACAGCACACTGAACACAGTTTTTTTTTCATAAACGTTATTGTTGCATCACTATCAGTGGAACAGGCATCACTTTTTCAGTCACTCTTACTAATGTGATAGCAGTGTGAAGACATACACACTCACACACAAATGAAATAGTTGTGTCTCTGCGTGGCTCAGCGTGAATCTGCATGGCTCAATCTGAGCAGATTGGAGTTTATTTAGACGGGGTGACACAGATGCCAGTGTGTCTCCTGGTGGGCTTATGTGAAAACAACTTTTGGTCTGATCACCCACTGAGCCAGCAAGAGGCATAGGGGCAAAGGGGAACAGTGCAATGTGCGGCCACGGGGTCCGAGGGATAAAAGTAGGGGCCATCCATCAAGGCAAATAGAAATCTGGTGATTTACAGACTGAATGTTCCTGGAGAATTTGTCCCACTCTCCTGTCTTTTGTCTTTCCTCTCAGTGTGATATTTAATTTATTTAGCTTTGCTCTCATCTGGAAAATACCAGTGCTTTTACTATGATTACATTGTCTTTTATAAGTGAATTTTTACCTGCTTTATTTTGTTCCCCTATTTAAAATGATTTTTCTGCCTTTGTCATGTTGTGCTGGGGCTTAACATTAGATCACCTTTTAGTGTAAGCAGCAGAGACAACTTCCCTGATCACCATACAATGCATTGTGTGTGTTTTTGCTTTGTTACACACCCTTGTTCAACTATACATGCATATTTTTTGAACAGTTACTTATGTGTTTTTTTTTATTTAAAGTGCCATATAACAGTCTTATTTTTGTATTCTTTTGTATTCTCTATGTATTTTTTGTCTATTTATGCGCTCCTGCAGACCCGGAGTCCCAGAGGAAAAAGACCAGGCAAAATGTTCTGGATCTTCGAGAGAATCTGGAGGAAACCATGACCAGCCTGAGAAGGGTTCAGCTCAGTCACAGGTCAGCCACTCATACACACACAAACACATACAGGCAGGATTTATGGATGAGGAAAAAAGGAAAAAGAAACAAAACCATTCCAAACACAACAACCTCTTACACACAACAGAAAAATGAGCAGCAGTCAACATGATTGTTATTGGCACTGCAAATAGTGCGTTGGGTGTGGCGGTTAACTGCCTGCGGGAGCTCTGATCAATATCAGCATCCTTGTTAAACCAGTAGCTGTTAAGTCAGTCATTCTCCACCTGCTCTGCTCCTTCTTTACATGGTTAATGCAGAATTGCCACAGGATCAGCATGTTAGTCAAAGCCAACCCTTCACTGAAAACAGTCACAATCTTACAACAACAAGGAAGGATGTTCTGATTGATTTTACATAAGCATGTTTGTTTCTTCTCTGTCTCTGCTTGCTGGACTGGTTTTGGTTCCTCATATCTTCAATTTTTTTGTCCTTGAGAGCTTCCCTTTTTTCTGGCCGTCTATGCGTGCCCCTGCAATGTATTCTATCTCTGTCCCTCGGTGGGAGTGCTACACACGAAGTTCAACTCAGCAGATGGTTCCCTGCTGGAATACATTTCCGTTGCCATTCGTTCTTTTATTGTACTATAATAACCTTGAGTCACTAAAGGCATATTTTGCTTTGAGGCATACAGTATGACTGTGGAAGTCTCAAATACAAAGAGGATGTCATAAATCCTGTGGTCTGCACAAATGAAACAAATAGATTACAGACATCTAGCTGATCGTTTTGCCCATTTCTGTTTTACCTTTACGTTTATGTATTTGACAGAAAACCTGTTAAAATGCATTGCATGAAGACTCGTAACATTCTACCCCTTTTTGTCTCTTAACTTCCTCTTTGCCTGTTTTATGCTAGCACAGAAAATTTTGATTTAAGTATTTCTTCATTGGTGGTTTTTGTCAGGATGATCCTGTATCCTGCAGATAAGGTTCATCTTAATGCAGAATGCATGTGCTGTCACACTGTTTGAAAGCTTGTATCTTTTAATATGCTAATTCTCATTCTCAGTCCAGGCCCTAAGTAGCAATGTGCTGCGCTGCTTGAGAACAGCAAATGCATGTGACATTAGTGAGGTCTGTTATACAACAAACCATACTGGTTTTAAATGTGCTGCGTCAAAATGCATGGTTTAAACATGCATGCACACACACACACACACACACACACACACACACACACACACACACACACACACACACACACACACACAC
>JBAMHX010000015.1:12248960-12281879 GCA_037177515.1 Pseudomugil tenellus
TGTGTGGGGCTTGTGTATATACTATGTTGGAGGCAAACGTGGGGTGGAGAGAAAGATGTGGGGGAAAGATATATATATATATATATATATATATATATATAAAACGTAAAAGCGGTCAGTAACTGTCTTTATTTCTTCATCTAAATGATTCCCTCGTGATCTGCACAGCAACGTTGACAGATCGGTCAGGAGGTGGTGCATTTATATTGTTCTTATATTAATTTTCCATACCGGTTTATCCAATTCAGGATCACAGGTAGCTGGAGTCTATCTCAAGTGTTCATTAGGAGAGGGGGGGGGGTACACCCCAGACAGGTCGCCAATCCATCACAGCAACACAAAGACACGAACAACATGTGTATACACAGATATTTACCCCTAAGGATCACTTTGAATGACCAGTCAACCTAACAGGCATGTCTTTGGACCATTGGAGTACCGAGAGAGAACCCACGCTAACAAGGAGAGAACATGCAGATCCACACTGAAAGACCACAGTTTGACCCGACGCTCAAACCAGTGACCTTCTCGCTGTGAGTTTGCAGTGCTAACCACCACGCAACCATGCGGCTCACATTTATTCTAGTTGATCACTTATCCAGAACATTACCTGCTTAGGAGCAGGTTAAAAAATAAGCGGGATAAATATGAAAAGGGCGGCGTAGCCATATGTTTAATAAACATGGCTAGTGTATGTCCTCACATACAACCATAAACAATAGAGGAGGTTAGTATTTATGTAAGTTCTATTAACTTTTACCTCATTAAATCCAGCTTAGAAATTTCTTCACTGCATCGAAGTGAAGAAATTTGTCTAGTAATTTTCTAGTTAGTTAGAACCAGTTGGTTGCTGGCAACCAGGGCGGTAAAGAACTGTTTCCACAGCAGTCCACCTTCATAGCTAGTTTGAGCGGTTGAAAATGGGCCTCCAGATCCCAGCCAGCCTCTATAACCACAATGACATTACCTCAGAGGGAGATCAGCAGGTGTCTTACATCCTAAAACGACAGACCCTCTACTGGACAGTGAGCCTTAGAAAAAGAAAATATTTGAGTTGCCTTTCATACTAAAAATGTCTAACATATGATTTTTCTGTTGACTTTTGTTTTTATTCATTATTTTTCCATGAAATTGTTTGGAAAATTCAGCTTTCCTAGTTGATTAGGAAATGTTATTCTATGATTGGCTTTATTCCCTTTATGATCAGTTCTCACAGTAAAACACAATCCCACACATATACACACTCTTTCTGAACTGCCTTTAAGGACGATACTAAGTTTATCTGTAGGGGGTAAATGAAACTCTGTGGTAGAGGATGAGCTTCGGGAAGCTTTTGGGAAAAGCTGCTTCAGATCTACACTAAACACGCACACATTCATATATACAATATTCCCACTAAAATCAAGCCTTGGATTTTTCACAGTGGGGTGTGTAGGGGCTTTGTAATGCGCATAAGAATGAGCCCTACTTCCCTCCCTTTGACTCCCGCCGTGTTATTCTTTGGAGTTGTTTTGACATTAGTCACACACTTTTTTTATTTACCTCCCCATGATTATCCTCCCTTCCTGTTCTCCCTATTCCACCATCTCTTAATCTCATCCTTTTAAGTAGGCTGTGTACCAATTCTCCAGGAGAACTTCTCTCGGTGGTGAATGCATTCTTATTTGGAGACAAAGGCTAAAATGGCTGCAGAAACAACCTAAGGTGTGAACTCTTTCGGAAAATAGAACATCTTTGTTTCGGTCTTTTGACAGAAAATATATTTGAAGTCAAGCCTCTGAATAGTTCTGCTGCACATTGTGTTGTGTAAGCTGATTCTTTTTTTTTAAGTGTACTTTTCTAGCAAAAGCTTAGTAAGTTCTTTTTGTTGGTTCAAACAGAGTATCCCTCAGCTAACTACTATAATACCTCTTCAAACTCTCGTATTAGGAGAAAGCCCACCTTAAACCAGGAATTAATGAGGAGCCGGCAGAGTTCAATAAGCTACAAACATAGTTCCTATTGCACACAAAGACACACACACATACACACACACGTCTCTCAATTGTCATAACAAGTAAGACAACGTTCCTTAAGCTTGAAAAGACCTTTTGATTCTCAACCGTGAGTATCTTGCTGTAAGGCGTTAGGCATTCAGACTTTAAAATTCTCGTGTTTTGTTCCTGAACTGCTTCAATGAGCTTGATGTGTACTTGTTATACACGTTTTGTAGAGATTAAGCTACGGTGCTGCAAAGAAGACTACCTCATCGTCATTGCTTGTTCACATGGACCAAACAGCAATAATGTGGAACTTTCCCAATGTGTGTTGTTAAAAGTAATTTGTAGGAAATGTAAAATCGGTGACAGCAATTTAATATGTTTGTCACTAGCCAAAATCTGAATATGCCGAAGTCACACTGGGTAAATGTACGTAGCGGCTGCAGGTCTGTGTTTGACATCTGATTCACCTCACTGAAGAATTGTGTCCGTAAATGAGCCAGCCTGTCTTTACTCTGCTGCACCACATTTATCCACCTTTTTGAGAGAACAGGGGATGATATTTAGTGCTTGAGCCAAACAGAGGAAAAATGGCTATAAAAAAAACAAAAACAAAACATTATTAAGGAAACAAACACGCAGCTGAAGGCAGAGATATTTTGATTAATCAAAAAGATAATAATCCATAAAGCAGGATTAAGCCTTTATCCATTGAAATGCTTGGAAATTTACACATTTTAAAATTTACATTTCAAAGTTTACATTTATTCTCACATTTTGTATATCTAATGAAGTGATCAAATATGATTATTTGCCTGCTAAAAAGGTTAATAACTTAAAAGTGCAAGGACTAGATCCACTCCCTCTTTCACACAGGTGGACAATATTGGGTTTTCCATATTTTATAATAATTTTCAGAAGGTTATAAGTAGTAAAAACACAGACACTATGTTGGAAATAAAAGGAAAATGGTTGTTCTGTCCATCATTTGACGGAAATGAAGCATTGATCAGAAGCTTCTCAGTAGCCTGTCCTTGTCCCGGAAAATTCTCCAGGCTTGAGAGTTTGTACTCTCAGCTTTGCAATTCTTTGGTATTTAAATGTTAATGAATCAGACCAGCTGTGAAACCGTCTGATCTATCATAGCCCAGAGACATAACTTTGAATTTGGATCATGTTGGTTGCTTTTACTTTTTTTAAGCACTCTGAAAAAAATAGATCAGGTTTACAGAACTATAAAAACACTCTGAAGCACTTTAACACTGTTTTAAAGGATTTCTACACAACAAACAGAAAACATTGCTGTGAGAGAAATTTCTAGACAATGAATACTTGTGTAGGTGAGCGTGGATGAGAAAAGAGAGAGGTGTTGTAGTGTGAAGAGTTTTGATTAAAAAGTTAAGAGCTGACAGTTAAGTTAATGTTAAGAAAGCTCTGATTAAGTTACGTTAAAAAAAAAAATCTTGCTTCAGTAGAGAAGTTTTCTAGTTTGACAAATGTGTGTGAGAGGAGCCAGTTTATACTTGTTTACATTTGGTATGTTGCTTAACAAGTGTTGCATGGGAATCTGTGTGTGTTCCTGGTCTGATAAGGGGGATGAGCCTTCCCAGGTTTCATGCTTCTTTCATCAGTGGAGGAGTGACAGGTTCCCAGGGTCGTATTGGTGACCCTGCCTGTATACTGTCATTACATAGTTACCTCACTGCCTAATTATACCACATCAACTCACACAGAAACCCTGAATACAAGCTCAGTGGTCTTAAATGCTGAGTGAAAAGGAGGGTTTGAGTGAAAAAGAGAGACACTCTTTGATGAGTAGGAGCAAATAAACAGGGCATGAGACACAGGACGTGCCTGGACATGAGTCAGAGGTCGGAGTTAAAGCTGGCCAGACAGACAGAATGCTGTCCAGCTAGCCTTTCCAGAAATGCGGATGAGGGTTCACATGAATGAAATCAAAAGTGCACTTTGGCTTAAGCAGGATTGCAAGTGTGTGTTTGTGTCTACACACAAACTTTTTGTTTGTCTTTATTACTAATGCTAAGCAACAACAGTGTCAGCTTCACACACCTGCAGTTCAGCATGCCAACATGCCAATCGGCCCCCCAAACACACACACACAGAAGCAGTGTGGGTCTGCCTGGTCCTTCATGGTTCAGCTAAGCAGCAAAATTCTGTCTAAACTAAAAAGAGTTTATTAATGATTGGTCTCGCTCAGCGGGTGTGATTTTCAGTCTCTCTTTTCTGTCTTTTGTCTTCCATTGCTCGCGCTTTCTCTTTCCCCTGTCCTTACTGACAAGACAGTGTTAATTATCTCCATCTTCCTTCACTCTGTGCGTCTCTCACCCTTCTTTCACTTATTGAATCGACCCAGCACACAGGCTGATCTATTCACAGGGGTCCACTCAGTACTTAAAGTGTTTAAACACCACTGGGTGTGAGGAGGCAGAGCTGGACTGGATACGTGATACTCACTCTATTTCTCTGGAAGTCTCCAACACCCAATACACACTCTGCTACAATAGAAACAATAGATCCATTTACCTTCTCCACTTCCTTACAACCTGATTTTAGACCTGCTTGCGGCCCTGATGCTTTGGATATCAGCCAAGATTTATTAAACACAGTCAGTAACTGTTGAAAGATGTTTGTGCGTCATAAAACAAAGTGTTTCCGTTGTTTTTGTCTCCTTTTGAACTTACCTGTAGTCTCATTTCTGCTATTGTAAAGCTCACGCTGTTTGAATCTGACAATTCAATCACCAAAGTCGAAACTTAGTGTATTGACCTCTCATAGGACTTTACAGTAAGAGCCACATTCACATTCATACAGCATATTCTATAAAGAGGTTTCTTTTTTCCCAATTTTCCTTTTTCATTCTCAAACACATTGAGGCAAAGATGACGTGAGAGAAAAGTTCAATATTTTGCCAAATATCCACGTGAAGATGGAATCTAGGATTTGGACCACCACATTTCAATTAGTTAAATTCTCCTCTAAATTCCTGATCCACAGCGGGGGTTGAGTTGACTTGATTAATTCAACATCCAGTATTACAGTATAGTGTAGCAGTCTGTGATTTCACACTATTAAAATGCATCCATTTGTATTAGAATATATAAATAGGTTTGCAGCTGCATTGGGGGTAAATACACTTCATAAATAGGAGCAAAGTGTTTTTAATAAAGCAATCCATATTTAGCCAACTCTACTCCAGTGACAAGCACATTATTTATAGTCTGTAAAGCTTGAAATGTTTTTTTTATTGAGATTTGTTTGCTCTGCGCATTAAGACAGATAAAAATCCATTGCAAAATGTAGGAAATGTGATGAAGAAATTGTATGAAATTAATAGTATTCCATGCCATTGATAGGCCTACTTGGAGACGCCAGAATAAAAACATTTATCCCCCTTTTAAGGCTAAATGTGTTCACTGTGTCTAGCAAAGTGCTGACTGAGTGGAGTCACTGAGTGGGCTGTGTCTCGTGTGCGGAGAAGAGATTTAAGAGTGTGAAAATGTCGTTGACATGTCGCTTTTAGGGAATTTGATGACTATGTGGTTATCACATTTGAATACGTGGAGAACTCTATGCGGTTTTTTGCAGAAGGCGCAGCTGCGCGCGATCAGTGAAACACGTCCAGAGGAGGAGGAATTTGGGGTGTTGCCTTTTTATCCATACCTCCCTCTCTTGCTCCTCGCCTCCCTCTCTAAGCCCTCCCTTTCAAAACGTGTGTGTGAGAGAGAGCGTGCATGTGTGAGCTGAGAAGCACTGCGGGAGTGGGTCAGTCAGTCACCGCTGCTGACTTATGGGCGACTCCCCGGTTATCAGCGGAGAAAGCACCAGGTGGACTCTCTTAATTTTTTAGATATTTTTTTCATTCATTCTCACAAAGGTGGGATGTACTGAAAGAGAACAAAGCGGTGTGAAAGCTGGACGGTTGTAGAAATGAGCGGACGCGTGCTGAACGGGAAAATGCTGCAGCTCCCGGCTCCGCAGCGCGCGGGGAGGACAATGCACTTTTTGTCAAGGTAAACGCATGACACCACAGTTTGCATGTGACTGAGGATGCCGGATGAAGGACTAATTAACACACTGGTGACATTGCTTTACAAGTCTGTGAGCCTGATACGAGTGCGAGGTGTGGAATCGCTGTGAATGTGTTGCAGAGGCTCCGATGGAGCTTGTGCGTAAAAATGAGGCGCACGTTTCATTCATAAAACTCCAATAACTGCACAGTGGCAAGTGTGGCTGCTGTGACAGACACGCGCTCAAATTCAGCTATTAGAAGATAGTGTTTTACAAGTCCTGACGTCGCAGGGCTTCAGTGAGTGCAGAGATTTAGCTTCCTTAAAGTTTAAGCAGACCTCAATGCGCAAAGTCATTTTTCAATCGGTGCTTTCTATAAATCCTGGATCATGCATAGTAATAGTAGCTTCAGATGAAGGGATGGATGTGCTGCAGTAATAAAACATTGTTAATCATCATGAGAGCACTGGAGGCACCAACAGTGGCTCTACATGTCTGTTGCACGGTCTGGTGTGCTGGCATATCTATTGTTTTACGCTGCTTGACGTGACAACTGGTTACCGGTGTTTGGCTGGGTCATCAGTAGCAGGTATATGCGTGGGTGGGGGTGTGTTCGCATCGATCCACTGCAGGACAGAAACGCATTCTTCTGAACGGCTGACCTACATTTTGAGCAGTCTTTTTTTCTCCTATCTGCTGTGATTGTGTGAAAATCATCAAGCCTCATTGACAAATCACACTGAAATGCTAAATAATCGTGGACATGGTCGCCTGAAGTGATGCAAGCCGGTTGGTCACCCTGCGCCTCACAGACAAATCAAACATGGACAGACAGGAATGATCTCTAAGGGTATTGATTTCGTTTGTTTTTTCTATCTGTGTGGCATGTGTGTGTGAGTGTGTGTGTGTGTAGGTTTGGGGGTGGTCTCTGCTCTTTTTGGTCCACTGACCTCTGTAGCACCCATTGACCCTTTATGTAAACCCATTAAAGCAGAGTGGTCCAATATCTGCATGCTCACACACACAGATATCAAAGCACACATAACACCAAAATGCTTTAATTGCCTTCTCACTTATTTCTCTGTTTACGTTTTTGTCTTTTTGTCTTTATTCTTTATGTTTGACCTGGATACCAGTGATGAACATGTTAATAAATAGTCAAATACAGAGAATCTGATGGGAACTTAGATGTGTCCCCTATACTCTGATTGAAACCAGAGTTAGTAACTAAAGGTATGCGTGTCTGCTCACGTATGACAGAGTGGGTGAACTCAATCAGACATTTAATTGCATCATAAACTGACTACATCCAGCCAACAAAAAGACATCAGTTTAGTGTCTCTTTGTGTGGCGTCTATTAATGTTGCACAAGTAGACCCACTCTGGAGTCC
This sequence comes from Pseudomugil tenellus, assembly GCA_037177515.1. NCBI lineage: Eukaryota > Metazoa > Chordata > Actinopteri > Atheriniformes > Pseudomugilidae > Pseudomugil > Pseudomugil tenellus. The sequence goes on from JBAMHX010000015.1 coordinate 12,256,360, forward strand.
AGAACAGCTCTCTGATCACTACCTCATCCAAGGAAACAGATTTACTTTACATTATTTTTAATGAACTTAAATCCGATACAAGTAGATGTAACGCAGATGAGACTCATGTCACAGCTGAAGTCATTTAGCTGTTCATGGCTGCTTTGGTCACAAATAGAGGAGTCGGTCTGAAGTTTGAAGACTATGCATCTGCTGCTTCCTGAAAGATGTGTACGCTAATTAAAAATGGCATGGATAATGTATTTAATTGCTGTATTATAATCAGGGGGAAGACTGATGGTAAATCAGAAAAGTAATCAGACTGTTGATGCTGACGAGGTGAATCCGGGTGCACCTCTCAGCTAACTGATGTCGGGTAATTTTAGTATTTTACAAGTGACAACAGCTGTGTAATACTTTTGTAATACAGCAACGGGATGCTCTATTCACATGTTGTTTTATGATGTTACAAGTTGTGGATTTCTCCTGACTACAATATGTTCATCCCCTTTTAAGAATTGTATCTTTTGCATGAGCTGAGAACTTTGCCAAAGATTCGGATTAACTTATTTTGTAAACACACTGTGCTGACTCAGTTGCTATATGAGTTATAAGGGTCAACACCCTCATGACTCATGATCTATAATTTGATTTTGAATGCATTTTCACACAAACATGTTCTCACAAGTAGTTTTTAAAGCACACATTCGAAAAAAAATATTAAACACTTTGGAACCTACTATGATGTCAGCCATTAATCCCTGCTAAGGCCTTGATGTGACATTGCTATCTTAAGATAAGATTTTGAACCTAGACTTAACTTTAGGACATTTTTTGGTAACAAAGTCCCCGAAAACAGCCATGTCTGTGGCTATGCATCACTTTAAGCTTACATATTATTACAAAGCAGGAATGCTAGCGATGAACATGGCTGTAAATTTCAGGCGTTTTTAGATTAATTTAATGAGGCTTCTTCCTCTCAGAGCAAGCCCCAAGCAGTTATTTGTGTTTAACCACCGGTGTGACCATTTAACAGAACACCTTTTATCTATAATGTATAAAACTTTTTTTTACAGAAAATAAAAAAAAAACTCTAATCAATACTTTATTTTTGAAATGGTTTCGTCATGGGGGGTCAACCCCATATATTAGTGATAGGTGAACAATTTGACTTTGTGTGTCTCCAAGGTCATTAGGGAGACCTGAGAGTGAAACAACAGATGCTTGTAACTTGTTCTTGTCAGACACATACACTTCTTTTTATTGTACACACAGGAGCCGGTGTTCAGAAATGCAGCTCATAATTTTACAAAGTGGTCCCTCCTGTGGTTTAGTGTGTTCCTCCTTTACATCAAAGCCAAAGAAGGATCCACAGTCACAAAAACAGTGCAGCTTAAAAGGCAGCAGGGGGACTAGCAGAAATCCTTAAGCCCAACATCATCAGCTATTGGGACTAAAAAGAAACACAGGATGCAATTTTCACCTGATAATAAGGTCATTTTCTAGAAGATTAGACTGGGCTTAAAAAAGCAGCTCAGGCAATGTAACTAAAGCGAAAATGAGATGATACTTCTGTTCAGGATGGAAGCCTGAGGATTTTTGGCTTTAATGGAACGCATGGACTTGTCATTTTATGCCCGCATATGTGTGTCCACTCGTGGAGTGGAATGCTTATATGCGACTCCATATGTTGGAGGATTAGGGAGTGGAAACCCAGAATACACTCGCTGGAATGTGAAGTGTGTATTTTGAATGGCTTGAGGGTAAAGAATGTCTCCCAAACTCACTGTAACATGTTTAAATGGCCCTACCAAAGTGTGTGTGTGTATGTGTGTGTGTGTGTGTGTGTGTGTGTGTTTGTTAAAAGAGGCAGCAGGTGATGGGTGCGGGTGTAGCTTTAGACTTAGATCATACTCAGTATATTCTATCAACAAAATGAAACAAACACATAAATACAACTGGTCTTCGCTTTAAACATTCTGTAAGTAATCTGACTTTTTTCTGAGAAGGTGTCTGTTTTGCTTCAGCCAGCAGAAACAGAAGACTATCTCTGCTCTGTTCTGTTCAATACCTTTGAGTATTTTCTGCTTGGACCACCATTGCTGGTGGTCAGTGGTGCTCGAGTTATCTTTGTAGATTCTTAAAGTAGTCAGATCAGATTTAAACAAAACCTACACAGCCATATTGTCTTGTTCTAATTTCCCATCTTTCTTTCTAAATATAGCAATTAACTTCTGACTCCAAACTGAGAAGAGACCCTGACATCTGAAGTATCATCAGTCCACACGAATCATTGAAAGCACAGCAGTGAAGTTACTTGATTCAGGCTAATCTGCTTTACCCCTTCATAACTGGTGCTTTCTTTTTTTTTTTTTAAAAAGATAATGCTCTGTAAAATTTTAGTCACACATTTGTGTCAACTTCTCTGGCTTACAGTTTTTGGTAACTATGGATGCACAGTTCCTTTGTCTCATGAACAAACGCTTGCATGGGGGATGTTGTACTTTTTTATGTTGCAATTGTGTTAGTTGTTCCTCTTGCAGTGCTTTAAAGCTGTAAATACAGATAATATCTTCCTTACTGTAAGTGAATATTATTGTCTTGTTTCCTAATCACTGTGAAGGGCAGTTTCTGGAGCGTTTTCCACTCCCAGGACGCAGCAGGTTAGCTGTATCATATCACTGTATCGTCAGCGTTATCTTGTGTTTGTTTTGGTGTGAGTGTGTTTTCAGCTCGGCGCTCTCGTACAGCTGTATGTTGATTGGTTTATGTTTCTCCAGGCATTGTTACTTTACTATATTCTGCTCATCAAATAGCAGCTGCCAGTTGGAGTGTTTTTGCTGTTGCACAGCTGCTTCAAGTTAATAGCAACCTCGCAGAAGCATGCTTCATTCAAAAGTGGCACCTCCCTCTGTTTCTCTTCCTCCCTTTACCTTCTTGTCCTCCTTTTACTGGTCTTTCTTTTTTAAATCAAAACATCCCCTATGTGCTGTTAATTCACACAGCCGTTAAGTCAGCTGACATGTCTGGAGGGAGGCCAGGGGTAATTCTACCCCTGGATCCAACCCTTGTCCTGGGCCTCTGTGTGCTGGGGTTCCCCCTGTGAGCTCCTCCCTGGTTCTTAGCTGTTGAATTGGGGCTGAGAAGCTCTCTACACTACATCCCAGACTGAACCACTTACAGAGGTGATTTTAAAAAGGCCATTCCAGATTCTCCCAGGAGTGCTGTCCTTCTTCTGCTTCCTGCTTTTTTGTGAAGGAGGGATAGACTTTTGAGGTCAGAGGTTGTTGGATTATAGCAGAGTGACATCCAGGTGACATCCTAACAGACTAAAACGGGATCTAACTCACAAGTTACACCCACTTTAGTAAAAACTTAAAATCACATTTCTTCAGGAACTCCCAACAGTAAATGGTAATTGATATGAAGATTTGTTATTTGTGTTGTGACTGCTTTTTTTTTATACCCAAAGCAGGCGTGTTTATACTGAAGGGAGCGCGTGAACTTTTTAACCTTTACTTCGTAGGAGCAGATTAAGAAGACTGTGACATAAAAGAGTGAGAAGATCAAAGGGAAGATTTTTCCCTTTCAAGGAATTAGCTGCACACTTTCTGCCGGCTCCTGCTGATTTCCTTTTTGGGGCCTTACAGTATGACAAGATCAAGATGACCCAGTGTGCGTCAAGATGATCAGCGGTTGCTCTGTTTTATCTCTTCCAAGAGGATTGCTCCAGTCAGTATGCTTCATGTGAAGGCTGGAGTTTGTTTCAGATGCCTTACTTCATGTGATGAGAGCAAAACGGTGTGAAGAGAAACTATTACATGCGTTGTTCTTGAGATTTCAACAGATTTCTCAGGAGAAGTCAGAAGGAAAGAGGCAATTCAGAAGCGAAGTTACTGTTCAAAGGGAGCTTTCTTTTCTTCTTAAATTGTAGTTTCTCCTGTACTTTCACCTGTCTTTGCTTTTTCCAGAATTTTTCTTGCATCCAGCTTTCCGTTCAGGAAGCCCTAAAGCATTTGAAGAATGTGTTTCTTTCTCTGTGTAGAAAAACCTGGAAAAATGACTGACCTTCATCCACATGCAATCACACCCGGGAGCCAGCAATATGCAGCCTGGCTGAGTCAGTCTAACCCCGAGTGGAAATATAACTTTAGTGAAGCTGCTACTACCATCACACTCTTCTAACAGCTGTTTCAAGCTCCAATCAGGGGTTAGGGACAGTTGTGTCTTAAAGCTCAAGGCCATTGCTGTCAGGTTTATGTCTATAGGTACAACATGGTTTCTCTCTCTGCTTTGGCCATTTAGGGGTCCAACTTTCATATTTTCCACACACTGTCACACGTACCGCACCTTTAGCTGAGGCCACTGGCCTCAGTGATGCCAGTGGCAGATGGAATTAGCAGTAATTACGAGCTCATTAAATCCAGTATGTTCTATAATCCCCTGTAATGCCCAAATACTGCTGGGTGTTTTTGTGGTTCTGTGTGCACAAGACTGCCCAAGCAGCTTTCACACAATGATCCATCCCACATCCTGAAAAAAACATACTGATTAAAAAAATAATAAATTTGTCTGTGCACTCAATGGTAGGTTCCTCAGCCCAGTTTTTAATTGAGTCTTGTTGGCTATTTAATGGAAGTGGTTAACAATACAATGCAACAGGGAGTGTTAGGACACTAATTAAAAGACAGTTTTATTGACAGATTTGCTGTTGAGTTCCCCATACATCCCAGCGGTGATAAAAAGTGGTGGAATTTTTCATTTATCAGTGAGTGTATGTCAGCACAGCATGTAGAGCACTGTGTCTTTAATAAGAACATACCATGACTTCACAATCCAGCTGATGGTGCATAATTTATGACCATAACAGCTGACAAATTGTGTTTACCTGAATGTTAACTGTAATTTGCAAGTAATGTGTTGTGCGACATGTCTGCAGTGGCTCGATTTTTCACACTATGTGTGTCTGTGTGGGTCTGTGTCAGTGTGTTGAGGCCCTTGGGATGAAATGGGGGGAATTGTTCCATGTCCCTTTATGGTGCTGTGGTGATGTGTAAACATGTGGAGGAGACAGAATTTCATAAAATGTCTTGTGTTCTTCAGAGTTTTAAAGATGGGTAGAACGGTGAAAAGCTTTAATTGGGAAATAATGATTTTGCTTCTGCTACACTTATAATCCACTGTAGTGATTCACTGATCAGTGTGTGTGTGTGTGTTTGTTTCCTCGTAATAAGCCGATGAAGTGGGAGCCATATTGTTCGCCATCTGTGCACCATATTACACCCATTTTTTTGTTTTGCTCTTATCTAGGTGCTCAGCACATTTAATGAAGGTTCACAAACACAATTATTAATTTTAAAACCAAAATGTCTTATAGTTGAGTTTACCATCAATGTTATACCCCTTAAAGTACCAAAGGCCCTACAGTTTAGGCTTTTTTTTCATAAATAACATATACTGTTTTTCACAGATTTAATCAAATCTCAAAAGTTTTCCCTTTAATATTGAATGAATATATCCATATATATATATATATATATATATATATACATACATACATATATACATACATACATACATATACATATGTATGTATGTAATACATATGTATTATAGAATTTGAAGTAACATGGGCTTTAGGGTTCAAAGGGTCAAGACATTTTTCTTTTTTCCCATGTCAAGAACGTGTTGCAACACAATTGCACACGGTGGGTGTGGCCGGTTATGCTGCTCTTCACAGCAGATTAGTCGTTTTTTCCTCTTAAGAGTTATACCTGTGTGACTATGAGTGTTTAATTGGAAGTATTGCCTGTTGGGTTTAGAACCTGTTTTGCATGCCCAGATTAAAAGCAGTAGAGCGTATGAAGACTGGCTGTTCGGTTACATTTCTCGTTTTCTTTTCATGGTTGAACTTTTAGTTTCTTTCCTTTCTTACCATTTGTCAAACTTTCTGTGCACCATAGATATTATGTTTCCTGCAGCCTCACACCTGCTATAAAGTAGAATATGATGATTCTGATGATAGTCGATCCTCTGTCTAGCTCACAGCTGAATATTTCCTCTTCAGACTGACCCCAGATACACCAGACAACACCAAAGATGATGCTTCTCACTTATCTGAAATTTTAGCCAGTTTTATGACATAAGCAACCCTATCATTCGTGCCCTCTCTGGTGTTTGAACCGAATGCCCTGCAACACTCAGACAGTGCCCTACTTTCCATTTGCCTCAAAAAAGGCATCAGTATAACCAGGAGCACGTCTGATTTAGCCATTTTGGGTTAACCATGTGACACTGTAGATTTTAATAGGAATGGAAAGTTCCTTTCTGTGTAGGACTGTAAAAACACTTTCCATGGATGTCCACATGTTTAAAAGGCTTTGTCTAAATATCACCCTGGGTCAGATGTGCCATGAGGAGACAAATAAACATTGTGAAGTTCTGCTTCTGCATTACTTTGTTCATTATCAAAACAATCTTTTTCAGTCTTATCTGATACGATGTTGTCTAGATACTACTGTAATTTCCTGCAAACCTCAGAAGCGTCATTGCATTAGTATTTGTGGTTGATTGTAGTGGTGCTTTTCCTATTTTCTCTCGTCTGTTGTAAAATGAAACATAATTAGATAACATATGTGACTTTTGTTACTTTTTTAAATGAATGTGTTGTGACACTGTGTTAGTTTTTAGGGAATAAAAAATCACTTTAAATGATCATTAATGCACTCATTACTTATCAAATCATTAATTATTTGTATTAGTGCTGCAGTTATAAAGCAATATTAGAGAATCATTTCTCTCATCTGCATGCAGAAGCATCACGTTTTTGAAAGCAGCTTTCTTGCAGTTTTAGCTAATGCTCATTTAGATTGCAAGCTTATCAACTAATACTGTTAAGTCTGCCATTGGGATGCTGGCAGCTTTACAAATCCCACCACCCACTTGTCCAAAAGCCACAAGCAAAGATGCTTTGTCTCTGCTGTGGGTTTTTCTCCCCTGCAGGTCTACTGTATTTCTTTTGTCTTACTCCCATCTCTCACACAGGAGAGCTCAGACAGAAGACAGACCTCTGATAAAAAACAGCAAAAAAGACCACTCATGTTGAGATCAGAGCAATTAGCTCCATAGAGCACAGCAGCCTCTTAATAAAAGCCAGCCATTTAGCGCAGCAGCTATTCAGATATGCGGCTATTCTGCCGATAGCTTGTGTATCTTTGTGTGGGTGTGGTAGTCTGGTCCTCTCTGCTCACTGTTGGGGAACAAAGAAATCCCTATTCTGAAAACAAAATATTATTTATGTTGACCGCTGTAACCTGTTTAGATTCGGTTGACCAGAGAAAAACATATTTAAGCCATAGCTTGAAATGTTGGTGGTTCAGTTTTCTCTGTATGTTGTTCCATTACGTTGGGCTTGTCTGGAGTAATGGCAGAAAAAACATCATGTGTTTGCAGCTGGCTCTGGATGATGGGATGCAGTTTAGATGGATGCTGTGAGATGGAGGTGACAAATGAGTTCAGTCTTGCAGATTTCAATTTAACTGACTTATCTTGTTGCCTGAATTGAATCAACGCTGATCTTTATTTTTGCGCACAGAATTACAGTCAATTCAATTTGATTATTTTACTTTCCCTGCAGCTACTAAATTCACAAAATCAAATAAGCATTAGCATATTAGCACCTGGACATATAGATGTGGCTTACAAGCACTAATATTAGCAGCAAGAAGATACGTTTCTGGTCTATCTTTGCTTTGCTTTAGTTTTAAAAAAACAATAGATTAAACACTTGACAAGGAAGTGGCTTGGCTAAAATTTTTTGTTGTGATAAAAGTGTGACCAGGTCACACAGCTACTGTGAAAGGTAAACGATAAGGTAACTTGAGAAGAGATTTTAAGATAAAGAGAGACTTCACTGAGTACATCGTGCTCAGAGAACTTGAGGAAGTTGAGTCTTTAAAACTGCAACTAAGCTGTTTTTAAATACCATTTTTGTCTAAGTTCTGATTATACGTGCATGTCTCTGACATCATTTCAAACTCACTCTCTCCTTTTATGTCATTCTGCAGAGGATTATAGGGTAGTATAAAGAGCAGCTGATTGTAGATCTCTGCATTCCACTCTTTGCTGGTGGCAGAAGTCAAGCTTTGGCTGACAAGAAGAAAATTTAAGCCTTTAAAAGTAGTAGTTTGGGGAAAAGTGAAGATATTTAATAGATGTCTTCTGTAGACATATTAATAGACATCATTTGGTTTGTGGGTGAAGAATTCCTTAGTGAAAGGTGCAAATATGAGAAACCAGGAAGATTAAATGTTTTTTCCGGGTGAAACTGATGGCAGATGAACATGAAGCAAATAAAATGCACACATTAGTAGTATCCACTGCAGCACTAATAACTGTGATGCCTTCTGTTTTTTAGTTTTGGTATACTCAAGGTTTAGTTGTATTTTTTTTACCCTAAAGACCAAAACCGGAATTTTCATTGTTTTAAAATCACAATATATCTTTAAAAAAAACATCCAAATTTACAACACATGTTCCTTTTTATGATTTCTTAGCTTTTTCGTATTTACTGTCCAAATAATCTCATTCATAAATTTGATAAAACCACCTGTTTTAAATGGGATTCCCTCAACTCTTCTGTGGATTTGATATGCGCTGTTTGATGTCTGACCCCAGACCTTGATTCTGTCTTCTGCAGGTTCTTTTTTCCACTTTTGTTAGGAAGGTGACATAATACCTAGCAGATATGCTGTTTGTTCTGTTTCCCATTGGCTCTAAATAATTCAACAAAGAGGATGCTAGCACTCACTGGAGCACTGGTGGAGCGGCAGATAGCTTTGAGACCAATGAAGAAACCCCAGAGAGACACTGGTGGTAAACCACAGCTGTTTGTCTCCTAGCTGTGTGTTTGTCCAATGAGGCAATGAGTGGCACATGCTCGAGTGATGTGTCACAGACATCTACTCTATAAGTTTAGAATGGAAATACAGGAATTTCAGACGATTTTATGGTGAAAAAACAAAGTTAAATGTCTGACTGAGTCTTAAAATTGGATGCTTTCCCACATGTTGTTGGTGTAAGGACCTACCTGATTGTATTTATGAGCAAATGCCGACTTGACTTTCTACTTTGGCTCATTCGTCCATCTTGATTAAAAAAATGCTCTTAGATATGAAATTTCACTAAAGATGTTACCAGGATATAATTTCTAAACTACTGAATGTTGATGAGCTTCATATTGGAACATTGTTGGCTGGTTCTCAGCACGCATCTGGCCCATTCTGTCATGTCACTCTGTCTATATGTCAGAGTCAGATTAAGGGCAAATTTACATCACTTCAGATTCAAAAATCTTGTCTGCTCTTTTTTGTGTCCAACACGTCCACAGGCTAGACAGGATGGGACTTTCATTTGCCACTCTTCCCCCAATCTCCGCCATCAGCCTCCTCAGGCTATAGCGTGACCCATACAGGCACCCAACCGGAAGGCCCACAGCGCTTTGTCTCCCTCTATCCTCCCTGCTACAGCAATATATAGGACCTCATTAAACACGCTCTGCCCTCTTATCATCCTTTACAGTACAGCAAAACATCAGTCTTGTAACCTATTGACCCTATTGAGAGAACATCCTCGCTCTATAACTTCCTAAACTTGACCTATATAATGTAAACATATGTGTATACAAACCCAAATACACCTCAAACATGTGATGAACTATCTTCCTCCTTACACTTAGAATACTATGTAATTAATTGAAGACAGAAAATCAAAACTTATTAATCAATGTAAGAGCCAGTTGAATTTCGGAAATTTTAATCTAATTTTTGGATTAAATTTTAGTTTCAAGCTTTGGCTGACAAAGCCAAAGCTTGATCAAAAAATTTCTCAGACTCCATTAATATTCAAAGACTCTTAGAAATAAGGAAATGGCTCAACATATTTCTGCCAAGTGGACAGACTTGATCGTCCCACGACGCTGTGATAGATGCAATCGTGGGCGCATACATCCCTTTATGTGCTTCTGGTGTATTTCTGGGTGTGTGGGTTGAGATGATGTGAAGAGCGCTCCAGATTTCAGGTTGCATGGTGTTTTCAGCTAGCACTGTGTGGAAGTTGAATATTTAGAACAGACAGTCTCCTAAATTAGGTCTCTGAATATTTAATCAGAAGACTAACTGGAAGATATGGAGCCTAATGAGTCAAATCGCTTTGATGAATGTTGTTAGGATAGACTTCTCTTGACTTACTGCTGTGTGAAACGTGACGGATGTATCTCCAGTGAATGAGAAAAAGTTACTGTGCATTACTGGTACTGGAATTAAACACTTGATAAAAAGCATGTTTGAAAAAAATGACTTGACTAGTGAAGACTTAATTTTCTCACCTAAATAAGGAGCGCACCATTGTCAATCATCATGGTTTAACCTGGTTTCTGCAGTACTGTAGCATACTTGTGTTTAAATATATGCTATTGCAGTGTTGATTTAATTACTTTTACTCACAGGTTGTTGTGTAGTTGTTGGAGTGAATATTTTATCTTACTAAAAGTAAAAACAGATTTCTATTCATTCTTAAAGACATACAGCAGAGTTTAGTGTAAAGGACACAAGCTCAAAGCTCATACAGTAAGAACAGAATACTTTAAATTTGTGCTGCTAGTTGCAAATCTTGCTAGTTGCAAACCTGTTCATTATTATCTGAGTATAGAAAATATTCTTGCTAATTTAGTTACTAGTTTCAACCATTTATATATTACTCTGAACAAGGAAATGTTTTATTTTATACTTTGAACTGATCAAGCCAATTTTCACATAACTTTTTCAAGATTTAAACTGCGCTTTCGCTACTTTTATCTTTTACTTTGCTTCCCCACTTGTTTTAATTTCCTGATAAGATTTTTTTTTCATCTATAAAGTATTTCACTATTCAACGCTGAGGAAAATTGCTGTAACACATTACAATGTCTTTGTTTTTTATTTCTTTTAGCTGGGATGAAAGCAGTTCCATCAGCAGCGGACTGAGCGACGGCTCAGATAACCTGAGCTCTGAAGACTTCAACACCAGTCCTACTCTCAACTCTCTCCCCACCACTCCCATTGGCTCCCGCAGAAACTCAACCATCGTGGTAAGGAGCACACAGCTCAGGAACACACAGTTGTTTGACATAGATGGATAAGCAATGTATGTGTGGTAACAGTTGTATTGATTAAACTGTTAATCCGCTGAGGGACTGATGAGGATCAGAGAGACGCGTCAAACACTTTGAGGACACAGACAATAGGCAGCATGATGCTGGTACAGGAGACACTCATTGATTAGGTATTCATCGCATGTGCATCATATTTATCGCATCTGCAGCGATCGATATGTGCTGCAACAGATATACCCTGCATGAGTGTTGCTGCGTTCTTCCACGAGGTTCCTTTTTATGTCTGATGTAGGAAATAGTGTAAATTCAAACCTCTTTATTTTTTAATTAGTAGTAAGTAATAAATAGCCAGTAAGTGGAAGTATAAACATAGTTTTTGTCAGTTATATCCAGTCATTGTGGTGTTTCTTCAATCAAAAATATGTGTCATAGATACTGTAGAAGTTTTGGGGCTTTTTGATTTTGTCTGTCGGGTTTTTAGCACCTGATTCACAATTTCCCACAGTGTTGAGACGTCTGTCCTATTGGATAATATTTGATACACTTCGATTGATATCCTTTTGTGTCACAGTGTGATAGTGATCCTCCGAGTATGTTGAGTTCATGACCTGGGATTTATAAAATTTTGTTCACATATGTGTTTCTTTAGGATCCATCCGTAGCACCGTGGGTCTGAAATGTGGGCGCTTCGATGTGTGTATGTGTGTTTTTGTCTGATTTAGGTCACACCTCCGCAGTGTGGTGCATGTGACTAATGTAGTGGGATTTCAGACGTAGAGAGATGGCTGTAGACAGAAGGAGGCAGAGAAAGGGAATCAGTGTAACCATAGCAACAAAAGCACAGGGATGCTGAGAGCGTGGGCCTTTGTCTTTTCCAATATACTAAAGGACAGGTCTAAAGCATAGCCATCTGCATGCACATACACGAGGATAATGTACCCTTCGCACACACACTCGCACACACACACACTCACACAAACACACACAGACAAATACACACACTGGGCCATCTGCAGTCCTGCACCCGGGCCAGTGAGCCGGAAGAACCTAGGCACCTCCTACCACGCCTAATACTAGAAGTCATGGCAACCATTACACCCCATGGCATCATTACCATGGTAACCAAATATCCCATCACCACACACCCCACATTGAATCGCACACATGCATCTTGGAGTTGCATCCGTTCTCAGCTGACATGATTATGTCTTTGTTTTGTTGCAAAATTTCCTTGTCCCTGTTTTTCTGACTCATCTCTGCAGACTCCTTTTTTTTTAAGTTCCTGTTGTTTTTAATTGCCTCAGAGGCAACACTGACTTTTTTTTTTAAATCCATCCTTCATCTCTCCCACACATTATATAACCAGTTCAACACTGATATGGGGGTGGAGAGATGGATAATGGAAGCAGGGGGGTGCGAAGACAGCATTCTAAGAGAGGAGATAGAAGCTTGAAGCATAGCAATATGTTGGCAGTGCAAAATTCCTGGAATTTTCTTCATTTAGCCTATGGAGGTGAATCAGAGAGTCAAATGAATGAATGTTTTCTTTAATCAATTATAGCATATTTATATTACTTTATGTGTATGTTTTAGATATATTGTCATATTATATATCCAGTTGTCTATCCCAACGCCCCCTTCAACAACAAGGAAATGTGTGAGAGGAAATAAGTGTTACATCAGCAGTGTGGTCAAACAGGATACAAACTTTGTACACAGAATACACACACGCAAACATCCACTTCAGGTAATATTTACCCACCTATGGGGTCTATTGGTTTTAATAAAAAAGGAATTCAGCATATGAGTCCTTGTGAGAATCAGCAGGAGCGATGTACTGAACTGAGCCTCACACACATATACATGCAACCACATACTCACATACCTTTCGATCTGTATTTCACAGTGGGAGAAACATATTATGCCTTCGCTTAGACATTTATAAACCCTCTCATGAATTCAGGTGTTAGTATGCATGTGTGAGTACTATAAAAAACACACACACACCAGTCTTGGTTCTACAATACTTTGTTTTAATTGTTTTTCTTAGTTAAATCTGCTTTATTGACATATTTTATCATATACATTTGTAAGGGATCCTGTACAGTTTTATATTGCTATTTAGTGCATTGTAGCAGTAAGTCATAAGGTTATCATTTGATTGAAGCTGTTGTGCTTAATCATCTGTATGAGACGAGTCTATGTCTGATTTGAAATCATGTGATAATGCATGGTGGGGGTACATCATATCTTTATGGCCTTTTCCTGACCCTGCCGACTCAGCCCACTTCTCTTTGAAGAGTGTACAATAGGATTTAGACTGGGAGGATGAGATATCTGTTAGCGTTATTGCGTTGACTGAGACGACGTGTTATTTAGCGAAGAAGGAATCAAGTAAAGAAAGAGCCTGTGGAAGTCTCTGGATCCACACGTTATTAAACATCCCATTTTACAACCACAATCAGATGTATTCTTTTCCTTGGATGGTCCTTAAGGCCTAAACTGCAATATATCCTACTGGTACATTCCTAATTTGAACTTCTAACTGGACTCAGCAATAAACTCATTAAAACGTGAAGATAAAAGGTCATATTAGTATGTCATCATAAAACATTTTGATGCTTATGCAACAATTTACACATCAGCCATTCACTGGCATACACGCACAACTTAGTAATGTTACTGTCAGTCTGTGTAATAATGAGATACACAGTAGTTACAGCACATAAAGGTTCCAGAAATCATGCAATGTGCTCTTCAATTGGATCATTTTTCCCATGAGATCATTTTCACTGAAGCAAGCAGTTTCTTCTTTCCAAAGAATCAGTCTCGTTCAAAACCAAATGAGATCATTAAGTTTATTTAATGTACTGTTTTTCTGTAGAGTCTGGAGGACTGAAAAAATTAGCAGCGGTTTATAATATTGGTCTCAAGATTTTAAATGCAATTTAATTTAACGCAGATGTGACACATAAGCTGTCACTTATCTGAATGATGGCGCATCTGATGCAAATGGAAGATTTATCATTTTCTTATCTAAAATGGCTGAAATCAACAGCCAAATAAACAAAGAAATACATGAGATATTTATGTTTTTACACAATATACTCTCTTATTTATGGCTTGAGTTTCCTATTAAACACCACATAAATAATAAAAGTGTTCACAAATGTGCGAAAATTTAAAAATATCAATGTAAACACTAATTTATGCATTCTCTCGAATTTTTTCTTTTTTAAAAAGCTCTCATTCCCCATTTATGGGCTTTTCCAGTTTTAGCTGGTTAACACATAAAAGCCCCCTAGATTGTTCAAATATGCTGATTATTGCTTGCATCTGTGTGTTTTTTTTTCTGTGTTGCTCGTACTGTCTCAGCTAGTGTCAACACATTTAGATAATGCAGCAGGTTAGAGATGAGGAAATGATGGAAATAGATGGTTTAAATGTGATATCTGTGTGAAGAGGAAGCTCTTGTTCTGTGAGATAGCAGTTAGACTACATTTTTACTGCAGACAGTAAACTGATAAACTGCACAAAACGGGAATTTTGATCATCCAGAGTCACAACAGCTCTCTATTGTCTGGGCAGTTACTGTTTTTATTTGCATGTTGCATTCAGTGTTAGGATTCCATATAGAGAACATACAAGGACATGCACATGTTTGTTTTGCAGAGACATATAGTCTGTCTCACATTGGTTTTGGGAAAGATTAAATTTATTTAAATGAGCTGCTTTTTGGTCTGGTTGGCAGGAAAACTTGTCAACAAAGCAAAATCAGACTCAGAATCTGCTTTACTCGCCAAATATCAACACCTACAAGGAATTTTATTTGTTGTCACTCTAGTAGAGGTTTTATACGTGGAAATTACCAAAACAATACAAATAATAAAATAATATAATACTATTTGTTCTCTATTCTCTACTATTTCACTGTAGATGCGCACAGATGCAGAAAAGAGATCACTAGTGGAGAACGGTCTGTCCTGGGACTCTGATGATAGCAAACCTGGTCGCAAGAGTCAAAGCAGAAGCAAGTACGATACAGGAAGTCTAAAGTCTGAATCTGCCAATAAATGGAAGAAAACTCGGTCGCCAGTACATGGGCTGGAGGGAGGAAAGGGTGAACTGAAGAAACCGCACACCCTGGGTCAAGGAAATGTCTTAAGAAAAGGAAGAAACCCACCTGTGGGAGTCACATCACCAATTACACACACATCTCAGAGTGGGCTGAAAGTAGCAGGTGAGTGGCGACACACACACACACACATTCAGATACATCAGATACATCAGGTACCACAGTAACCATTGAAAATAGTTTAATAACCTTAACAGACTGCAACATTGTGCAGGTTGTCTGTCAATCTTCCTCTTCTTTCTCGTCTCACACCCGCGTAGTTACAGACACACTCTCTGTCTTTGTCAGACGAATTCACCCACAGCTGCAGTGCAGCCCACCCCCTGGGCCTTTAGAAAGCAGTGCCATGTATCAAACGCCCATCACCACCCACACCCTTCCTCCCTGCCAACCACACAAACACACAGACACATGGCGCAACAGTGTTTTTCTCCCCATGGCCTGTCCTTCAGAGGCTTATTTTTGTACTGAACAGAGACAATTTATAGCACTAAAATAAAGGCTTTCACAGACTTTGTGTGTTTCCTATTTTATGTGTGTGCACACAGACCCATTTGAGACCATGCCAGACTTGAAAAGTGTCACTCATCACACTTAACGCACTTTCTGCTACACACACACACAAGGAGCACAATGATGGGGATTGTGCAGCTGCCTTTTTAGTACACCATCTGTGTGCTGTTTATGTAGGCACACACATACACATATAGATACGCAAAACAACAGGATATTACTTGCAATGTTGTGTGCCAGTCTAGATAGCTGGGGTCTGTGCAAACAGTCATCTTTCTGTTGGACTGTACCGTGTTTGCACTGCCAGCTGTTGAAATGATAGATATGCCAGACAAGTGTGCTAAAGCATCCTGTGATCTGTGTGCCAGGCTGTTATTGTTACTAATGTCAGCAGTTTGAACCTACCATCGTTGTTATTTAGTCTGCCACTGAGTTCAAGAATGAGTTTAATCAGAGGAAACCAAAGAAAGGAAAATGTTTTTGTGGTGCATCAATGTGAAGCAGCTCATAAATTTAGCCACATGAAGGCAGAACCTCTTTGAGTTAAGTGAATCTTTAGTACTCACGTTTGACTTAGTGCGTCCCTGAGGTTTGGCAGGATGGTTTGCTCTGCCTGTATCTCATTTGTTATGTGTATGCATGTTTGTGGAGCAACGCGGTGTGAAATCATTGAAGGAGTGGGCAACCGCTATGGTATATTCCCATTCTGTTGCCAAGAGATGTTTTGTATGTGCTCCAAACTTGGTGTGCTATATATTTTTGCAGATGGTGTGTATATGTAAATTTATTAGATTAATGAAGGAATTATAATTGAATTTCTTTGTCTGAAAGAGACCATCAAAATAGCACATCTTGTTTGAAAAGCTGGAAAAGTTGGTTTTTCCCAACTCTGATAATAATTTAGAATGTTCATTCAGTTGATTCACAGCTAATTATTTCTGTACAAACGTTGCTGTCCTAGCAGGATCTCACTGAGGAGAAACAACAGTCAAATTAAATCACATCAGATATTTATCTTCCCCATGAGGAAGCTTTTCTTGGCTCAGCTGGTAATTTAGCTTCGGGACAATATATTGTGTAACGACATGCAACAAACGGTTCACTCCACAGTTGTGACATATATATGTGACGCAGGCAGGATCAAATGGAAAGTAAAAACTGAAAATGGCAGTTTCCCACGCTACACACTGACCCCGCAGATGTTGTGGTGGTCATTCAGCTCGGGGACGAACTCCGACTCCACGGTACTGGACACCTGGCAGAGGTTGTTCTTGATCAGCTTTTGGACATGTACTACAAGCTAGAGGACGACTCTGACCAAAGATGAGCAAGAAATACTGCCCCCAGCTGCAGTCCAAGCTTATGAATTATGAGTCTGTGGGACAAGGGACTCATTTGAGACAATATTAAATGACAGTAGTCTGGCTAACATACAGGAAGCAAACATGAGTGATAAGTAAGCTGCTTACCAGAGACTACATTTTAAAGATATAGGAATAAGTAAAAAGCCATTTTCCTACATATTTAAATGTATGACATCTATTTATTTATTTTCAAACAAATGTGCTTGGTATGCTGTCTTGGTGCTGAGAAAGGTTCATGATGACTCCAGCTGAATTATGAATGAGAATCAATAGTCTTTATCGTCAGCTTGCCATTCACAACAAAATTGTTTTCAGAAGCTGTTGGCTTAAAACCTGTTGTAAGTCACATGAGAAGGGCACACTAACATATATATGTAACCATAAAAGAATAAAAACATAATAAAAGAATTAAAGAAGCAGTGCACCAGTAGATTGTCTACCTAAATGACAGATGGGAGCAATACATGCGTGTTTATATACAAATGTGTAGAAATGTTAAATCAGTGTGAAAATGAACACAGTGTGTGTTTTCTCTGCCTTGTGCTCTTGAAATGGGCAACTATGCGGTTACAGAATGCATTGACTTCATGTCTTGACATGTAAACCCAATTTTCCCATTTACAAAAAAGCTCAAGACCTCATCTGTTGTCAGTGTCACATTCCTAAAGGATCCAATCACTAAGAACTCTGAGTGTGCTATACATGTCTGCCTAAAGATGCGTGTATATATTTTGTGTGGGTTTCTAAATACTTCTAAGTGACTCCAGATGTCCCCAGGCAGCACGCCGGTAGGTCTGATTCAACAGCAGCTCTGTGACTCTATTAATGCCTTCTACATAAACCTCACATAACAAGTTCCATTAGACACAAATTAAGTCTGTGGTTAGCTTGGACTGCTGTGTGGGATACATACAGTAGGGTGTTCATGTGTCTAATAAAGCTTTATTCTCTTTCTTACTAAGTCCAATCAATTTGCTAAAGGGGAAATTTTGTGATGGAGGGAAAATTACCCAATTTTCACCAGGTTATCTCTCAAGTCACCTGATTTCTGCAAAGCACGTTCAGAAGCAGAGACATTAATTTCTTGCAGATCTATGCCCACAGACATGCTTCATAAATTTGAACTCAGTTTTTCCACTGTCATACTGCTCACATTCACCTCAGCACTCCCCAGCTGCGACATCCAGAAACAAGCTTACTGGAAAACTGAAACTCAAACTGGAAAGAGAAAAACAATTTTAGCCCATCAGGATGGAAAATAAGAGTAACTGTGTGATAAGTGTTAGCATGGTCTGCCAGCTGTCTCTGCTCAGACAGGGCTGTGCTTCTGTCAGCAGACAGTCAGACCTGTAGGTGTGCAGATTAGATATCATGTCCTGTTATGGATTGATTAGTCTCCGTCTTTGTCAAAAAATGCTTGTATGTACTGCACAAACTCATTACAACTGTGTTTCGGTTCTAGGTTCGGCAAGGTCAGATGGGAAACCCATGGATAAGTCTCGATTAGCCATGAAGACTTCAGGACTTCAGCGCTCCTCCTCTGATGCTGGTAAAGAGCACCAAAATGGCACTGGATCTGGTGAGCAGCGCAAACCTCCGTCTGGCTTGGTCAGGCCTTCAACTGGTGGAAATTTCGGTTTTAAGAAGGCCACCACAGCTACCAGCAATGGCACAAACAATGCCGCCACGCCTGTAACGGGTACAAGTGTGAGCTCCACACCCAGTGGTTCTACAACTGCTGGAAAGATTCCCAAGATGTCTGGTATCCCTGTCAAGCCAAGTGCAGGCAGTGGAGGACGTAAGACAAGTCTAGATGTTTCAAACAGTGATCAAAGTGGCTTCCTGTCTCCAAACGCTAGGTCGTCTCTCCAGTACCGCTCTCTGCCTCGCCCGGCAAAAACAAACACCTTGACTCTAACCAGGCCAAGCTCAGCTCGACCAACCAGCACCAGTGTGGACACGAGCTCTGGACTGATTAAACCTGCCACCACAGCACCTCAAGGCTCGAAGCTGAAAGAACCTGGCTCAGGGTTGAGTAGGGCAGGTGGCCGTGGGATCCCTAGTCCCGGTCCTGTCAATCAAACGGACAGAGAAAAAGAGAAAGAAAGAGCAAAAGCTAAAGCTAATGTATCTGACTCAGAGTGTGGAGGTGGGTCTGTGAAGGGTAGTCCTGCTCAGACCCCCTCAGACAATGGCGGAAAGCCACATGGCCTGAGACCTCCCAGCAGTGGAAAGAGCTTGGATCTGCCCTCACCCAGCACACACAGGTACCTGATTTGACATAAATTCATTTTCAAAAACACTTACACTTGGCACTCTTTATACATTTGCTTCAACATCTTTTTTTGTGTTCTTCAGGTTGTCTGGGATGCGCAGCCTCGCAAAGCCTCCATCCATGGTCCAGCTGGACAAGCTAAACTCCAACAGCCTGGAGATAGAGGTGCAGGACACCTTGCCTCCAAAGATACCTCCCTACTCCAAGCTCCAAGATCTCTGTAGTTCAGGAGGCAGCTCCACCAGCACCTGCCTCACCCCGAGTCCTGCTCCTTTACTCAATGTGAACTCATCAGCCTGCTTTTCTAGTTCAGCCATCGGACTGGGTCCCAGACAGGTTACTTCCCTTGGGGTTGTAGGTAATGAAGGGAGCACCTCTCCCCAGCTTTACCCTCGTGTGTCTGGGCTTCATCGTAGCATGGAGTCTCTGCCACTCCAGATGAGTCTAGCCCCAGAACCCCAGGAGAAAGACAAGGATAGAGAGAGGGAGACTTTGACTAGAGGCTACACTACTTTAGAATCCCGAGACAAAGGGAGACAGGAGGACAGAGGCCCCCCCTCTAGCTGGAGCTCTGGAAGTAAAATGTCACTGACTCTCACAGACAGGTCAGTTAAGTGCTGGTAAAGTATGATGTTTCACTATTTTCTTTATTGTTAATCAACCTAAACAGAGCCCAGATACAGTACTAAGCAGTCATATAGCCCCATCTTCTGGTCAGCTGCAGAACTGCACTAAGTGTTCAAAATGGTTCAAATTAACACCAGAAGCAATGCATAGGCCCTCAATTTTTATATTCTCGTTGTCCTAGTTGAAAAAGGACATATGCTCAATTTAGTTAATTTTTAAAGACAAAATGCTTTTCCTGCTGAATAAAACTTTTGAATTTAAACAGGAAATATTCAAGCCATTATATTAAAGATATAAAACCCAGAAAAATAAGAAGCTTCCTTTTAGAATAGGTACATTTCCATGCTCTTAAAACGAACTGTGTCTGCGTATGACTGTAATAGCTTTGCTAGATAATGAAAACATGCAGAAAGATAAGCTAAATGCTGCCAAAATAATAAATATACTTGTTTGATGGTACATTTTATTTGCATTTGGTTTAAAAGTCAATTTAAAAATCTTTTTTACACAATAACCAATAACCTCAAACCAGTAAAGGCATGAAAACACACATACACACACAGACTGATGGGCTGCTGTGTTATTATTACTGTGGGCCTATTATCAGTGTTGTACCAGCCTACTGACTGAAATCCTAATTATTGGCTGACATCAGCTGTATGCCAGTCTTGATGTGCCTCATTGTGTCTGCTGGCTGATGGTGAGAGTTTAATAACTGCTTCCACTGCTGCTTTCGTAATGACATTGTTTAATCTCCACAGTTCCCAGAGAGACAGAAACACACTGCCAAAGAAAGGTTTAAGGTATGTGGGCTCATGTAGCTACATTCTTAAACACACTCAAATATTGCTTTTTTTCCACTATGTAGTTCACAACACTGCTGCTTGGAAACATAACACCACAACATGGGATGCACAGTTACTTTTGCATAGTTTTTTATGTGCAGACAAGACAGAACTCACAGGTACTTAATCTCATTATATGACAGTTTAGCTTGGATAATAAATAACAAATAATGTCAGGAGGAAGAATGTTTACAGTCAAATAACTGCTTGACTTTTAGGAGCTATTAAAAACAGGAGAAGACGCATAGCAACAGAAGCTAAATACATTATTTTAACAGGGAACCATAAAAAAAAGCTCAACCCAACAAACAAGCACTGATGGATTGACAATCTTGGCACTGCTTTTTAGTTGCATGTGTACAGACATGCTAAAGATGTTGATCCTGTCAGATTGTTACTCATCGTGAAAGGCCCGCTGTGATCTCATCATGTTTAGCTCCAAGCATTTCTGTGTTTTTTTTTTTTTTTTTTACTGAACAAGATGGAACAGGAGATTCTATAAGACACTTTTAATATCAGTGGCACTGACTTTTCCCTCTGTTTCTGTAGTTTCAATGGAGCTTCCCAGGCTGATGAGGAAGGGAAAGAGAAAGTAGAGCGGAGGCACTCTCATACTGCTCTCAGTATGACCGATTCGCTCACTCTTCCATTGCTGACCTCCCCCACCTCCCTACCCCGCACATCTAAGACCACTTTGGGTGTGTTTCTATGAGACTCTGATATGAGCAGCTCAGTGATAATAGACACAGCAACGTTTATGTATTTGCGTGATGTAGTTCGATTTTTAACTTTGTGATTTCAATAGTGTCCAGTCCTGTAGGTGGACCTCCAAGGATGACTCGGTCCAACAGCATCCCAACCCACGATGTGTCCATGGAAGTCTACGGGGTGTCGCCTCTGGGCAGCACATTGTCACTTGCTGACCGTCCACGCAGCATGGGGATGGTTAGATCTGGATCTTTCAGGGACAGGGAGCCCAATGATGAAGGTGAGTCATACCATGCGTTTTGATATTGGTTGAGTAGCGTTCTGTCATGTCTGTTATTAAATGGGTCTCCTTGCTGCTTTAATATGTTTCTTTTGTATTTTGACTCTCCAGTTCATGGCTCTGTCCTCTCCCTGGCTTCCAATGCCTCGTCAAGTTACTCCTCGGTGAGTCTGGTCAGCATGGAGACGCAGGTAGATAAAGATCAGCGTGTGGTGTGTTTGTTGACAGATGGATGGAAGCGTGTACTTTTACTCTTGATTCATACTTGAGACCTCACAAGATGCTTCTTTAGTCTCCTCTTATCCTGTCTTCTCTCCGCTCCTCTTCTTGCCTTTCTGTCTGATATGACATCTTTACTTTTTTGCTTCTTTCTACCCAAGGCTGAAGAAAGGATTCAGGGAGAGGTAAGTGTTGTCTTTCCTGGCCTGTCTTTCTCTTCTTTCATCCATCACCTTCATCCCTGTTCCCATTTGGAAGAAGTCTGTTCTTCATTTCACGAGCGCCATCCACCCACCTATGTAACATGAGCCACAATCAGCTTTAGCTTTCATAATAGGGTCATTGGTGTTTTTCTTCACAGCAAATCCGCAAGCTGAGGAGAGAGCTGGAATCGTCGCAGGAGAAGGTGTCCTGCCTGACTACACAGCTGACAGCAAATGTATGTCCTGCCTACTTTCCTCAGCATTGTTTAACCTAATGGATGATCTTTTGTTCAAAACATGCTAAGGGCTTGATTGCATTGTCATGGAGATTTCATGAATGTGTTTCA
Source organism: Pseudomugil tenellus (assembly GCA_037177515.1). Classification (NCBI taxonomy): domain Eukaryota; kingdom Metazoa; phylum Chordata; class Actinopteri; order Atheriniformes; family Pseudomugilidae; genus Pseudomugil; species Pseudomugil tenellus. Next base: position 12,279,004 of record JBAMHX010000015.1, read on the forward strand.
AAGAACCATACAACCATTAAAATGGTTTTAGCATCACATACGCCACATCTAATGGAAACAAGTGAAAGGACTGCTTGGTTCATTTTGAATGGGAAATAATTTCAGGTCTTCACAAACAAGACTAGGTGGAACATTGTCTTAGATTCAGCTCCATGGCCCCTACCTAACCTTCCCGAATGGCATTTTAACACCATGATTGAAGCTACAATATGCAGCCTTTCACCTTGAGGCAACTGAAGAAATTGTATTAGCCTCTACTTAATTTTACACCACAATACCCATCAGTCATCTTGATGAAGCATCTGCTTTAGTGACAACTATCTTTAGGCTAAAGAAACTGATACTCATGGAGACGCTGCACATGTTGAATAAGCAACAAAGGCAAGAGGAGTAAAGGCTTCGTTGTTTTTTTTTAAAACCATCATTATTAGTTTTTTAATTCACTTAGTGATATTAGGTGAGGGCAGGATGATACATGAAGTTAGTGTAGCGTTTCGTGTTATTATTTTTTATTATTGTTTAGCATGTTTAACTTTTGAAAACATCCTTGAAGTCATCACTCAATATAATCCATTTATCTAAGGATTGCTGTTCTCCTTATAGATATGCTTCATAGGTCTGTGCTAAAAGCAATAAGATTCTCCTCAGCCATGCATTTAGTCAGGATGTGAATTCTTCAGTGCAGCTTTCAACACTTTGAAAGATGTTTTTATGATAGTTTGCAGTGAGAGCATCTGTTGAAATAACTTATCTGAATCTAGCTTCAAACTACCAGAAACAGTATCAAAAAGAACTAATTTAATCTGACAGTTTTAAACACAGTTGTACATCCTTATACTTTTCTATCTTCACCCACCCTGGTTTCATGCCCAATTCATCATAGATTGCTGTACTGACAATGAGAAAATGCCAGAAAAGTGGGTGTCACCGATGCAGCAGTAATATTATTCACCAGAAATAAATTCTGTCTTTTCAAAGGCACACAAGGTCAGCTATAGGATGTTTACAAGGAGGGTGATGGAATAAATCATAAGACCAAACATATTTATGTGAAAAATTATTTGAAGTTTAGTAAAACATATTCGTAATATAAATCCCGCTTCATTAAAAAAGAAAAGTAAAAAAAAAATAAAAGAATCTTAAAAGTGCCTTATGTCCCAGTCTTACACAGAGTGAGTGAGAGGAGCAGCTTCTACTCACAAAGAGGACATGCGCAGATTAAAACCCATCCTGTAATATGTCACTCAAATCATTTCTGCATCATCTCAGCACATTTCTTATCCATGCTGGGCCTGAATAATCCTAACCTCCCCCTGAACCTCTTAAAAACCACTTGGCTTGACTGCACACACAATCAAACACACAGCTTGGCGCTTTACTTTTTACCCCTGACTACAAAGCTGTGTATGTATCACCTTGTCAGCTTTTTAATCCTGCACACTTCACATGAATCTTCCTACAAAACACACCAGTAATGTGATTCTGTTTGCATTCCTTTCCCTCCAGATTTTTTTTTACTTACTATGCTATTTACTAAAAGCTAAAACAAATGGACGAAACATTTTGCGTTAATGTGTTTGATTAATGTCTGGGCCAATTTGTCATTATTCTACAATAGGCTAGTAATACATTCTGCAAAGGAGAATAGAAACTAATTTTAACCTTCTTCTTTGAACTAATTAAGGTGGGATAAGAGTGATTAGGTCAAATGGGATTTTGCACACACACACCATCTCGCCTTTGTGTTTTATTCTTTGCTTTAGCTCCTCATTTGAGAGGGACAAAGAGATCAGGGCAATCTATTGAATCTGCTCTTTTCTATGTGCTTATTTCTAGCTTCATTAGTCTCTTTTTACACAATACTCTGCAGTGTCCCTCACCTAATATAGATCAATGTATTTAAGCCTTGCTAATGTCTTGTTAGGTGCAACTACTTTTGGGAATAAAATATATTAATGCTTTTTTTTCCCTTTCTGAACAGGCAAATCTTGTGGCTGCCTTCGAGCAAAGCCTGGCGATGATGACAGCTCGGCTGCAGAGTCTATCAATAAGCCATGAACAGAAGGTACCATCCCAGCTCCACTTTTAGAAGCAAACACGCACAAACCCACATTGCAGCCTCATTCCACCACTATGCGTCTCTTAAGAGCAGTCAGCTGGGAGCTGACATGGTGTGAGGTGACTTTGTTCGCGGCCTCCAGCAGACGTTGGATGCACGTTTGCGATCCAGGCTGCAGAATCTTGAGGTGAAGAGGGGAGGACAGAAGATTAAAAAAAATGTTAAGGATAACTGAGAAGCAGTTTGCATGAAACTCACTCTAACATTCCTGACATTTAACTGTCAGTTTCAGTGTGAAAAACTGATCAGGGCCTGAGGCAGTATGTGTGTGTGAGAGAATGTGAGGAGTTTCTGAGTTCTTCATGCCTTGGTGCTCCCACTGAAAGCCTTGTCTAGACCGCAGCAGAAAATCCTTTGTTGTTAGTGCCAGCACACTGACCTGTGCAGCTCAGCCTGGAGCACACACTCTGTTTAACCTTGAGGAGGTGGACCGGGTCGCTCCATTTAGAGTAAAGTGGGATCGAATTTTTAAGCAGCACAGAAAACCTCTGATGTTCTGGACTCTTTGTGTTTTTTCTGACAACATGATGTGAAACCCACCAAATGTACAAGCTCATGATATTAATATGTTACTTTTGGACAAAACCATCAATTGACATAAAACTGTATTAACACCCATCTTGTTATCATGTTATAAATCATGTTATATCACCGTGATCCTTTTTTTTGCTTGTCAATTGCCCGAATCTAAAAAAAATACCATAAAATGATGCAATATTTACAATAAATAATACATATTTTACATATTTCTCATATA
>JBAMHX010000015.1:12293076-12306431 GCA_037177515.1 Pseudomugil tenellus
GAGGAACTCAGTGCAGATTTGGAGCCAGACACAAGAAGGAGTCATGCATACCTGCAATAATTAAACTCCTGGCAAATAGTTTTTGCCATCTGGGTCATTCCAGCGTACAGCAGCCAACACAGCAGCGATCTCTCAGTCACGTGTTTCACATGTGTTGACTGAATTCCTAAATGCAATGTCTCGCTGGATTGCAACGTTTATTAGGTTTCCAAGCTCTCGGCATTCTTTGAATAAGACAAAACAATGTTTTTTTGAGGTGGCTGGATTCCCCGGTGTTATAGGAGCAATTGACTGCACTCATGTGCAGCTTGTGCCTCCTGCAAACTCTGAACATATATACAGAAACTGATTTCCTTGCTGTACTTCTTTGGAATGTTTGTTGGTTTTTTTCACCAACACCTCTAATTCCATTGGATTAAACTTGTATTTTCGCTTGCGGTTTTGTACAGTTGCCATCATTAAAACCATGACACATCATTTAAATAGGCGTGTCTCCACTACTTTGCACTCGCTGTCATTTGCGTGAGCAATCTTAGTAGATCACGTACTAATTACGGCCCTGCCTCACACGCTAAATTCTAGATGCCACACACTAATTAGTACACGCAAAATGAAAATGTATTAAACCCATGACATCCCTCTGAGGGACAACAACAGCACATCATAGTCAGTAAAAATTACAATAAAAATGGGAGAAAACAATCCCTGAAACACTGATGGACTGGCGTGTACCCTGCCGCTCACCTGATGATTGCTGGCATAGACTCCAGCTACTCCAGTTGGATGAAGAGCTTCTGAAATGAAACAATGAATCACTGAAACAATATCATAACTATTCACAGATATTTTTTTATATAAAACTGTCAGATCTAACTTGTGTGTATTTAGTCGGTTTTGTCGTTTCCTTTTTCTTATGGAAAAGGAAACAAAACTAATTGCAAATTTTTCCAATTTTAGAGGACTGCTCTTATGTTGCTTCAAAAACACTTGGCTGTGTGATAGTTTATTTTACCAGTACGGACACATATTTATGTTGTGTGTGTATAGGCTATATTTTGAAAGTATCTCTTAGTGAAAAATCAAATCTTTACATCTTGGAAATTCTACCCTGTAATTGAAAAATGAAGTTTTAAAGTAAAAACAAAGAAAACATTTTTAGTGTAGTTTATTCATCAAAATAAAAAGTGTAAATGTTACTACATCAGTACAATGATTACAATTATGCCTTTTGTATATTGTTTTGGATTTAATTCAACTTTGCATGTTGGGCAAAGATAAATCTAGACTTATTTCTTTATTTTAAAATCTATTGATAATAATAACAACAACAAGCTGTTTATTTTCTATTCTATGTTACTCTGTTGCTTTAAGTTTTTTTGTTTTTTTTTAATGATGAACTCATTTGAAAGAAGTTACAAGGTGCTGATGTGACTGAAGAGAGTGGGCGGATCTTTGGATGGGCGGAGCTTCCAACCAGCCTTCATCTTCCAGATATATATAAACATAAATTCCCAAGGGCTGCTCTCCCAGGGATCCCAGTCCAGAACTCTGTCCATCTGTGATCGAGATGCCAGGCAAACCTGCGCCCATCAAGAAATCCCCAGCTAAGAAGGCTGTGGATAAGGCACCTGAAGCCGCTCCTGCGGAGGCGCCACCTGCAGAAGCGCCACCTGCAGAAGCTCCACCTGCAGAAGCTCCTCCTGCCGAAGCTGCTCCCGCCGAGGCTCCAGCGGAGGGAGAAGCGGCTCCCGCTGCCCCAGCTGAGGACACCCCCGCGGCTGAGGCTGAGGCTGAGGCTCGCGCACTAGGTAGCCTACCAGGAAATACATTGAAAATGAACTACCGGAGCTTAAATCTAATTTTACACGTTCAAGATTAATTAACGTTATTAGAGATGCGTTGACTGATTATTAGAAACAGCAGCAAATGTTCAACAGAAACTCATCTTTTAAAATGACAAAGATTGAGTTGTAAATGCAGGATTTAGGGTCCTACAGGTGAGCCAACAGCTGAGTAGATGGCTTAATGTAAAATCGACATGAGATTGGGTGCATTTCTTTTTAATGCTGCTGAGCTGTGGGTAAAGCCTTGCAGATAAGGAAATATTGAAACTATGTTAGGCATCTATATGCTTTAAAGTTCCAACTTGTATTCATTTATGGAAATACTTTACCTCTCAAATAGCAAATCACGTTGTTATCTATCTATGCTTTCATACTGTGGTTTAATAAGCCGCTATTTAAGTCCATTCATCTTGCAGATAGCTGCTAATAGAGCATGTAGGGGTGCAAACTCCATACGACTGCATATTAAATTGCAGGATCCTCCACTGATGTCTGCATCACCACCCAGGTCTCTTTGTCTGTGTGTAATTTTTTTAGGCAGTGGAAACACTTAATTATTTCTGCTATGCAGAGTTTCTGATATCGGTGATGATGTACATCATTGGGGATCGAATGGCTCTTACTTTTTGCTTGCTAACCTTGACGTGCAATCTCTAGCTTCAGCAACTCTCACAGAGGAAGCAGCAGACACAGCAACTCCATCTGAGGGTAAACACCCTGCATGTGGTCAAAACACACAAGCTGTAACACAAGACGTGCCTTTGTGACCTGCTGTGCACCACATATGCTGTTTGTATCTGTTAACCTTTAACATTAACCAGTGTGATTTATCTTTTATGTCTGTCTCTTTATACACTCCTCACAGTTTCTGTTTATGCACATAAAATGAAATTTTTGTGACACCAACTGTCTTCTGAGATCTGTGCTTCATTTGTAGTGATACCAGTGGACACATAAGGCTTCTCCTTCTTCTCTATTCTGCTGCTGTGCTTTAGTGAATCCACGTTAATGCAATTTTCTAAAAACATATATTAACTGTATGAATATCGTCTTAACATACTTACACTAAATGGCTTCCCTAATGGCATGTTAACACCAGCTGCTGCCGTAAACCGTAAAACACACCCGCATTAATACAAAAAATACACTTTGATTAGCAAATGTTGCATATTACCTTATGCTATCAAAATGCTATCAAACAAGTGCTACACAAAGTGTGTAGACGGCTGTGAAGACTGTTGCAGATTCTTTACAATACTTGATGCAGTTGCGGCCAAGGCGCTTCCAAATCTCCCAGAAATCCAGAAGATCTTGCAACATCATATGCAGAGATGTCACTTTAGAGAAAATGTAGTCTGCATTAACCTGCTGCTTGTTGGACAACAGCTGTTCCTGCAGAAGCGGCTGTAGTTGAGGAGCCACCCAAGGCACCCACGCCTCCGCCTCCTGCAGGTAACCATCAACTCTGCTGCTAGCTTGGTTTTGCTTTGTGCACCCAGTCATAGTGTACGGGAAATCATAAGTGGAGATTAGCTGAGCATATGTTCTCTAAAAAAAACTAAAGATGTTAAAAAGAAGATTTCAAGAAAAGGTGATTCACAGTATATGTGTCAGAATTGGAAACTATTCAGTGATGCATGTATTTTCAAATCATCTTTGTCTCTTGGAATCCCTTCACTTCTGACAGTCCCCACCAGTGCTCCTCTGGAAGTATCTGTGGACGATGTGAATGACACCAGTCTCACCATTAAGTGGAAAACTCCAGAGACCATCGGAGGCTCTGGCTTAGATGGATACACTGTCGAGTACTGCAAGGATGGAAGTAAGTGTGTGCAGAAGTGTGTATGTGTCTGTGAGACTGCACCTGTCCCCAGAGTGTCAGAGGACAGATAGCTGGATCCAGACCGTATACGGCAGGCATCAGCTCACCGGCTGTCGCTGTATCCTCTCACACCACTTTTAGAAGTGCTCATTTACTCGGATGACAGCATGCCTTCTAAGATTTCATCATGGCAGTCCTCAGCGTACTTCTTATAGGCAGGCTGTTTGTAAACTCGTGTGTCAACAGTTGATAAAACACCCAACATATATATGGATGCTTAACAGTTTGGAAATGTAAATTAGATTTATACAATTCTCCCCTTTTGCAAGCAGTCATGTATATGTGTACTTAAAAGTGGTGATGCACGATATGAAAAATTTCAACCAATACCGATAACCGATATTTTTCTGCCTGTCAAGACCAATAACCGATAAATTACCAATATTTTCATGTTTACTATGATCTGCAGTTTGTGCTGGATGCAGTGATGGAAAACTGATATTTAAGAAGCTCTGGCGTATCTGTAACACCAAACAAACAGTTTTGGTTCTTCAAATATTGATTTCGTTCATCTCGTAGCACAAAAATGTAGTCATTCAAATAAAGTGCATCCCTTGAAAATTTAGTAACAGATGTACGGCTTATCTACAAAGGCATCTGTGTTTAAGTATGAAATTATATGTACTGACATACTAAATAACTGTTGATAATATCGTTCCAGTTTACCGATACCAATATTTGAAAAATAGACAAATATCTGCCGATACTGATAATAGCACTGATCGTGCATCCCTACTTAAAAGTAACTTTTCCCAACATTCCCTCACTAAGAAGCCTGCGATGTCCTTACAGCAACAGACTGGATTGTAGCTAATAAGGAGCTGACTTCAGCTAATCGCTACTGCATCAAGGACCTGACATGCGGCGACCTGCTGCATGTACGGGTGGTAGCTGTAAACCCTGGAGGTCGCAGCGAAGCGGGAATACTGGCTGAGCCTGTGCTGATCCGTGAGATTGTTGGTGAGTGGCAGCCAAAGTCAGCGCACTGTGCAACCATACTGTATACTATGCTGTTATTCACACTGGAGAAGGAGGAGAAGCTCTCTTGATGTAATGAGGATTTCTTTTTTTAGTAGAGCTGTAAATAAGTATTAGTGTGCAGTGTCCTGTACAAAATCTCAACAGCTCAGAATTTCACCGGTAAGAAGCCAACTTTGAAATGCCTGTCAGGAGCTCGCTGATAGTTGTAACCTATAACCTGTCCTTAAAATACTCCTGCTGCAACAGGGAGGAGGAGGTGGTATTAGCTGCCACCCTCAGATGGACTCCACAGATGTTTGTATGTAAATCCTGCAGGTGTTGACAACAGCTTTCATTAGTTGTAAATCAAGCTTTCAACTTGCATATCTTCAGACCTGACTGCAGTTTTCTTCACAGATAAGATGGCTGGGTGCTCAGGTTTTTTGGCATTGTTTTCTTCAGTAAATTGAAAGCAGCAGTCTGTGATTTCTACTGAATAACAACCTAAAGTTTAAAATGGAAACTTCTGGACTTCTGAAAGAGAGCATGAATAATTAAAGAACATGGTCTTTTAACAAAATGAGCATTTAAATCTAAACTAAAATGAATCAGAGAGCGCAGATATATGCCAAGTCATTGTATGTTTGATGAATGTGGACGTTATTTTGGAGCTACAAGCTTTAATAGTAATCATACATTTAAAGTCATGAACAGAGGATAAGATGGAAACGCTGCACTGTGGTAGCAGTCTATACTGGAAGCAGCAGAAACTATCATCTGGGTAAAAGCTTAATCCAACCTGCTTGTTGCCATGGGAGACCATCCACATATGAATAGTCAGATATGTGTGTCTTTAGGATGATTTATTAGCTGCCTCAGTCAGGCAAAGGAAAACATTTGGCTAGCGAGCCATTTGGCAGTCATGTAATTTATTGGTATTTACTCTGTCATTTCAGTCTCACTTGCCGTTTATTTATGGCACTGCTGCTCTAGTTGTCTTCTTGTCCCTCACAGGTATGACTCAGTGACTTCATAATAAATGTCAGCTTTGTTAAACATTTACTACAGTTTTCAACTAACTTAGCAAAGCAGTTTGGTTAACTTTACACTTTCTATATCGCACCTGAGCCATATTTGGCCAGCTGTAGTTTTATGTTGCCAGGCCCTGAAGCTGCCTCAAAACACTGCCAATATGTTTGTTGGTAACATTTCAGATCTTAGTTTTTTTGGCCATAACTCTGATAAAGTTGCAGGAACATTTCTAATGAGCATTTCTTAATAATTGTATTAGATGGAAATGTAAAGTGTTTTTTTTTTTAACTCTCTCTAAACTGAGTTCATGAGCATCAGCGGAAACTTGTAGTTTTTTGTTTTGCACGACTTTTAATATCTTGTGACTTATGTGAGCTACATTTCAAAGAATCATGTCACCACTTTTAGGGCAAATAAAAACTGTTGTGACTGTTTTTTTTTTTGTCTGTGGTTTTGTTTCTGCTTTAAAACATCTATAGACACTTCTCTGTTTAGTACAGCCAAATTTTGCACAGCTTACACCGCCATCCTCTGATCTCACTATGCAGCCAAATTTGCTCTGGATTACATTTTTATTTTTTATTTATTTATTTTTTGCACCATTTCATGTGTTTCGAGAGTGCAGACTCAAGAGTTAAAGAAATACGTCATCTTGTGTTGCAGCACAACATAATTTGCTTTATTTTTAAATAAATAATAGTGATAGAGTGACATGTGATATCTCACACTTATTTATTTTCAGAAATGTTGAGCTTAATATATCTTTACATATGTCCAGGTTGTGGTTCAAACTGCTATGAAAAAACAGCAAATGTTAGTGAGAAATGCAGTCATGCAAACAAAACTGCTGATCAGCTGAGAGGAGGGAAACTAATCTGATGGATGGATTCTGTGTTGCCTATTGCGGGTAAATGAAGCTGCGTGTCACTCATGCACAAGCTTCTGATGAAGACACGCTGTCCTGCATATGCCGAAAGACCCCTGCAGAGACACTTAATCCAGAGACAAAGAGAGATCACGTATTGTTTGTACAGGGACTTGTTGGCTTCTGGATGCTGTGATGCCAGTGACACTACTGGGCATTGCTCGCAGATTTGTTGATTAGTAGGAATTAGAATTTGAGCCAAATCCGGAAGCACACCTGAGCTTCCTGGGAAATGATGGCTCCGGGATCCAGATCTCAGCATGTGCAACAATGATATGGTGACAAATGTGAGGACGGGTGGTGATGAGACACGTAGGCAGAGAAATTGGGGCAGCGTGATATCTAAATGAAGATGGACAGATGGACTAGTGGTGTGTGAGATAAGAGACTTTTTAATTGGATGAGGGGTAATATATGGCAGCAGCTTGGAGGTTTTATGTATCCTCTAAGCTCAGAGAGCTTTTGAGACATTTGCTGCTTATGCGGAAACATGTCAAGGATGCTGTCTCTGATACTTAGCACCTGGCCTGAGCGAAATCAGCCTAGCATAGTGGTGACGTCGATGTCGCACAAAGTTCCACCCACGCTGCAATTTTATCCATATCCTTTTATTCACAGCAGAGCTTGTTTCAGCTGACTCTAGAAAGGATGCCTGACTTTTGGTTAAATGTGATGACATCTTTCTTTTTCTTTGGACATGAGGGGACAAGTGGAATGTTTCATTTAAGACTCACCAAATCTATTTTTAGTACCTGCTGGATTCAGTCTTGCTCTATGCCTTTCATTGCCCCAGAGACTGTAGTTTTTTACAGACACTCAAAATGTTTCTTAGTTTCTGTGTTGTTCTTTTTCTTCATCCTAAATTAGGAGAATGGAAAAAAACAATTATATTAAAGATGTCTTTATGGGACATTGATATTATTAATGCAATTTTCTAAATTTACTGTAGAACCAAAGGATAATTTAAGTCCACGTTAAGTGTTTCTTTTTTTAAAAAAAAGCTATATCCTCATGGTGATATCACCGAAACCAAAGGTCCAAAGATGTTTCATCTGGCATTTATCTGGACAAAAACAGCAAATTATCACAGTTTGACAGCTCAAACCAGAAAACATTTACATTTTTTATTTATTAATTTATTAGTTATTTGTCTCCAGGATTAATAAAGCTAAAAAAAAAAAAACAATTAAAAATTTATCTGCATGGTTGATTCTTGTTTGCCAATAATGTGATATTCTTGTCAGCTTTGCTTAACAGTGTATAGCCCATCTTATTTGCCTGCTTTTTTGGTCATATCTGACCTCACTTTGAGTTTCTGAACAGGACATGAGCACTCTGCAGATGTTTTTTTTCGTTCTTTTCATAACGAAAACTGCTAATTAACACTAGGAAATTGGTGATTTTGTACAAGAAAGGCAGCATTCCCATACTGTTTTTAAGACTTATGAACATAAATGAGGATGAGAATAAACTATTTGAATCAACTTTTCAGACCGGCCCAAGATCCGCTTGCCTCGCATGCTCAGATCCCGCTACATCAAGAAAGTTGGAGAGCAGATCAACCTGGTCATCCCATTCAATGTAAGGTAGTACACAGACATAGCCCATCACTTAAAACTTAAACATGAAGTGAGAGCTAAAGCTCATGTTTTGTCCTTTATTTCTCCATATTCCCAGGGAAAACCCAAACCCATGGTGACCTGGCTGAAGGATGGCCAGCCTTTGGATACAAAGAGGGTCAACATCAGGAACAGTGACAGAGACAGCATCATGTTTGTCCGCAGTGCTCAGAGGGAGGACTCTGGCGTTTACGAGATGGCGGTTAAAGTGGATAGCTTTGAAGACAAAGCCACCCTTACCCTGCAGATCGTGGGTGAGTCATGCACGGAATGGCTTATTTTAGTTTATGGATCATGTAAACAGGTACACATAAATAGATTATTTTGTAGATGCAGCCTATCGGCTGACTTCAGACCTCTGATGAATCTTCTCAGCTGAGCGGTTGACTTTTATTATTCGGGACTTCTTGCAAAAACAAAGCCCACTTTAAACAATGAGGCCTTGTGACTCAGTGTTTTACTCAGTCATCAGCTGCTGCTGTTAAATGCGAGGTCAGGTAACAAAGACATGCTTGACATAATAAATTTTTTGGTTTGGAGCTGGCACCTGTCACCCTTTGAGCAACATAATGCTCATAATTTGAATCTTTTTTTGGTTGATGTTTTCCTCAGAGCGTCCCGGTCCTCCTGCTAGTGTGAAGCTAGTGGACTCCTGGGGCTTTAATGCTGCCTTGGAATGGACTCCACCAAAGGATAATGGCAATTCAGACATCACTGGATACACTGTTCAGAAGGCTGACAGGAAGACTGGGGTATTACACATGGAAGAAGCAAATAGGATACAGCAATCACAAACATGGCATCTCATACAGACTGGATACATTTTGCTTCAACAAAATAACCATTTTGTTCTGTTTCCATGTGCAGGAATGGTTTACCGTCCTAGAGCACTACCACAGACTAACTGCTACCATCTCCGACCTCGTCATGGGTAATTCATACTCCTTTAGGGTGTTTGCCGAAAACCAAGTGGGCATCAGTGAGACTAGCACTGTCACCAAAGAAGTGGCCACTATCCAAAAGACAGGTGACTCTCTTGATCAAGCGATCTTTTAATCTCATGCGTCTTTTCATTTCATATTAAAAAAAAGTGCTATCGCTGCAGTGATGAGCAGCTGTAGTTAGTCTCAAAGATTGAAGTGGAGACTTCAGGAGTGGAAATGACCTTGGCACTGCTATAAGTGGGTAACCTCCTTGGCTTTCAGCTATGACTGAGATGAATTTAAGAGGCTGTGAAAACATTAAGGCCCCTGGCAAAGCTATGTGTGAGAGTGTATGTGTATGTGCCAGCTAGTGTTTTCATGTGTGCAGATGCTGCCGACCCTTCAACAAATGTCATCGGCGAAGTGAATCAATGTGTGTTAACTGTAGGCTGCAGGGTACAGACAAGTAGAGCCCACTCACTTTGTAAACTGTACTTTGATACCACTGACTGATTACTGACTGCGGTGGATAATTTATATACTATACTGTCACCATCTGACAAGACGGTGACCTGGTTTATTAACGTTAAAGAAGTTTATTGAAGCATTTTTTATGTCTTTTATACTGTTGTACTGATAATACTATTTTAACTATAGTACAGATATGTACGGTATGATTTTACACATCTAAATTTGGCTGTGTGTGAAAACAGGTATCGTCTACAAACCTCCTGAGTACCAGGAACGTGACCTCACTGAGGCCCCCAAGTTTACCACACCCCTCATTGATCGCGCGGCCACTGTAGGATACACCACCAAGCTGCTGTGTTCTGTTCGTGGATGTCCTAAGGTCTGTACACTAGTACTATCTAAAGTTAAGTATGAATAAGTACAATATTCTGTAGGTTTTTCTTATAAATATATAAATAAATATTCTGTATTTGTTCCTTCTTGAGTCCTAACAATGTATTTTTAAGTTTCCACACTGACATGAATGGACAATATAATTCACTCGTATTGTATTATAAGAACAGTTTGAAATTTAGGATGTTTTCTGTTTTATGCTAAACTGATTTTTTTTTTAATCAGAACAGAAACGGTATTACTCCAAACAAGCATTCTCATTAAATCATTTTACTGTATGACATGCTACTTTTAATGAGGTATTGCTGTCAGCTAAAAAGATCCACTGTAGATACTGGCCAAGGTTCGCACTGGTATGTCTGTACAAAGTTTCAGCATGTCTCTCACTCTTCTTGGTGGCTGCTGCTCTGGTTAAACTTATCTTTACAGTTGTCCAACAGACTCAGACAGATTAAGTGGCAAGCCAGGGTGGAAATGCAGTTGATTCGTTCGTCCCAGCTGTCCTTGGGCTGTCACTAAGGACAGCAGTGTTTGTACACTCTACACGTCAATGTAAATGAGTTAAATTAAACAAACTTGTACAGAATATATTTAAATAGTAGCCACGGGTTATAAAAGAAAGAGAGAATGGGAAGAAACGTATTGATAAATGTCCAAAACAGCTGAGAATCCCACCAGAAAACATGGTGAGATTAAATTTTTTAACTGTAGTTTTCTTCATGTGAGTAAATGTTTGTGAAACTCTGCCTCTTTGGAAATAAAGAACAAGTCATCTGTTTTTGCTCTTGCTGTGTCTAGATGAGCCTTTCTTGCTTGGCCGTTTCGATCAAACATTTAGTAGCAGCTATGTGTGAAAACATAACCAATAACCATCTGTGTGGCATCATGGAAAGTAAGCTTGCAGCACTGCTTTGTAGAGAAGAGTTTCACACTCTGCATGTAAACGTATCCCATCCTGCTACCGTGGTGTGTCCGTCAGTGTCGCGTAACACACTTTAGTTCTTTTATACATCACCATAAACCAAGTTATGAAATAGTTTAATTTCAGATTCTTCTGTCATGAAAACTTGTTCTGTCCCTCTGACTATTATTATCTTCATCTCTTTATGTAATTACTATAAATCTAAATGTCATATTAAGTGGGTTGTAAATGTTTAGTATGTGGTTATAGAGCTATTTTCTTTGCTGGCACGAACATCAGGGCCTGGTGAGAACCACTGAGGAGCTCCATCAGAGAGGCATGTACAGTAGACTGATTAGCTGTCCTGCCAACTCTGATAGAGAGCTGTCACGCCCAGATGAAGAGACTACATTAGGAGCTGACGGAGGGACACACAAAAGAGACAGCGATAAGAAGTTCAGTTTGATGCATCGTCCTGTCTGCTTGGAGATGCTGCTGTATCATAGATGGTCCTATTTCTGTCATCATTCCAGACTTTAGCATATCTCCATTATCAGTGTGAATGACAATCTCAGTAACATCCACACCCTTTGGGGGAGGGGTTGTGGGTAGTTTCTTCTCTTGTGTTTATCCACTTAGGTGACATGCTGATAATGTCATGGTTTTAGCTATATAGTCTTATTAATTTAGTGCATTGGCATTACGTTTCCCAACTTCTATTGAGTTATATTTGAGCAGTTACTGATTAATCCTTTAATGCAGTGGACAAGATTTGGTCAATATTTTTTGCGTATGCTTGTGGGTCATTTCTAGTCTGAGAGGTTTTAACCTTTAAGCTGAGTTTTTGGTCCATCTAAGTATTGAACTGTGAGGAAAACAAACCAAAAAGGTGACGCAGTAGGTCAAACAATGCTATTGCTATCACCTATTGTCTTGCAATAACTTAATTGTAATTAATTTTCTGACTGTTCTACTTTAAAACAACATTCAGGCCTGGAGAGTTTCAGCTTTTATCTGAAAATATCTGCTGTGAAAAGCCCAGTTTATCATCAGCTTATCTGACAGTAGGATGTGCATTAAGATTGATACCAAATGCAGCTGGGATTGAGAAAAATCATTTCAGTCTTTAAAATTATATGCCAAGCAGAAATGAATGATTTAGCAGATATTTGCATTGAATTCATTTTTGTTACTCAAGGAATCTACCGGGTAGCATGAAAATTACAGCAACGTCAAGAATCTATAAAGAACTTTTACTTAAGTAAACATCTAGTAGATGATCAGCTATCTGAGGAATCATCAGGGTATTTCGTAGTAATAGAAAGACATTTTGAAAAACAATCTGATCACATGTGCATGTCAGCACTGACAGAATTGAAATTTACAATGTGAAATTGCTTTTTATTGTGTTTTCAAACCCTCACACCTGTAGTGTTGAGATACTTTAATATTACTACTTATTTTGTCATACAAGAAGTGCAACTAGTTTGTTGTGCCATTAAAGCAAAAATGTATTTTTTTCCATAAGTCCCTCTGCTGATTTTTTGTATTTTTTGGGTGACTTTTATTTTACATGTTCTGTGATCCCAAACTCAACTGAAAAATAAAAGTTTATCTTAATATACATAATAATATGAGCTGATGCAATTCATTACATTTCACAAAGATTACCACCAAAGAAAACATTTTAAAAATGGTCTCCCCTTCTTCCCCCAGCCAAAGATAGAGTGGTTGAAGAACCAGATGGTCATTGGTGATGACCCCAAGTTTCGTCAGTTGTCCAATCAGGGCATTTGCTCCCTTGAGATCCGTAAACCCTCCAGCTTTGATGGTGGCGTGTACACGTGCAGAGCCAAGAATGCCCAGGGAGAAGCCACTGTTTCCTGCAAACTGGAGGTTAAACGTATGTATCAGAAGACTATCAACGAAATTTACTAGACTTGTGCACTCATATTTCATCTTAACATACTGTTACTTTTTTTAATGACTGACCAATTATGTTTATTTTTACATAAACAGAGACTATCCTCCTAGAGGCTGACAAAGAGAAGGGCAAATAAAGTGGCATCTAAAGTTCAGCAGGTGAGTAGAAGAAAATGACTACAGTAAATTAACAGAAGCATGTTTTTGTGCCACATGCCATCAGAAGATAAAATAAAAAAATGTCATGAGTGCAGACAGATGGAACACTGTGCGATCTGATCTGAACATATAAAGGCAAGGGGAGCATCAGATAACAAGTAATGTGTCTCATATTTAAAAGCCGATTACACAGCAGAAGCAGAAACTTTTCTTTTAAAGCATGAACATCAAATTACTTCACTGTCATCACTGTGAAGCTCATTTTCTCTATGTGCATCAATCCTGCTGTGTATGTGGAAGAAATGCATATATATATATATATA
>JBAMHX010000015.1:12325773-12337367 GCA_037177515.1 Pseudomugil tenellus
TAGTGTATAAATTCCTCAATTACAGAAACAGAATATCTGTAAATTACATATTATATATTATAATTATATTAAAGCCAATCTGAGTTGTTTTACTCAAAACAGAATCTTGTTTCATCCTCTACTTACAGCTCTTACATGCAAAATGCAAACCATGGAAAAGAGGAATGTACTGTTATATTAATAATGGAAGTAATCAAATTTACATTGAAATGTAGAATAAGTAGTTGTTTACAGGTCATTTTAAAGATTATTGCCTATCCTTCTTCCATCATAGCATGGAAATGCTGACTATATAGTTAGCATGTTTTTCATTTTTCTTTTTTTATAATTTAAGTCACATAAAAATGGACAAAAGTGGCAATAAGTGCTATTTTTTGCTCACCAAGACACAAACAGTTCAGATATTTCCTGGCTTTAATCTGAGAGAATGGTGAAGAAATAGTTCTTCTTGGTGAAGGTCAGTTGAAAGATAAAGCTACAAAACATAAAAGACCCAAACATACGAACAGATGCACACTTCTTACCCAATAGATTTGTACACTATGACAAACAGTACTTTCTGCATGCCACTGTTTGAGTTTAAATTAGGTATCCATCGTTTTCTGATCTTCATCTGTTTTTCTATTATAATTTCCCTTCAAGGAATGATAAGTTTTTTTATTTCACTTCTCTATTGGGGGATATTGGGGGATTGGTCCAGCTGGTTGGAATGCTCCAGTGCCTGAAAAACTCCAACCAGCTGGTTCCCTCTGGAATTAATAAAGTATTTTTCATTCATTTTCATTTCATTCATAAAACAACAACAGCCTGATTTTATAATCCATGCAAGTTAAAGTCTTAGTTTCAGCCCTGGATATAGGATGTGAGAAAGGAGTTAATGTATCCTTGTCTCATTAGAAATCCCTGTTCCACTGCTGAAGCGACTAACCCAGTGGCCAGATGTGTTCCCTGATGAGAGTGTGAAGATGAGCTGTAAGATGCAAGGAAGCTCTGGATGGATATACATATGGCAAAAAGATGAAAAAGAACTCAAAGCTAATAATTTTTTATCTTTTGATACGAATGGACACATTCTATCCATTAACCGTGCTTCAATATCACACCGTGGAAACTACAGATGCTTAGGAAAACTAAATGGCAGGCATGTCTCCAGCAACTTCAGCTCCACAGACTTACTTTATGTTAACGGTGAGATATTTCCCTTTGTTTCCTTATATAGTTATATGGAAAGGCTTTTTTTTATAATCAAATCTGTCAAGTGCTTCTCATTGAAACAAATTTTCTAATGCATTCTACATCTTCTGTCTGATTATCATCAATTCTCAGATATGAAACCCACAGTTACACTGATGCAGAATCCTGAGGACAATTTAATGCACAATGAAGATTTTGTGTCATTTAGTTGTCACATAAATGTGTCCTCTGGCTGGAATTATATATGGTACAAAAATGGAAAGCTTATTGATACATCAGGAAATAATCACAACATCAGCTCTGCTAGGACGACAGACACTGGATCATATAAATGCCAAGCTAAAAGAGGAGACCCCAGCTTCAAATCGCACGACAGTCAAACTGTAAAACTCAAAATCAATGGTATGCTTTTGTTTTTTCAACATTTTTTATTTTTCTTCCATTAATGTTATATATTGTTACAGTCATGATTTGGTTTGTTGCAGAGCGCCCAGAGGCGAGTATCACTCTGCAGACTGGCTGGTCAGAGGTCTTCTCAACCGACAGCTTAGTGCTCAAGTGCAGCGTGATGGACAGTGAGAACATGTGGAACTTCACTTGGTAATACCACTAATAGAAAATGTAAAATTAGCCTTGCTCTTAAAATTCTTCAATCCAAATTCAGATAATTCGACAACAATCTAATTAAAACAGGTTCAGAGAAGAGAAAGAAATTGAACAGCCACCCTCATCTGAGCATATAGTCACACCCAAGAATGACCCACACCAGAGCCACTACACCTGCAAGGGCATCGGCAAAGAGAGACCATTTTATTCAAAAAAGAGTGAATCTTTTAGGACCAAAAATCTTCGTAAGTTCAACTGAGCTCTACGTTTTGAGCAAAATTATTGCCCAACAATAATAATGTATTGCTTTATTTTTCTATTCTTGCTTTTAATGTACAGTGTTGAAGAGAAGAATCCTTCTTTCCATTTCTGGTTGCCTCTTCTTTGGCATCATTGCTGTCTTCTTGGGATGCATAGTCTTCAGAATCTTTCGTAAACCAGGTTTGGTGCATATATAAGTTTGGTGCATAAGTTTAGTGCATATATTATGAACATATGCAATACCAAAGTGACCTTAACCAAACTCTTTAAATTGTTTAGCTGTGAACCTTTACTGTTTTGACTCAGACAGGCAGAGCACCATGTAGCTGATTTAATATTTAGTAAATGAACAACGTGATTATTTGGGATGGAGACAGTGAAGTCCAGAAAACTATTTTTGGTTTGAATATGACACATTGCATGCAAAAGCTGATTAACAAAGTCACTGTGAGTTGCCATGTTATCTGTTTTTTCTTGTGTTATAGCTCATAATGACGAAAAGCTCGAGGAAAATGACCTGTTTATCACCATGAAGCGAAAGGACTCTACTGGTACGTCCACACCTTATGGGGTTTGCTCTTCACTTACACCTCTATCAGTGATTACCCTGTGAGCTACCATGTTAAGAAGGAAGTATAGTTTTTGTGTTCAAACTTCTTCTCTCGTCCAACAGATGCACCATGTCCACTGGTTGAGTACATTACTGATGCATCTATGAAAGCAATGGACACAGGTAAAAAACAACCTTGCAAACTTAACCAGAAGACTTTAAACTAATTTACAATCAGAGTACAGTTAAAAATAGTTTATATACAGACATGCCATTTAAACTGCTTTCAAATTCTGAGTTAATTAATTTTTTTTCTCTTCTAAAAGGTCATAAAAGTGTGAACTAACCCATAAAGTTTGCTCTCACTGAAAGCTAAAAGAGCTAAATGGTCTTGAGGAACATACAAAAATTGGGGACATTTTTATTTTCTTAGGGACATTTTATCTGTTCAACATTTAATAAATGCTTAAATTTCTCATCTGATGTGCAGATGTGGATGAGAACGGCACGGTCTGCAGTGAAGCAACACCATTACCAATAACCTCACAGGAGGAGCAAGGTAAAACATGTTCATATATCTTAGTAATCAGCACACATTTTTTCTACCCATATCCAAGATTTCTGATCAATCTTTACCCCTTCAGCTGCCATGAATGATAACCACAACTCAACGGAAAACGGTGGCGGGCTCATTTCCTTTAAACAATGAATTTTGGAAGATTTCATCACATTAGTAGTTTATGTTATGTGAAGAGTTCATGGCGCTTTCACAGAAAATGGATGAGAAATCTTGACTATGTCTGTGGCCTTTAGTGAACAAGTTTCTTGCCCGCTGTGCAGAATGATAAAGACAATGTTTGATCGAGTATGCTCTGACATGCTGGAACCAAGAAACAGCCAACTTCCTGTAAAATACATTTTACAGAAAGTTACATTTAGCATATTTAATCTAGTGAAACTAACTCGGAAATGTGTAGTTTTTCTTTGTACATCTTAATGACCATGCTGTTAAAACATTATTTATCTGATAATGTATTCTTTCTCCTCCAGTGATTTTACTGGACAAACACCAGATGTCAGTAGATGTAACTTTTTCAAAGTGTGTTTTTAATAATGTAAATGGATGAAAGATTAATATAGCTATTTTTCTTATTATCTCCTAAGCAACCAGTTATATATAATTTTATATATATTTATCTACACATTTTGTGCTTGCTAAATGAGTTTATTGAAATAAAAAGTTAAAAAAGCCTCAATGTGTTCTCATTCAAAGAAGGTGTCTCATTTTGTCTGATTTAACTGTGACACGTCTATCCACTGGAAATTTCACAGGTAGGCCAGTTTATGGTTTAGTTACCGGGAACCTGTAACAATAAAGAGACAGTAAACAAAACTCACATAAAAAACAGTTATTATCCAAACCACCTTAAAAACAAAGTTTTTATTTACCGAGCGAAAGCGTGTATGGTGAAAAACACAACCTTTAAAGACTTGCATCTACTTAAGAATATCAGCCAGTTTCTCCAAATAGTAATCATAGTTTTCCTGGCAATCCTCCCACGGCGTGAAACTCTCATCATCCTTTTCCACATATGTTTCCCATACATGCAAGAAGTCGGCTGGTTTCATCATTCGCAGTTTGCAGCCGGCCTGCACCAGCGCCTTAAGCCCCTCCACTATCTCTGGCTGTTCCCACTCAAATAGACGGGAGCAGAACATGTAGAGACGAAGCTTTTTGCGCTGCTGGAGGATTCTGGCCAGTTTGGCTGCACAGGCTGCGCAGGGACTGGATGACACATACCAGGTGATGTCATACTCTTGGGAAGAGTTGGGGAGTACCTGGAAAAGCAGCAGTGGAGATTTATGATTACATGAAGATCAACGCACAGTTTATGTTTTTGTTGTTGTTGTTCTGTGTGTTTGTGTGTGTGTGTGTGTGTGTGTGTGTGTGTGTGTGTGTGTGTGTGTGTCATTCCACTTGTTTCAGCCATACAGAAGTCTGAGCATTTCAAAAGATTTGTACTCATAATAAAAAAAAAATGTAGGAGGCCCTGGAGGCAGTTAGATCTGTTTTTATATGTTCAAACTGATTTAGAGATATTAAGTTTCAATTTTTTAAGTTATTTATGCATTTAATTGCTTTTACCTTTTTAATATTTTAGCTAGATTGAATTTGTTTTGTTGTTAAAACAAGAAGAAAGACACATGCACACACACTGTCAGATGACTGGTGGTCCAATTTTTCTTCAAGAACAAACTAATGGCTTACCTGGATCCTCACCTTCATCAGACCTCAGGACTGTGTTTTAAATGAATAAACTTACTTGGAACAATTTATTTGGGTTTTTTATTTACTTATACATTCATGTACAGATGTGAGCACCAGAACAATTTTATATTGTTATAAAACATATAAAATTGTGCTGGATTAGATTAGAATGTAACAAATTGAATTGCATAGCAACGGATTCGATTAAACTGAATTGTATGTATTATGTGTTACTGCTTCCCGTTCATAAATAACTTATGATTCATTTACTCATTTATTACATATATAAAACTGCAATAAACCAAATTGCAACACATAACCATTTCAATCTCTGAGGGAAGAATAAAACAAATACCTGCCAAATCTGGAAGAGTCTGTAACAAAGTTAAGTGTGAGAAAATCTGGGTGTTACAACGCTACAGTGATCCAAAACAAATCTGCAATACACAAAATTTCAACTCAAGAAGATCAAACTAGAGGTTTAGCTGTGGACCAAACAGTTCCTCAATGTAAACTTTAATACAAATCTGTGGCTAGACGTTAGTGTAACAGCAGTGCAAGACAGCCCATCAGCCTCACAGAAGAAACATTTTTCACAAAGAATGAGTAAAAAATCCCCAAACAAAATCTTTTATCTGATACAGAAGGTATTGTAGTTTCAGGTTCATCTGTTACACTACAATACTTTCAAAAGGGTTATTTAGTGTGTATTATAATGTGCATTGGGTATCAAGGTGTAATATAAACTCATTTTTATTTTTTATTTTGTCAAATAATGGTCGTACTCTGCAGGTCATCAAACTTTAACTTTGGGATCTTGCCTCCCTTATTTTATTTTTAAAAAAGCAAAAGTAACCTTGTTTAAAAAGCTAGCATTGAACTTTTGACCTTTGGAATTTTGATTGTCTTCTACTCAAAGCCCCATCGTGAATTTTCCAAAAATATTTTGCAGACCACTGTCTAGCAGAGGGCAGTGTGAGAGCTTTCATCACCTCTTGAAAGAAGGCCTCCTCCGCATGGGCCGTGGCATGTTCATCTTCCATGTAGCCTTTCAGAGGCTCTGTGCTGCCTCCTGCTGTGTCCACTCTGAAACACAGTAGGGTTTTGTTCCTCCCCGACGAATACTCCACATTCCTGAACTGAAATTTGAAGTAGAATGGGCTCATACGCTCCCTGTTGGAAAGTCACAGTCAGAGTTTTCAATAACCAATCACTGAACTTACAGCAATAAACACAATATCCTTATTTCTCAGTTTACATCTGTCAGCATGTCAAGTGGTTTAAAAGTAATGTCACCTTTTATTATTATACATGACACTACAGTACTGCGATACACTGTTTGGTAATAAGAATACCACTGAGTTTACTGATGTTTCTATGGATATCATACACTTCAAACCATCTCAAGCCCTTTTTTGGCTCAAGCAAGGCACATTCTCCCCCTGCCTTGTTTCACTAAACATTTGTCATGTTGTATACAAAAACCAATTGGATCACAGAAATAGATCTATTACAACTTAGGTATCAAACCATTTCGAAGGACAGAAATTGGGGAACAGATGCTAGGTGGAGTGATACAGAAGGCCCTGGCGCCATTGTTCACTCTGTGACTCATCTCTATTCTTACCACTGAGCTGGGAAAGGATGGCAAGTGCAAGTCACTACTATCTTTCCCTATAAAGTTTAGAACATTCATTTTGATCTATAACAGAGTTTAGAAAGATACGGGACTCATAAAAAAGGGCAAGTCCAGCCTAGAACAACAAACTGACTTTGTAAGTCTTACCTACCCTGTGACAATCTCAAAAGGAGGCAGCTCTATGGGTTGAAACTCTCCATTATCCCCACTGTTATTCGCCTCTGTTCCTGTTGCTCCCTCACTTTCTCCATCCCTCTCCTCCTTTTCTGTCTTGGTTGGCTCTGGGGTCTTCTCTTGCTTCTTCACAAGTTTGTCTGGCTTTTTGAGAGTCTTCTCTTTTTCTTTATCCTTCTCATCGTTTGCCTTGTTTTCCGCCTTCCTTTCCTTCTTCTTGAAACCAAGTCGGTTGGTTCTGTCAGCCATGATTTTTGTGGAAGTAGGTGAGGAGTGTTAGAGAGAGAGGACAGAAATAGAGAGAGAGAGTGAGAAAGAGAGAGTCTGAATAAGTGGGGTGATAACCCTGGTACATTTACAGAAATAGATCCTATTGTGTGCTGAGGTAGGGGTCAGAACATGTGCATGTTTAACCGAGTATGGGGGCAGGGGGGCTCACTTAACTGGCTCTCCTCTTTCAACGCTCTGGGTAAAGGCCCAAAGGCCATGCAACTGAAAATGTTTTTATGAAGTAGTTAGGGAAGTGATAGACTCATATGTCTCTCCTTCCAAAACTGAGAAGATATATACATTTTGCCAAAACAATCGAAGAAGAAAGAACATATTCTTGCTACATATCTGCAACCTGACACATAAACAGTGGTACCTCTTTAATCCATCATGATTTTTACCTGTCGTCAGGCCAGCAACAGGCAGGATATTAATAAACAGTGCTTGGCTGTGTGCATAAGGTATCCAAGGCTTTCTAGATACTGAACACCACTTTTGTTTATGCCAACTCCAATGTCCTGCAGCCCATTAGGCATTAGAAAGGCCATCTAAAGGGCACGGCATATAGAGGACTATCTGAAGCAGAGGAGCACAAACAAGTGCAAACACAATGTGCGGGCGAGTGTTTGTCCCTGTGCTGTGAATAAAAGTGCACAAGTGCAGTGTGGCCTGGTGTGCATGTGCCCGTGAACAATCAATCTCTGAAATCACTCCGCATCAATATGTTGCTCTGCTGAGGCCATTGTGTGGGGGTGGGGATGAATTGGTTTTGTAAGGGTGTGTATTTGGGTGCAGATGGAAAATGTCTTTCTGCACTGCAGATGTAATAACTTGAAGTGGGAGGGAGAGGGCAGGAGGGATGGGGTGGCGGGGGAGGGGGGAAGATGCAGTTCAATTACAATTTCCACCCCTCCTTCAGTCTCAGTCCCTGCCAAGTAATTCATTTCAGAAGCAATTACCAATAGGACTGTGTGCCCCCGCCTGCTCCTCTAACTCAAATTGATGAGCCGTCACAGCAGAAAGAGCACAGTGTGTGTGTGTGTGTGTGTGTGTGTGTGTGTGGTGCTTCTAGCTGCTCCACATACACTGACAACAACAACATATACAGGAAGTGAGCAGACAGCACATGCTTCAGAGATTAATGCACTGACACATCTGCACAGATATCAGGCAACACATCTTAATCCACAGAGACATCCTGGTTAGTGTGTGTGTGTGTGTGTGGGGGGGGGGGGTAATCATTAAGATCACACCAATCTTTCATAATTATGATCTATGAGAAAACGCTTATTGCATCCCCCACAGATTAATACACTCGGTGTAGTGGTTTTCAGTAAAAACTAAAAACACTCACACCGTCTCTGCAGAATGAAAGTGGTTAAAATCTGTGGATAATTTTTATGTCAGTTTTATTGCTTATGGTTATATTTTGATCAAAAATAGCTTTGAATGCTTCCATTTACTCCTCAGTACATTAGCGCTGTCTGTTTTGGAGAATCATCTATAGTGAAAAAAAGGGGGCAATGTAGAATGTGACAGCTGCCTGCCTGCTGACTCAAATTTTACTTTAATGGAATTATTGCAATTACCCTGCCTCCCCACTGGCCCATCCCTGACTTGAAGAAAGGCAAATACAGACTGCTGCTTTCAGTGTTATTCCTTCATAGTCCTACAACATGGCTGTGAAGTCATGGAAAACAAAGTCTCTTTATCCTCTTTCAGCTCTCTAGGGTGGACTCAGGGTCAAATCAATTTAATTCTTTGAAAAGTAAAGGGAGGAAACCATTTTATAGTGAAAATGAACAGTGACCTTCATTGTTAGCAACTTACAGGAAAATATTACTTAATATTTAGTATGTAAAGTGAATAACTTTTTCTCCAAAATTACACACAACTTTGTATTAGAAACCGACACTTGTTTATTATGAAGTTCCAATGATGTATCACACATACATAGAGGGATGAAATTGTTAAGCAGTTGATGTTATTCTTCAAAGACGACACTGAAAGTAGAAATGGCTGCATCTAGTAAAATTGTACATTAGTTTTTGAAAAAAAAAACTAGATGTTACAGTATGCAATAATTGGCCATGTGTTTATCATTGGTTTGTCAGCATTGGCTGGTGCAGACAGAAGCTGTATTTGAGTTGGGAAAACAGAGCGTAGGAGATCTGTGGCCATCTGGAGACCCTGATCAGGCAAAACAATGGCAGACAGAATGCTTTAGTATTGATCTGCTTCTAGGCTCTCTGTCAACAGCATGTGCTGGGATTGACTGTATACAGGCAATCCACACCTAGGCCCATTTCAGTAATGGAAACTGTAGTTCTATCAGACTCCTGTAATGGTTAGCAGTATGAGCACTATGTGATTTTACTAGCTTAAAAAAAACTGTGATTTGTATCCAAAAAGTCACCTCAGAGCTTAGAGTTGTAATTTGGGTTGGTCAGTAGACTCTAAGCCTTAAGTCCATAATAATCTGTAGTTGGCTTTGAGGTAGATGAGTGTCTCCAGGTTCTTTGGTATGACACGGCCTCTTTCTGGTTGCAGAAGGCGCCCAGCTGTGGTAAAGATGCTCTCCACAACGGTACCACAAGCTGGTATGGTGAATGCTCTTTTAGCCACCTGAGCCAGCAGAGGAAAGTCGATAGCTTTACGGCGCCAGTAATGCAAAGCTTCCTCGTCTGTGGGTTCTTCACGTAGGTAGACAGCCAACTCCTGCTCCAAGCTTTTAGCCTGAGTTGTGGGTCTCTGTTTGATGAAAGAGAAGAGCTTACAAGGCCGAGAAAGCGAAGAGACTGGAGATGGTGCTGGGACAGGTAGTGTCTGAGAATGATGGTGAAGGTCTGTGTTGAGATCTGCTGGGCAAGAGGCCGTGGTTTGTTTGGATAACTCCTCTAGGACCACTTGTCTATGCCAGTCTGGGCTGCTGCTCCATGTGAGTTTGAACTGGGGGTCCAAGGTGGTAGCAGTGATGTAAAGGGGGTTCTCCAGGATAGGAGCTAGCAGATCCTCCACAGCCTGGTTCAGGCCCAGCAGGAGGGCAGGGCAGTGGGGGGTTGACGTCTCAGAAAGATGCTTACGTAGACCAAGGACACAGGGTAAAGCAAGGCTGATGGACACATGTCTGTCTGTCTGTAGGTCTGCTTGTCTGTCTCCGTACACCATATCCCAGGCTTCAGTGAAGGGCTCCAAAGTATCAGCAAACTCTGTCAGCAGGGCTCTCTCTGTGCCACCCAGTGCTATCTCCCCTGGACCGCTCATCTCCTCTAGAAATTCAGCTGAATCTAGCAGTCGCCGAAGAACCTTCACCAAAACAGAGAAACATGCCCATTACGAATATTAGCCTTAACGAAACACCTAATTAAGAATATGTTTCATACATTAACATTATTGTAAACACACAGTGTCTTCGATTGTCACGTTATAATGTCCAAATTTTACTGCCACATAAGCCCCTTTCAGACTTGCTTTGTTACCCGGATGTTACACGGACACTGTCTTTTCCACCCTCATGTCTAAAAGGTACAGTTCTGACATTATGCAGGTAGATCGACGTAGAAATTTACCGCTTGAAGACCTAGTACGATGTCCGCTTAATTACCAGGTAGACTATCTTGTTCCGGCATGCAGGTTAATTTCCGGACATTAACCTGTGGGGGAAGGGAGGGGGAGATAGGAGTATGTATGCTACCCCGCGAAGCTATGGCTATGCGTGACGCAGTTTCACTGTCTTTTCGAGTAGCCTCTATTTTCCTGTTAGCCTTGTCCTCAATGTCCATAAAACTTCTTTTTGTTTGTAGAATTGCAGAAACCACGAGGACAAACACGCACAGTAGTGCTGCATCGTCAGCCATTTCGGGTTCAGGGAAGTATAATGTAGTTGCACAATGATACATTATATCCAGTTTCCATGATGAGAGTCTTACCCGGACATTTACCGCCTATGACTAAACGCAATGTACCGGGTAATCTGCGGTAGTGGTAGTGAATAGGAATCTCCTGGTAAGGTAGCCGTTCAACATCACTTTACGGGAATTTCCTCAAAACGAAAAAATCCTCATATCTCCGGCTACATATTAAATATCGAGAAGGTGTTTCAGAGTGTTAATCAGCATGAGGGTGAGTACAAAATGAAGGCACATCACTCTGTGGGCGGAGTATTCCTTTAAGCTATGCTACTTCAGGCATAAGGCAGTAAGAACATTCAATCATGCAATGAGAACCTCGCATCTCTCCGCTTCTTTTTTACCTCCTTACTATATATATGTCATTAGTGCTGCCATAAGCTGCATGCTGGTCTTGTGGGTTATTTTTTTTAGTTTGTTTTGTCTTTGCTCTGTTCTGTCCTCTCAGCCACAAACCAGTGGAGGCAGGTGACCGTCGTCCCCAAATTGAGTTCTGTTAAATGTTTTTCCCATTGAAAAAAGAAGCTATCCTAATTAATTGCTGCCCACTATCCTATGCATGCTCAGGGAGAAGGAATTCAATCGAACTGAAGATTTAGATTTAGATTTAATGTAGATTCAATGTGATCCACTGGTCTCCTTATCTAGACAAAATTTTCATGCAATATAAACACAACTGGACCAAAGCTAAAGTGGAGGGTGGAAAAACATTATATATATATA
>JBAMHX010000015.1:12368406-12384852 GCA_037177515.1 Pseudomugil tenellus
CAACGAATGGGTGTGTTTTCGGTTTCTGTATATATGCTCAGAGTTTGCGGGAGGCACAAGCTGCACATGAGTGCAGTTAATTGTTCCTATAACACCCGGGAATCCAGCCACCTAAAAAAAAAACTTGTTTTGTCTTTTTCAAATAATCCGGCGCAACATTGCATTTAGGAATTCAGTCAACACATGTAAAACACGTGAGTGAGAGATCGCTGCTGTGTTGGTTACTGTACGCTGGAATGACCCAGATGCCAAAAACTCTAGACTTGACAGGAGTTTAATTATTGCAGGTATGCATGACTCCTTCTTGTGTCTGGCTCCAAATCTTTGCTGAGTTCCTCCAACAGCTCCAAAACACCAAGGCTGGATAGGCGATATGTTTTAATAATTAGTTTTCTGTCTCATTCCAAACATGTTAACACGAAGCGGAAATATGTGTTCTCTCCGTCGTCTTTGATTATTTCTATGTCTTTGTATTGCATCACTGTAGTCATGTGTGCGCAATTATGCATTGAACCCGTTTGCATTTCCTTTTGAAACATTCTAAATATAGGCGCAGTTTCTACCAGCAAAATTACTTTCAGGTTTGATAAATCGCTTTGCGTGTGCTAAAATCATATATTTACATGTTCTCTTCCCACTCCACGCAAAATTGTGTGTGAACGCCCCAATTTACATATTCATTAAGGAAAACGTACTAACTCGAGGAGGGCGCGCAATTTAGCATCTTTGGAAGACGCAAACCCTTTTATTCACTGTTAGTAGATCAGTTTGTACTTTTTTTAGCGTGTGCAATGGGTTTGCACGCGTTTTAGTACACGCAAACCTTTAGTAAATCTGGCCCCTAGTGAGAAAATTATAAATCCAAAAATTATGAAATTTGAGCCAGGTCATCCCCTTGGGGATCTAAACATATAAACTGATTATCAAAATCTAATTGTAAAAATTGTTGGACTTATTGCACTCACATGAAGGATATTTGGTGGCAGAGTCGTTCAATCAGCCGTCCGATTGAAAGACAACTGCAGCACTTGTCTTTCAATTGGACAGTTGAGAAACTGATTCCAGGCTCTTCTTACAAGATGCTAAAACCAAAGTTAACCTGATGTGGCTATCAGTGTGCTAGTGTGTGTTTGAATGGGTGAATGTGTGAAGCACTTTGAGTGGTCAACATGGCTGGAAAAGTGCTGTATAAGTCTATTTACCATATAACAATAGTCCACAACAGCATCAGTGGAGTTTAAAGGGTTCAATGTGTTGTGTTCAGATGTATGCTGTAGTTAATGCTTGTACCAGGAATAAAGTCTCTGTCTGAGCCTCTTGAGCTCTGTTGAGTTCACAACGGCTGGTATTGCAGAGGCAGAGACTAGTGGGGGTGACCACCATGTTGGAGTCATACCTCCCAGTGTGTGTGTGTCTGTGGTACAGAATGCCTGGGACTAAACCACATTTAATTTTTATATGCTTGTGGCTAACAGGAGCCAGATGTAGCTGCCTATAGGGACCTTACCACCACAATAGCCATTAATTTCTTTGTCCGTCCTTTTAATGAGATTACATTACATTACAGTCATTTAGCAGACGCTTTTCTCCAAAGCGACTTACATCTGAGAATAAGCTGCGCTGAGATGAGTGTGTAGACTTACATACATGCTTGTATATGCATGCATATGAGTGAAAACAACCAATGAGCTGTAACAGGATGGATACAACAACATTTATCTGGTTTAGTCCAACTTTTCTACCAATTAGCATAGTTATAATGAGTTTGGTTGATCAGCTGCCTTTAGTTCTGGCAACAGGGCTGGAGAGTGTTGAGATTCATGTTTACATCACATAAATGACAGTAGATCAGGCTGTTTAAGGATTCATTATTCTCTGGATGCTCAACTTGGTGGTGACACAAGAAGATATCCGAACCGCAACAGAGAAGAGAAGCGAGAACTGAAAACATAAAGATACAAACACATTATTGTTAACTTTGATGCTCATTTGTCCAGTATGGGATCCTCGTTTATTCATTAACAGAGGCAAAATGCAGCCATTGGCATTTTATGTAAGTACAAGCAAAAGCTGTACTTAAATTTTCCCTTCATGCTCCTACTGAGCGACATCTCAGAGACAAATGTTTTACTTGAACTTGACATCAGTTGTTTGGCAGCTTTAGTTACAAGTTTCAGTTTAGACCCTCACTCACTGAAACCAGATAAGTGTTCCTGTATGGGTTGTAAAAATTCTCCAACTTCTTAATCTAAACAAACTCTTATTTGAATTAAAAACATTGTATTGGCTACACAATACCAGAGGTTTTTGATCCGAGTTCATGAAGGGTTTATGGCTCCTATGTGACACAAGTAGATGAAACTACCTATCACAAAAGAAGATAAGGTAAAGTTGCTTTATCTTTACTGTCTACTACCATTATATGCATCATGTATATTAAAAAGCTGTGAAGGAACATCATAGACGTTTAAACCTTCTTCGAAAGTTGAACAATTTGCCCCTGTTGGTACTTTAAATATATTCTAATGTTTAAACGTGTGGCTTTTTAAAAAATGTTTTACTTGTGTTTTTCATATTTTTACTGAACTACCTGCAAACTAATAACAAACATCAAGCTGAAGGTGTTGCACAACTTTTTCAGAGTTTTCTCTTTCGAACAGATAGATAGATTAGTGTTGAAAAAGGGAGCAGAAAGCAAAAGGGCAGGATCAGAGAAAGAAGGAGAGAGTGTTAATTGAAAGCGAATGTGTCTGTTCTGGCTGGTGGTCAGAGATGGGCTGGGGTCCCACTTGGCTTCCACTTCAAAGGCCCTGCCCGCCTGACTCCAGCGCACCTGCAGCCGGTTAAACCCTGCTCTCATCACTCAGGGCGTGGAGAGACCTCTCCCACAACTTAGAGCCCTTACCACACATCTTTTTGCCAAAGCCCCACAATGGCCAACATTCAAGAATTCCACCTAAAATACCAGGTAAGCTGTACAACTTTCACCACAAAAATGAACGTCAATCACATGGTGTGACAGTTCACAGAGCATCCACACAGCAGGGCACCTGCAACATTAACCTTACGGCCCATGGCACCTCCATCACAATTAAAATGTATTACTGCTTGTCTTTACGGTTTAATAAGTAACCTGTAGGAAATGCATGTAGAAAACCTTCCAGCTAAACACACAGGTGATGTTTCATAGTGTGGTGTCACATCAACTAGTTATATGACTCATTATAAGCAAGGCAACTTTATGAGATTAAAACCCAAGAGGGATTAAGGATATAATCTTGATCTGGGTAATTTAAATAGGCTATATTTTGCACAAACATGAATATTATGACATGTATTATTTATCTATTAACCATTTTAAGACAAAGACACATGTTGCAAACAGCAAGAAGCTTGAAAAATGATGAGAAATGTGACTCTAATGTGTGCTTCAAATCATGCTTCTGATCACATGGAGATTATTTACTGCTGACTAGTTCTGCTTTATCTTTCCAACAGCATTTAAATAATATTCTGTGTGTAGTCATTATGAGCCAATGTTACCTTATAAGTTGTTTTTTTGCTGAATTGTGGAGAGTAGGCTGCAGATTCATCAGAACTCTTTTATTTAGATATCATGCAGCATGATGACATAGGTATGAGTGAGAAACGGTCATTTCATTTCACAACAGCAAAAAAAAGAGCGTTTTTAATTTAGATTATGTATAAATTAAGACATATAACACAGTTGTAATAATTGCAAGAATCAAGTGATTATGACTGAATAACACTGAGAGACCATGTCTGGCGAGGATTAAAAACACTCAACAAAACGACAAAAAAACCCAAATTCCAAGTAAATAACAAAAGCTCACATTAAACAATTTGAAGATCTGAGAGAGAAAAAAAGATTATGCTGCATCAGGACTCACTAATTTAGAGTTCAGTATGCAGCCTCAGCTTGTTACCATGTGACCATATGCCCATGACCCGGAGCGTACGTCACACAGACAGTTCCCTGCTACAACAGGAAACTACTCAGCACAAAGTCAGTTCCACGCAGAAGGAGTCTGTACTCTACATCTGAACCGCATTCATAAAGGTAACTTCAGATATGATCCTCTGAAAGCATTTGATTTAGTTTATGTCCATTAATAAGTCAAAAGTGGAGAAAGGGGAATCCAAGCTGATTCATGTCCATTATGTGTGAAATATCTAAATACTTCTATCTGTGCTCATCGTTGTCACAGTCCATGTTTTACCAGTGAGACATGCTGGTTTTCTAGAGATGGGTCTGAAATGTGTTAAACGTCAAAGAGGCCTGGATATCCCTTTGATGTCATCTGTATCACCTGCTCCACTCTCACACTCTCACAGTGTGTGTATATGTGCACAGTCATGTCCTGCGCAGCATGACGGCGTCTTCCAGGGATCCTGTAACGTTCTATTACAGTTATCACAATCACATCCTTGGACACTTTGTTAATTCATGAGTGTTAAAAAATCCATTAATGACAGGCTATCCTAAGGATAAAAAGAAAGGCTCTCAAGTATGCAGAGCTTATCCCTGTAGAGGCCAGCCGTGATGTAACATGAGGGTTTGTAGTGTGTGTGTGTATAAGAGAGAGAGAAAGATTATTTGCAACTGGGAACTGGTCGACAACAGGCTGTGACACCTTCTCTGAATGCCAGCTAGACATTACAGAAGCTTTAGGAGTTCCAGTACTGCTGTGTTTGTTCAAGAAAGTATGTCTCTGTCTGTGAAACTAAATTTACAAGACAATAAATTATCACAGTTGTACCTCTCTGGCACAAACACTGCAGCCTATCTGTCCTGGAACACTATTTATTTTTAGGCTGGATGTATTCTGACCTTTTGTTAGTTATACACGTAATACTAAAGGATTTTTAGATCATCATTATCCAATCCAGCCTACCACCTGGCTGTTAGCTGCTATGTAGTAAACATAGCTGTATTAAATCAGTCACCCTCACGTCGGCCTACAGAAATTCACACATAATAGACAATCTTGAGAAAAAAAGTACTGATTTATTTATACAAAAATGCAAAATGAACAGTGCTTACTGTATATTCTTATCACAAATGACCTCTCGTGGTCATGTGAGTAATTATGTTTCTTCAGTCAAAGGAAGTGGTTACATTTATGGAGAGGAGGTCGGGGTGGATGACCTAGAAAATTCATTCATTTCACTATGTCTCCTGCCAATTGTCAATTCTTTCTACTATCCCGGTCAGACTATGCTCTTCCATAGTTTTACTGCCTTAGCTTAATTATAAACACACCAAAAAAGTGGAAAACTAGAATGAGAATGGTTTTAAGATAGTTATACTTAGAACACAGAAGGAAGAAAGGTGACAGAGTCTGTATTCAATGCCGGGAGGAGGTCGGGATAAAAAGATGAACTGACTGAGCTTTGAACAGTAACAAAGCTGTTCAACATTAAAATAATTTATTAATAATATTAATAATTTATCTTCTTTTTGGAGGTGCAACACAAAACACACATATGGACAATAAGATACACATGACAATGTTTACTGGATTTGACTGTGTCAACAAATGACATGCAAGCCAAATGATTGATAGTAGGTAAAGTGAAAAATACAAAATAAAAAAACACATATTTGACATATTTGAAGGTTGCATCACCTCCTGTCTCTTCACAGTCACGTTTCAGAAAGCTCTTCATCACCACTGAGGTTGTCATTTAGAGTGAAAACACTCTTTTCTAACTCATTTCAACACAAAACACCAGTTTCCTTAAACCTAACTGAACCTTAACTGTAAACAGCATCATCTGGATTGATTAACATGTGTGTTAGAAGGCACTAACATATGATGCTGTGTGTTGGATGAAGTGAATGTATCTGAGCAGTCCGAATGCAATAAACAGCGCAGAGTTGCTCAATGTAGACACTAAAGTTATTTTGGTTTTGATTTTGATGTGAGCCTCCGAGGAATTATCCAGACAATGTCAACAATTTGCATCCTTCCCTAAGCATTTGCAGCACACAGTTTTCGTCGTTGTCCCTCTTCAACATGTGCTACCTTATGTCTCACCAGTGTGGGATCTCAGCCAGAGCCTGACAGCAGCTAGTCCTTCCAGCCTGCATGTGGATTAGAATATACACTGAGCTCATCTCTGGACTGAATGGCGGATGGCATCGTACAACATAATCCCCATGAGGACACATTACTGGGCCATTAGTCCATCTCTTCCACCTCGAGCGCATGCCTCTGGCTCAGCCTCGACACGTTTCCCTTTCTAACTGTAATTTTCCAGTCAGAAATAATCCAGAGTAATTATAATGTATCAACACAAAAAATCAATTGGATTAGTCCAAAACCTTCAGCCGTTGTAAATCTTACCTTTATCGCTTTTTGTGCAGCACTCAGACAGACAGCACTTCGACTCCCCCCCCCCCCCCAACAGTGCTGTTCCTCTAAGGAAATGGTTGCCAGATTGGACCCCGCACATTGGGACAAAGTTTTCCTCCATCTGACAAGGAGGCACTTGACTCTGTTATTGTTTATAAAAAGAAAGCTGGGGTCAGGTTCACAGGCTGGGAGAGAGAGAGAGAGAGAGAGAGAGAGAGAGAGAGAGAGAGAGCCTGTTCCAGCTCCAGCCCCAGGAGAGAGAGCATAATTCAGACGTGTTTGTGCTTACCTAATTCCTTTTGATTTAGCAGAAAATTGCGAGCTAAGCTGCAGTGCAGACATATTTAACCGAGCTGAGCTTCCCTGCCTCACCTTGTGCTCTCACAAACATGCACCCATAATATACCGCAATTTTCACATGAGCTTATATGTGAAAAAAGATGAAAATATGGCTCATAGGACATCAGCAGTCTGTCTGTGGAGCTCTAAACAGAAGCACAAAAGTCTCTACAAGAAGCTTAGCTTTAACACTAGCTTTGCCATAAACACTGGGACTGTTTTTTCAAGCTTTTGATGAAATAGCACTTTGCAACAGCTTTTGCTAATTCTAATAGTTTCAATTCCGACAGGGATTTTCCCAGTTTGTTTACTTGTGCCTTAGCATTAAGGGGGTCAGGTGAATCAACTGTGGCATTCTCCATCTGATGTCACAAGCCTGCAGTAGTTCAACTTTGTGCTGACAAAAACTGCATCTATTAAGGAACAGAGAAGGTTTTTTTTTTTTCTTTTAGTTTGCGAAACGTTTTCGGATTCATTTCTAATCTGTCAGGAGTCCCTTCAGCATGAGGAGCATCTCAGATTTGATTTTGGATCACACAGCACACAGCCAAGCCTGAAGACAACATATATGCACAAACAAACGTGGGTTTAAGGTAAGAAAACTTGCAATTGTGCACACGCATGTGCTTTATTCCAGTGCTGTCTCAGCATTCTCTCTTTTACACATGTGGTTCATATTT
The DNA here is from genome assembly GCA_037177515.1 of Pseudomugil tenellus. Taxonomy (NCBI): domain Eukaryota; kingdom Metazoa; phylum Chordata; class Actinopteri; order Atheriniformes; family Pseudomugilidae; genus Pseudomugil; species Pseudomugil tenellus. The sequence continues at coordinate 12,375,806 of JBAMHX010000015.1, forward strand.
AGGCCATAGAGCTGTTACACTGGACGATTTGGCTCTGTTCTCCAAGTCCCACATTCCCTGCTTGGTGCCTAATGCGATACATGGTTTCATACATATTTAGATAAGCATTTGGTAACAATATGGCTTTGCACAAGGGAAATTTTACATAAAGTTTTAATCATGGGGCAGTAAGCATGTTTTATATTAATAAGATGCATCTTTAGATGTTCTGCTTTCACACACACACACACCTACACAAACACACATATATATATACACATATATATACACAAACACACATATATATGTGTGTTTGTGTTTATATATCTATATATATATGATTACATAATTATGCTGATCAGAAGTAGCCACACACAAACAAACATTGAAAAACTACATTTCATTATCAGGTTTTACTGTATTATGAATGAAAACATCACAATAAATTTGTTTGGTTTTCGTTTTGGTTACAGATGGACTCCGCACAATGAGGCTGTCTCCTCTAACAGCATCTTCATTCCGCACACACACCGTGCGCACCTTTCTCTGTCCGATCATCCAGTTTTAATATCACCCTCCTTGTCAAACTCTGTAACCCCTGCTTCTGCCCAATGAGCGTCGGGAGCTGTCAGAGGCGAACCCTCCCTCCTCTCTTTCTCTCTCCCCCTCTCTCCCTCAGCTCGGACTCTGTCCAGCTTGCACTAATAAAGGAGAGGTCCGGCGTGAGCATCCAACCCAGCAGAGTCCCGCAGCAGACGGAGCAGTAGTCGATCTGCACCATCTTTTGGCTCCAGCTCAGAGTCGGAGATTTATTTATCCCACTGAGAAAAGAAAAGAAAAGAAAAGAAAAAAAAAGAAAAGGATAAGTTTCCAGAGATCTGAGAGTTGAGGCAAAGCTGCCCACACTTGTTGCTCGCCTCATCAGGTAAGCCTTCCGTTGGCAGCCAGAAGTTCTCAGTGGAGAGTCTGGTGCGCACATGGCACCGAAAACGCGCTCCTCGCTCCGCTGACAGCCTTTCAACATGGAATCACACACTGGATGACAAAGCCTACCAACTGCATAGGTGCATACATTGTACATTCTCTATTGAAGCCAGGGTTTTCCTTTTTGCCTTTATCCTCTTGGGATAGAAGAAGTGAAGAGCCATGCTGGGTTTAAAAAGGATTCTCAGTCACCGATCACCTCGGATTCAGAGCTGTGGTTCGTCGGGACCAAGACTCTCATCTCGGTCTTCTTCCAATCAGATCCCCGGTGCCAGTTCGAGGATTTATTGCGCGTGTCTGTTGCTGCTACTGCTCGTGACGCCTCGGGTGGACTCTTCATGGTGGTGAGTGGACATCTATCACACATGCAGGCCTATACACGACTGCAACCGCAATTTACTGGAGTTTTATGTTTTAATTATTAGTAACAAAATGTACCATTATCATTATTTTTATTATGTTTTTATTATCTATATTTCTAAATGAAAATCAGTAGTTGCTTTAAGAAAGAGCGAAGAATTATTATCCATCATCTATAGGCCTGTATTGATTTATGGCTGATCTTTCCTCATATTTGCTGTTGCAGCAACGTTATTGGCAACCCGTCTTAATCTTATCTGCACCTTTTCCTGGAAATAATACAAATACATTGAAGAATCGTATAATAAAATATCAAAATAGATCATTTCGATGTAGTTACCACTGAAGCACATTTTCATTGATGGCAGTGACAGAAAATATTCTCTGTAAGAAGTTTTCCTCTCATAATTCAGTTTAATTCCAAATCCAACTCACTTTGAAAAGTCAGAACCAAAAACACGACAGATTGCAGAGAACTGCCTGAATTATGACTTTGTGAATGAGATTCGAGGGTCTTTTACGACGTTGCGTCAAAAATGCATTTTCTTTGCGCCAGTTTGTTGGCCTGCCATGTTGAGCAATAACAGCGCGATAAATTTCATTTACGTCGGCGCTGCTGGCTGAGCGCGTGCATGGCTCAGCTGGAGCCTGCAAGGCAGAGCCGTCATTAATTCACCAGGTACTATCACACCTCTCTCTCCCCTCGCTGCACACGCGCGCATATGTGCACACGCAGTCGTGAGTCCACTAAAATACCCAAACCTGCAACAAGAGCGGTAAGGGGTTAAAAATATAGTTATGCCTTTGCAGTAACAAGTTAATGTGTGTGAGCGTGTTTATCATCGAAGTGTGTGTGGGGGGGAGGGGGGGGGTCTAGGGGAGAGGTAAAAACAGTTGTGGCTGTCATTGGTGAAGATTTAGTAAATAGAAGATATTTCAAAAGTGTTTTTTCGAAGCAGATAATGAGGATAATGGGTGTTTTTAATCATTATAATGTTTGAGGAAATTAAAAATAAAATACTTATATAGCATCTTTCAGTGAATGTTTCTGAGTAATTATAATATATATGACCCATGACACAACAGAAACATCTTCTTGAAAGTTTTATGCCCAAACAGTTTGCCAGTATGATTTGTGTTTCATGCTTATGTGTTTGTTATATTTCATTCACTTGTACAGTTTTATTACAAAAATGAGAAATGTAAGAATATTATTACAAGTATTATTAAAATATTATCAGAGAAATAAGTGCAACTCGGGACATCTTGAAGATATTTAAACCAAGTAACCCTTTAAAGCCCGGCCTAAGAAAAACTGGGAAATAATTCCAATCTTTTAAATCTGCAGTTATTTTTGACCCGCTAACTAAATTTTAAAAAGGAATTTTAATAGTTTTTTAAGACTTTTTATTAAAGTGTTACAGGTCAAAATTACAATGTAGTCTTTTGTTTTCTGATATCCATCAGGGGGAGAAGAACTGGATTAGATTGTCTAAAACAGCGTTTTGAGGAAGGTTTTTACTGTAAAGTTTTTACTGTAAAGTGATGCAAAATGTCTCAGAAAAAATGATCAAATATGATATGCTTGTCTTTATACATATAAAGAAGTGGATGCATAAATTTGTGTCAGTATAAGTTTTATCCCTATTTGTCTTTGATTTGTCTTTCTCTTGTGATCCAGTGTTCACAGGACTTTACAGCATGTTGTTTTAGACCTGTGGTTCATGATTTACTATCCTATAAAGTCCACAAGTCCTCCTTATTCCCAAAAAGTCAGAGAGCGAAAATTAAGTGTGAATTGCTGCTCTGGCCCTTTGCTTTGATGAGCACTCTGTTCTTTTTCCTTCTCTCTAATCCCACTCTGGGGAGTATTGAGTCTCCGGTCTCCATCCTCTAGCCCAGTCTCATAAAACACGACCACACAGCCACACGCTCCCTGGCCTCCCTTCACTGACCCACCAAACTTCCACCAGCCACTAGGCTGCTAAGGCGTCTCGTGCGCAGGAACACAGAGGCACGTCACGATTAAGAAAAAAAAAAAAAAAAAAGCTCATTTTGGGAAAAATGAAAGCATTTATATGAGGACGTGGAGAAAGATTCGAAAAAGCTTTGAGTAAAATGAAAGCAATCAGACAAGAGAAAGAGAAAAGTGAGTAAATGGGGTTTGAGTTTGACACGGTTATTTGAGGCCTCCAGACTTTGTGCTGTGATTTGTGACGACATGTCAACTATCCCGCTGGGAAACATTTACATGCACATACACACACAGGTCTTGGTGGGGAGAGGTTAAGTGCTTATTTATTTGGAGAGCGGAGTAAATGGTTTCCACTCCCCTCCTACTCGCAAACCTTAAACTGTTAAGTGTAGTGAACTCTGACTCACAGAGGACTTTTACTATAGCTCTACTTCATGCCACTCACAGCTGTGTGTCCATTAGAGTACACACATTTAAACACACCAGTGTGTTGTAATTAATTGCGTTTTTTTAAAATTGGCACAACAAAAAATGTTGATTGAGTTCAACCGACTGTATTTGTATCTGACCTTCTCAGGTATATCGGTGCACTTGGGGCCCGTGTAATCTGTGACAACATCCCTGGCCTGGTGAACAAACAACGGCAGCTCTGCCAGCGTCATCCTGACATCATGCAAGCCATCGGAGAGGGCACCAAGGAATGGATCAGAGAGTGCCAGCACCAGTTTAGACACCATCGATGGAACTGCAGCACACTGGACCGTGATCACACCGTCTTTGGACGTGTTTTGCTCCGGAGTAAGTCTGTGTGTGTGTGTGTGTGTGTGTGTGGGCACATGCATGTCTGACTGATAACTGACTGTGAGGCCAAATGACAGAGATAGCAAGCCTGAGCCATGCAGAGCACCCCTGTTCACTTTAACAGGCTTATCTTTCTCTCCTTTTCATGTTTCTTCTCATCTTTCTCAGATCTTTCTTCCACCTTTTCTCCTCAAACCCTACGTTTGCTGCTGCTGCTTGTTTATAGTCACTAATGGACTGTTTCAATGCCTTACGCCTGGTCAATAAACACACAGGCTACAAGACGTAGGCTTGTCATCATTTCATTTTTCCACTCCTGTCAAACTACTCCACTTCTTAACACAGTTGAGAATAAACACACACACACACAAACACGCATGCATGCACACTCCGATATTATTCAAGAAATTGTTCTCGTATAATTCTTGGCAAATATAAACCTTTACAGCGAATGGGAATGGTGTATTTGATGGGTTTTTGTTGCTTTTGCAATGATGCAGCAGTGGCCATGTACGCCCAACACACGGCACTGCGCCTGCAAGTTACAGAGAAGCAAATGTGCCTGTCATGGAAAGTCTTTAACAGTGTGTGTACAGATAACACCTTTTCTCCTGCTACATCTCTGCATGGCAACGTTTCTGGCGTCACTGACTTTCCAGCACTTGTTATTGTGCCTCACTGAGTCATTCCAAGCATGTGTGGGGGCCGGCGATGTATGGAGCAAAGTAGCAGATATGGAGATACAGGCTTTGTGTATGTGTGTGCATGTGTATATGTGTGTGGCAGGGAGTTGGGAGGGGGTTAGAAGGGGGGATAAACAGTAATGTAGATGTAAATATTTAGAGAAATATTCTCGCTGTCATACAAACAGCGAAGGTTTGAAACATGACCAGCGCTGCCCTCGTCAGTGCTCTCCCACACACACACACACACACACACACCCTCAGCACCCACTGCCCCCATCTCTTTACCTCAGAGATGCAATGTGGCAACTGTTGTGAATACAGACGAGTCAGGTCGGATCACACAAAGCATTTTGGCCCAAGCTAGTACAGGTTTGCAGAGGAATGTGTGGGCCAAGCTGTATAAAAATGTCCCAAACTTGCCTTATTAGTAATACAGCTGTAAACTATTTGGCGTTTTTTTGACAAGCTGTTCCTCAAAGTTATGATTTAATGAAGCTTAAACCTTCTTTTCACAAATCAGAAGAAGCCGTTGCATCACTTGTATGCAAGATACAAATCAAAGGATAAAGATAGATGAGAGAAAGCAGTCAGTAGTCAGAAGGTTTATCATCTTTGGTGCTAAACATGCTAAAAAATGTCTGATTTTATATCAGTCTGCAGTTTTTATATCTGTTTAATTATTCACTTAATCATGATCTAACATTAGGTGTTAATGCTTCTTTACACATGTGGCTCATTGGTGGCGAAAGACAAAAAGTGACACAGTCGAGCCACTCGAATGATAAGGATTAATGCATATTTGGTCATACTCAAAGTAAATTTAATACAAACAAAGCCAAAACGTTTCTCATAGGATTGTCATGTTTTAAGCTCTAGATGGCTGCTCCGTCCAAGCTGTTACCAAAATAATAAGGGTTCCTGAGTATCATTTTCAAATCTCATGGTATCTGTTCAGATACCTTGCTCTTGGCAGATACACACATTAAATGATGGAATAACTGGACCCAATCAAAGTGGGCGAGTTGGTTTGTACTTTTACAAGCAGCTGCTCGTTTCAGGTTGAGCATTTTTCTTGGAGCACTGGCACATATTTAAACATGCAGGTATAATATGTTTATGTTTCACAAACTACATGCGGATATGCTCGTTTTCCTTTTTTCCCCTCATGCTGTGTTTTTTTATTTACTTCTCAAGCACAAACTAACTGTGACCAGTATGCTACATCGGATTACCTCAAAGTCTTTGGCCCCACAAAACAAATCAAATTCTACAGTGACCAGGAAAAGACAGATGACCACAGTGATAGATGATGTTCCTTATGACATCACCCTGGTGCTGATAAATGGGGTATCACTGCGTCTGTATTTAAACAATTTATGTAAGTATAGGAGTGGCCCACAGCCAGGATTATTCCCATCATAATATTTAAAGAAAACGGCTCCATTCCCCACATCAGACCTGATATACTCTGTCAGCTGCACCTTCGTGTCCTTACGACTCGCACCCAATGCCTTGTCGTGGCACTCTGAATCTGTACAGTATTTGCATAACATCTGGACTGTGGAGCACTACGTCTTTGGCTTTCAGAGAATCTACTGTGTGACATGATATGAGTGGCTGAAACATCTTTATTCAAAAACAAATTTATTTTCCCCCTCGATAACGCATATTTCTATTTTTGCTTTCGTGTTTAATGTGTCTCCCCCTCAGGCAGTCGGGAAGCAGCTTTCGTCTATGCTATCTCCTCAGCAGGAGTTGTGTACGCACTAACTCACGCCTGCAGTCAGGGGGAGCTGAAGATGTGCCACTGTGACCCTCAAAAACGTGGACGAGCCAAAGATGAAAGAGGCGAGTTTGACTGGGGCGGCTGCAGTGACAACATCAACTATGGGATAAAGTTTGCCAAAGCCTTTATAGATGCCAAGGAGAGAACTGTCCGAGATGCACGCGCACTCATGAACCTACACAACAACCGCTGTGGGAGAACAGTAAGTGTGTGATTTCTGAGCATTAATGTGTGGGAATACAGAAAGCAGTTATGTTTAAATGACTCTATTGTGTAAATAAATGCCTGAATTCAGGAAAATTTTTTAATTCAATTCAATTCAAGTACACTTTATTCATCCCTGGAGGGAAATTCAAGTTCCAATACAGCTCGATGCAGACTAGGATAATTTGCAAAAAACTCCTGCCAGCTTAAAGCTGCGCATCATAATATGGTTAATTGCTACAACCAGTGATGGAAGTTAAAATCCAAAAGGAAAAAAAAATTATACACGCAGGCATAACTTCACCCATTTTCTTTGATTCATTGATATTTCTGCATCTTGACTGGTTGTAAATCTAAGAACATGAAAGCATTAATCTGAAGATGACAGAGTTTGAATTGACTTGTACTGCTGTGGAGATTATACGTTTTTCAGAGAAGGCTTTACTAATCACATCAAGACAATGCTTTCCGTCATCATGCAATGCTGCATTTCTAGAACACGTATCACAAAATGCAATTCAAATATCAATACTTCACTCTTTTGCATTTAGGCAGTGAAGCGCTTCATGAAGCTGGAATGTAAATGTCACGGTGTGAGCGGCTCTTGCACGCTACGGACGTGCTGGATGGCCATGTCAGATTTCAGGAAGACCGGCGACTACCTGAGGAAGAAATACAACGGGGCTGTCGAAGTGACCATGAATCAGGATGGGACAGGTTTCACCGTAGCCAACAAAGCTTTCAGGAAGGCCACCAAAAACGACCTGGTCTACTTCGAGAACTCTCCTGATTACTGCCTCCAAGACAAAACAGCTGGTAAGACAGCCGAGGGAGAGAAGAAGAGCACAGACAAGAGGAGGAGGATCTCATGAATGTTGATGGATTGCTCCGACTGTGTTATGTCTTAGGGCTGCATATTGTGCATATGCTCATGCATGACTAGTGTGTTTTGTGTGTATGTTTGTGTCTGTGTGTAAAGGTAGTCAGATAACATAGCAGGCCTCCCCTGTGATGTCTGTGGAAGCTAATATCCTTGTACCCCGAGGACATGGTCGTTCTTTGACCACCTGACCTCTGTTGGTCTCTGACAACACACACATATACAACACACACAACCCCAATGGTCAAGAGATGCTTCGATCAACCTCTACACAATGTACCTAATCGCGTAAGACTCTTTCCAATTGGCTGCTTGATGGATGAAAGTTTTAGGATGTCTGACATCATTTAGAAGCTCTTTCCAATTTGTCCTCGTGCTCACACACTATCCACCTCTTCCTTCGTGCCCTCATCCAAGCCCCTCCATCTCCCCCCCTCCCTCATTCTCACCTTCTCAGTGGAATCCACAGCCTAGGGATACAAGCAGCTCATTTAAAAAAAAGTCACTTCTCTCTGTCTGTCACAGTCTTTTTCCCTCTCTGTCTGTCTGAACTAAGCGTAGCTGGAGGGCAGAGTGGGCCTCAGAGTGTGAGAGCCTGTCTGTCTGTCACGCTCCACTGTCCATTTAACCCTCACACACATAAACACACACACAGAGGTGCTTCAAAGGCAGCAGTGGCTTGGGAAAGGCAGTGTAACTATAGGACACTCTACCAACAGTGCATAGTTGTGTGTGTGGGTCTGTTGTTCTACGGGCAGCTTGTTGTGATAGGTAGCCGTTCAAACATGGAGCTTCTCACACCAAACATGAGCTCTAATCTCTGTGGGGATGACATTCACATAAGACACACACAATATGCAATTGCATTAGGTAATAGCGAGAATGCAAAACACTGCAAGGAATTCTACACTTATGATTAACGTGCTCCACTGAGCCAGCATCAAACCACATAGATGGGAACTGAATCAAAGAAAGATATCTTAGGTTGTGACGAAAACGTGAAGTGATGATACATCGCAGGCATGCATTTGCATACAGAGGAACTTCATGGTTATGCAATTAGTCAATTATGGTAAAAGAAAGTGTGCAAGCTTTTTTCAGTGATTCTGTTTTTAAGCAACTGTTCTTCCCACAGAACCACAGTTGTCTTGAGTTGATGCCACATTCACATCTTGTCTGAATCCCTGAGCCATAAAAAACACATAAATTTGTTTATGTGTTGTAATATGATTTTTATTTTAATTTAAATCAAATCTCTTGCCTGGAGAAAGAAACTAAAAAAGTATGAACGTGGCTACAATAATTTCGGTTGTTGCTTAAGAAGCTTTTTTGTGTTGGTTTGTATCTGGTTTTAAGTATTTAATAATCTTTTTTCTGCAGAGTGTGACTGCT
>JBAMHX010000015.1:12418774-12429746 GCA_037177515.1 Pseudomugil tenellus
AGAATGGTGCAAAAAAAAAAGGAGGAAAAGCCAAAAAAAAAAAAAGAAAAAAAAGGGGAAAAAAAAAAAAAAAAAAAAAAAAAAAAAAAAAAAAAAAAAAAAAAAAAAAAAAAAAAAGAAGCAGGGCAGAGTCCGTATTGGTCTTTTTGAAAGCAGGTGGGCTTTGGCTGAGTAGGCAGGTCTGGATGCTGCCAGCCAATCAGGGATCTGTGGGGGTGATTTCCGCTCATGGCTCATGGAACAGAATTACCTGTGCCTTAGCTTAAAACCAGGGGATATCACATTTAAACATGAAACACAAATTAACGTCCTTAAATTACGAAATAAAAGAATAAATGCACATACATGGAACAGAATGAAAAGGTTAGAACAAACAGGCGAAAATGGGTCTTTTGAGATATATCCAATTTATGGTCAATCTGTAGCATGTAGGTGAGATTTCCCAAAGATAGGGGAGAGCAAGGCCTCCCCCTCTCTCTGTCCTTGGCGAGTGTTGATCTGGTTTCCCGGGGGACAGTCTCACAGTGAGGGGAAGAAAGGGGGGTAATTCCTTTTGTGTCCTGGCATCCTGTGGAGAGAGTCTTGAGGTGGTGAAGAAAGGTTATCAGTTTTGTTGGTCTTACTCCACAAATCAAACACATCCAGCTTTCTTGACTTTCTCAAAAGATGGATAGTTACAGCATGAAAAAGTTAAATGTTGGGAACTGATAGACCCCTCCACCCCTTCTCCACAACTTTTTCATTCTTGGTAAATTGTAATTTTAATAAAAAAGTAATTTTATTTTTTGGCTGCTTCACTCTAAATAAGACTCATAATATTAGTCTGTATTTGGTCCCAATATCTGAAAAGGTGATGCAAGCAGTAAGATATAGCTGCGGTAAATATTATAGACAGAACATTCATGTTAATATTAAAATTCAACCAGAAAAAAAGGAAGCCTGTCTCATCTTCGGAGTCATGTTTCATCATGTTAAAATACTCTTAGAGTTCCCTGTGAGGTTTTATTACTACAAGACGACAATTCATTTCTACAATTTGTTTCTGTGGCAATAGAAAAGATCACAAACTCAACAAACCTTGGGAAGTCATGCTTTTACGTTGTAGCTGGGACTTTTCAGTGGTAGTAATCAGAAGTTCATACAATTTGAGTTGTTATGAATAAACCTTTTGCTTTGCGCTAATATATTTTACCTTCACAATATTTGTGTGCTGTTGCTTAATTTCCACCCGGCAGATTTCCTGTTGCACTTCTGTTTATTTTCTTTTTCGTATGTGTGAGCTTTGTCTGTGCTTCTCGACTCCACTCCACATACGATTTCTGTTAACAACATAACTGACGTGCAGGTACAAAGTAAGGCGTGGAGACACAGTGGATGGTTATCAAGAAATTATCTTAATTCATAAACTTTTAAAAGAAATAATCTGTGTTGGGTGATGCAGCCATCATCTAGCCCAATTCAAGACACCCAGTATGTGATGGCTCTTATTTATTTATTTTACTCTGACCACTGTCACAAGCACTTTATTTCAGCTCTGGGACTAGCATATTAACTGATTTTATTCAGCTCAGGAAGCTGGCAGCCTATCTGAACACAAGTCCAAAACTGAACACACATCAGCCATAATAGAAGCGGTCAAATGATAGACTTGACAATCTAAACCAGCACTTAAGGACGAGGATGGCTGCTTATATCTTTCACTTGTGGTCCATGAACAGAGTTCAAACTATTCTGGGTCTTATTGTCAAACTACCAGCTGGATTTCCCTGTCCTTTATGGTTTTAACCCAGACTGTGTGGAAGAGACCAAACATAAGGCAGGTGACAGTGTCCTTACAATATGCATTTTTTCTATTCATTTAGCGAGGACCGGAAGTGATGAACCGAACAGGGGAGAAACTGTGTCATGGCAGCCTTCAGTGTTTTGCTCGGAAAGTTGTGGATAAAAATATTTAACAATAATAATATTAATCAGTGAACATGTTCCATTATTCCCTTGTCTTAATTTTGGCTATCCCATTATATCCTGTCTAGATCAAGCAGCCTTTTTATTTGTACTAAGAAGTGTAGAATTACTGACAGAATAGTGTGGGTTTAAATTTATTAGGCAAGCACTATTACAAGAAATTTATTTTAACCTGTAGGCTTAATTGTTTAATCCATCAACACCTGGTGGGCTGCTCTGGGCTCAAAATGCCCAGGCTGATTTTTTGTCCCAGTCCAGCCCTGATAGCAGGTCAGGGAAGTTCTTGATTTCTGCTTACTCAACATCAGACGGCTTTGACCTTTTTCTTTCCATATCAGAGTTTACTTGACATTCGTCAATAAATAGATTACCCATCCTCCACTACTGTCACTGACGATCAGAAGTCCAGAATAAACCAATTCACCTTAGTGATCACATTACCTGTTTTAATTTGCCATTTCAAAAAATTCAAACAAAACTGTACAGAGAGTATAGGCCTTTATTTATAATATTATATAATTTAGATTAATATTAATGCTGTTTACAGTGGATCCCTGCAGGATGCCTGCTCAAACATAAGGAAAGTCTATCCTTCACACAAACTGGTGATTGGTGAGAAACAAAACAGGAATTTAGCAATTACCGTGTGTCATGGGGAAAGGTTTTATTTATTCTAAAAAAAAGCAAAGTCCATCGAAGCCACTGATTTACGGTTTCTCAAAAGTTTGTTCTGTATGTATAGAAAGTCGTTCCTCAGGTGCGGACTGGGCAACACATTTTGCCCCCTCACAGCAGCTGGCACCCGCCTTTCTTCTTGCGTTTGCGTACCTGCAGTGCTGCTCTGGCGGCCATCTCAAACACATCCCTCACACCGTCCTTGGTCTTGGCCGAACACTCCAGGTAGCCAAAGGCATTAATGCGGTTGGCCATGTCTCTGCCCTCCTCAGACTTCACAGGTTCCTGAGGATTTCACATACGTAAGATTAACATTTCTTTGGAGGTGTATGGACACAAACAGGGAAATTTTAACATTTTGGAATGTTTTTTGTCAATGTTTTAAAATGGGAGGGTGTGCGTGGGGGGGAGGGCAACAAAGAACAAACACCTGTTTCATTTTGGTCAACTCGCTGCGAGTGTGCTCATCGTTTCTAAGGTCTTTCTTGTTGCCGACGAGGATGATCGGGGCATTTGGACAGAAATGTTCCACTTCAGGTATCCATTTCTCTAGAATGTTCTCTGAAAGAATTTAAAACAGGAATGTGAAGTCACAGCTATGTACATGCCAGACTCCCCACCACTACAAGGCCAACTCTCTCCAACTGCAAAGCTCCTGCACATGCTCTTTCAGCTATAAAAGATGACTTTGCTCAAGGATTCTTTACCAGCAAAGCAAACATATTTTGGTGGGAAGCTCCTGGACCAAACCTGCAAGCACAGAATGAGAGCATGGGAACTCTAAACAAAAAGGAGAAAGCAGTCTGTAGTTTTTTGTTTTTTTTTTGCTATGAAACACAGTTTTACTCACTGAGCTGTTAAATAAACCCCACATTTACTGAACAACCAACAGCTCCAGCACAAGTACACATACCAAAAAACTCAAGAGAGCATATAGTCTTTCGCATGTAATTCGCAGTCAGCTAGACTTTTGGGATACTAATCTATGCAGTTTGGATGTAACACTGATTGTGAATCCTTTTCACCTGCTGTTGTACAAGTGGAACAGACAATTCTGTTAAATGGCATGTCATCACAATGCCCTATTTGCCATGGAAACCCAAGGCGCCATCTTAGTCTAGGGAAAACAATGCATTAGTCTCATTGGTCTTTTCCGAAACAAATCCTCCTCCCTACCCCTATGCACTTTCCCTACACCCTCCATGAAGGAGCCCTTGCAGCTGCACGAGGTTCCCCAATTGGGGAGTAGTGTATAAATCCGGAACCTTCGCATTCGGACCCTGTCCCCTCGCCCCAGCAGAAACAGAAATCACCATTACCATGGTTCCAAACCTTGCGTCATTGACAGTAGCGACAGTCTCTGTTTTACACAGGGTGCTACGGGATGAGAGAGAACAGTCTGCTAGAAGGTGCAAACGTCTGCAGATATTATTAATAATGTTGTTCCACCTTAATGCCTTTCTCCACAACATCTGCTTCCTCACCCATGATGCCCTGAGCTACCACAACAGTTACAATTGCATTTAAGTTCTCTCATAATATTTTGCTGATGTCTCAGTATGGGATACATGCCTCTGTGCAGCCCTCAGAAGCAATAATCTCATTATGCCAATCCTGATTGGCTGGTGAACGTGTCTGTCCACATTAAGTAGTGCCACCCTCCTTAAGTGACCCATGCAGACGGCACCTGCCTCATTCAAACACCTCTTCTTACTGTGAGCATCTCTCGAGTCCATGGCTAGCTAGCTTAACTGCCACAGACTGACCTTTTGTTAGCTTCAGTCACCTTACGCTACCTAGCCTTGGGCATTACTCCAGGTCACACCAGAATTTCTGCAGTGCTTCCTCGCCCTCCACGGCCTGGTCTGCACTGAGCTCTAAGCCCCAACATGGCTTCTCACCCACCGAGCGCTAGCACACCAACTGCTCTCGGTTATCAACGGTTAGCACACCAGCTAACCGCCTCAACTCCCAGCATGCTCTCCAGCTTGCTAGGAATGGAGGACTATGAGACAACGGGGCCCCATCCCTGTTGCTGCGGGAACAAGATATCAAGCAGAGACCCACACCAGGTCTGCTCGAGCTGCCTGGGGCTGAAACACACCCAGCAGGCTATCGATGGCCCCGGCTCATGTCCACACTGCGCTATGTTCACCTTAAAAAGTCTCCGAAGATGACTAGCCCGCCAAGTTAGTCTGTCTATACATGATCCCTGCCTCCCCCTCCACTGACGCTGCCGTCGAACAGGTGGAGGTGAATGGGGCGGCTGCGGCGGAAGTACTGCAGGCTGTCCCACCGACACAGTGGAGGACTTCTATGTCTGCTGCCCCCAGGTTTCGCAGTTTAAAGTACCTAAACAGCTGAAGCCCCAGCCCATCCCTCCGACTTGGTGGAACTGGCTTGTCCAAGAAATCTTTGTCCCCAGCTGCAGCTCCGCCTGCCCCGCCAGTGCAGACCGACCCTTTCCAGGCCAGGAAGAAGAAGCGAGCGGCCTGAGAGTCCCTCTCTTCAGCGGTGAAGCTGGTCGTTTCCAGTTCTCCAGCTCCACCTGTTAAGCCGGTGTGCATCATGAGGTTCCCCACACCCCTATCTCCCTACTGTGGCGGGCCGTGCCAGAGCAAGGAAAGACAAGCGGACATTTGATGGAGGGTTCAGCAGTTGCACACACAAAATTTTCACAAAGAAATTAAAATGTGTTTCGCTGCAGCATCCAGGCAAAAAGCCGAGGGCGCAGCTAAAAAAAATGCAAACGCTGTGAAAATAAGCAGCGTAGGTGTAAAACCAGCTGTTCCTCCCCGAAGGAAAGCTTTGGCTTTCTCCGGAGAGGGGGCGGTGAAGGCCTCGTTGCTGTGCTGTCATCCCATCCAGGAAAGCTTGGCGCCGCCCAGGAGCCATTTCACTGCTCTGCCAAGAGAGGGCACCACCACACCACGGGAAGGTCCTCGCTTGGTGGAGGAGCTGCAGTACGTGTCCCCAATCTCCCTGAGGAGGGAGAGGTGGGTCGCGCACGCAGCTTCACCCTGGGTCTTACGGATGATTCCGAGGAGATACAAGTCGCAGTTCGCCACCGTTCCCCCGCAATTCGCCGGCATTGTTCACTCCCAGGCTCGGGGGGAGTCCGCTCGGGTTTTAAGGGAGAAAATCACCTCCCTGCTAAACAAATGAGTGATCTGTGTCGTACCTCCCACACAGTGTCAGAGTGGATTTTACTACAGGTATTTTCTGGTTCCCAAACGGGGAGGGAATGGAATTCACCCGATCCTGGAGCTGCGTGCTCTGAACAACTGTTGAGGAAATCCAAATTTAGGATACTCACACATGCATCGCTACTGCGCCTTGTTTAACAGAACGATTGGTTCACCTTGGTCGACCTGAAGGACGCGTATTTCCACATACCAATCTATCCTCCCCAAAGAAAGTTCCTGAGATTTGCCTTTCAGTGGATCTGCTACGAGTATCTGGTGCTCCCTTTTGGTCTGTCTTTAAGTCCACGGGTATACTTTCTGAAAGGAGCACGCAGACTTCTTCCTGTGTCCAGACCATTGGTACCACCATGGGATCTGGCTGTGGTCCTAGAGGGGCTTAAGGGGCCCCCCTTTGAATCCCTGGAGGAGTTGGATTTGAAGCACTTGTCCCTTAAGACGGTGCTGTTACTGGCTTTAGCTTCAACTAAGCATGTCAGTGACATCCACGCGCTTTCAGTTCATCTTTCAGGCACTCAGATTTTCCCAGGAGATGCGAGGATGGTTTTTAATCCCAACCCCACCTTTGTTCCTAAAGTGGTGGGCTCATGTTCTCCTATAGATCTGATTGGCTTCGGTTCATCAGAGGAACCGCAGTCATATACGCTATGTCCAGTTCTTGCTGTGCGCATAGACATGGATGCATTTCAGGAGGGGCGACCAGTTATTCGTGTCTTGGGCTAATCCTCACAGAGGTAAACCAATCATGAAACAGCACCTTTCCCACTGGGTGGTTGAGGCTATTACACTGGCCTACACCAGCCAGGGTTTGCAACCACCCAAGGACCTGCGAGCACACTCTACTCGGGACCTGGCGGCATCTTGGACCCTGTTCAGTGGAGTTTCTGTTCAGGACATCTGTGCAGCGGCGAGTTAGTCCTCTCCCCTTACTTTTGTCTGCTTCTATATGCTGAACGTGTCCGCCCCTTGCGTGGCACATGCAGTTCTGCTGTCCTGATTGGGACACAGTTTTCCTGTAGGCTGGTGGACGCTAGATAAGCTTGTCTGGCAATACGGGAGCTACCACATCCCATAGTGAGACATCAAGCGATATATTATGAAAGAGAACTTTAGGTTATTTACATAGCCCCGGTTCTCTGAGTAAAATTAGTGAGATATATCACCAGACAATCCTCCTTGCTTGGCCGAGTGAGAAGAGGTGCTTATCTTGAATGAGGCAGGTGCCATCTGCATGGGCCACTTAAGGAGGGTGGCACTACTTGATGCGGACGGACACATTCACCAGCCAATCAGGAACGTGAGGGTGTAAGGAGAGGGCTGCACAGAGGCGTGCATCCAATAGTCAGACATCTCACTCATATTATTCAGAGAACCGTGGTTATGTAAATAACCTAAAGTTTTTACACTTGTTTATTTGCTTGAGAAAATACAATTTACACAATGCAACTCTGTATTTCTTGCAATAAATAAATATAGTACCATATCCTTGACTGCACGTACACAATTTGCTTTACTGACACCAAGCCACGATGTCCAACTCCTTAATTATGGCTCTGGAATGACAGAGAAGACTGTTACTATTTTACACTTATACTGAGATGACTTTTTCCAGTATTGTGAAAAAAGTAGCACGGTGTAAAAATCAGCGCGCCGCGTGATTGGCTGTTTGGCTCTTCAAACAACCCTCGCTATTCAAATATTTATATATTAATCAAATAATAAGTTAATTAAAGTACTTGATGATTGCAGTATTACTGTAAGCCATGTGGTTTCTCAATGTAAGAGATCAGAACTGTGTTTTGTAGACCTAGTGATTTTATCTATTTAATGGTGCAAAGAAATAAACAGTGGCATTCAGACAGTGTGCAGACACTTTCTCCATGGCGGTGTGAGTTCTATTTGCGTTGCTCCATGCGTTTAAGTCAGCATGGTACGCACAACTGCTTTTGAGGGCTTAATGGGCCACTTTCACTCACCAATAATTGGTTTCAGATGGCGCAAACCGAGGGGAAGTGTATAGGGGAAGGGAGTAGGGACTCGTTTCGGAAAAGGCCATTCAGGTATATGTGTTTGGTTCACTGTAGGTTGGTTTGAATTACCTAAATTTTGATTTAATTATTCCACATGAGTTTTGTATCAATTCAATTCAACTTTATTTGTATAGCGCCATTTCACGACAATGCCGTCTCAAGGCGCTTCAAAGAGATCGGCCAATTAAAAAATAGCCTTATATAGGGAACCAGCAAGATTGCATCGAATCTTGATTTTGATCTAGATTTGATGCAATCTCCCATCCTGAGCAAGCATAGGGCGACAGTGGGAAGGAAAACTCCCTTGTAACAGGGAGGTAAAACCTCCGGCAGAACCCGGCTCAGGTAAGGCAGCCATCTGCCTCGATTCGCTGGGGTTACAAGGACAGGAAAGATATACCAGCAAATGAATTTAGATTATATAAAAAAGGAAGTTACGGAGGCCTTTAAACCATTAAAAAATATTGGACCAGTTTCTAATTTTAACGAAAAACATCTTATTATAATGTGTCAGTTTGATATAAGATATTAACCTCATATCAAGAAACTTTAACGAGAAGGTTTCTCATTACAATAGGATGCATTCCTCATTTCAACAAGGTTAATATAACAAGTTTTTTTTTTATTTAAGTGACAGTATTTTACTGTGTGGAAATGTGTTCCTCCTACAGATTTCAACTTCGTAAGAAGCACCTTTCTCCATCTTCTTGCTGTTCCTTCCAGACCAGAATCAAAAGTTCCCTGAGAAGGTGATGTTACGGTTAAAACTATCACGTTATAACGAGATAAATTTGTCACTTGGATAAGAAAATATAATCATTTTTAAGGAGAAACTCATCTTGTTATATCGAGAAACATTCTCGTTAAAGTTTTTCGATATAACAAGATTAATATCTCGTTATATTGAAAAACTGTCATTATCGAGATACGTTTTCATTAAAACGAGAAACTGGTCAAATATTTTTTCATGGTTGTGACGGTTAAACGCTTCCATAGTAAGTTAAGTGTTGTAGGACTTATATAATGTCCTTAAAGTCTTCCAGACAGCATATGCTTGAACGATCCATTAGCAGGGCCAAAAGTGGAATACCATGATCAGAGTTCATCTAAGATGCACAGTCATATTTTTTAAAAAAAACCTGAAGCGAGGTTAAAATACAATCTTGTCCATTGTTTATGGCGCTCTGAATGCAATGGCTAACGGTTAGCTAACAGTTAGCCTAAATACACCCGGTCTGACTTGTCATAATTAAGAGGTATTCAGTGAAATGGTTTCATTGCAGTCCTAATGTTATTATTAAGTGCATGTATTATTATGTATAGAATATTACTGAATGTGCACCTACTGGATGTAAAATGAAGGCCACAGATGTAGGTATAGTTGGACTTTGGTTACCACAACTTTTCAACCATCCCCATTCCGTCTGATCGTGTTTGGCATCTGTTGTTGGCACTCAGCCACTTATCTCCCCTGACTCTACTTAAGGGTATACGATGGAACTTGGTTTTGAACCCCTTGTTGTTTTTTTTTTTTAATTAAATTGGCTGTGCAGCTGGCCACACAAAAGGATTTTGCTATGTCTCCTCTTAAGTGTTGCTAGAGGCTGTTACCCCCATGCTAAGATGGCGGGCTTTCTTGCTATGGAATGATGTCAAAATGTCCTGGATGTCCATCTAACAGAATAGGTAGAAATTAGGCAATAAGCAAAACAATCCCTAAAAAGGAATGGTCCTGCGCGTGGTAGTCACAGATCATTAACACACAACATCCTTCAACACGACCAGTTTGGCAGCGGGTCAGGGATGTGAAGGCCTCCAGACCTAACTGCCATTAGGTACTGGTATGAGATCTTCTGCAGCGGGACGTTCTGATGGGTAATGGTGTTCGTTCTCATGTGGCAGGAGCATGTCAGAAGCTGCTGCGTGATGAAGACAATGCATCAAGCCTGGACAGCCCGTTCACAAGACCTGAATCCAATTGACCACATGGACATTGTCTTGTTCCATCCACAGCCATCACATCACACCAAAGACTGTCCAGAAGATTGAGGTCCTGTTCCATCTCTGTGAGGAGATCCCTCAGGAGAACAGGAACAGGCATATGGGGAAATCATACGCACACAACTGAACCTTATTTTCCACAGAAGCTTGGTAAACCTGTGATTTCATATGTCCACTTTTATTTTGAACACATTTCTGAACCCAGACTTCTACGGGTTAGTCATTTAGATTTTCATTAATCATTTTTGTCATTTTGTTCTCAACACATTCCACTGTGTAGTGAATAAAGATTTTTATCTAGCACATTTCATTAACTAAGTTCTAAAGTGTATTGTGCCACTGTTTCCCTTATGGCTTTAAACAGTGTATATGCAACCTCACCTAAACTGTCAGGGCTGTCTATGGAAAAACACATGAGGATAACATCTGTGTCGGGGTATGAGAGCGGTCGCAGCCGGTCATAGTCTTCCTGGCCAGCAGTATCCCACAACGCCAACTCTACCTGAGAAAGAGGGAGAAAAACAAAAACCAGTGATGCAAGCACAGAAAATAAATTTAGTGTTAGTATGACAGTTAAAGAATATAATAGAAACAAAAATGATGCTGATCTTGATGCTCACTAAACCTCGGCCTCCTTCTTTGCGCTTAGTGTATAGTCGCTGGACACTGGATTTGAGGTGCACGTGCATGGTGCGCAGCTTCTGTGTTTTGACATCTGTGGCCTGAGCTTTCTCCTTTGGCCAGGTTATTATCCCAGCAGGGTATCTGATCACTGGCAGGGCGTAGCTGTTGATTTCCTGCATCTTGTTCTTGCCATTGAGATGGCTCAGTACCTGCCTCACTCATTGCAGGTATTTAGCTGTGGCAGCTTTCTTTGTGGCTTCCTCAAGGTTTCCATTCACCTGATGTATGCCCAGGTACTTGTAGGTCTCCTCCACATCTGTTATTCTGCCTTCTGGGAGTGCAATGCCCTCTGTTGGCTGGTGAGGTCACTTCCTGGTGAGCGAATTCTGCATTGTACTGATTCTGTGACTGCTCTAGAAGCTACTGCTCTTCATTTTTTAATTCAATCAAACTAAATAAGGATTTTAAGGGTTA
>JBAMHX010000015.1:12451115-12471028 GCA_037177515.1 Pseudomugil tenellus
TATATATATACATACATGGACATTTGCATGAACAGAATAAATGTCCATGTTCATCTACAACATTCCCAAATTTGGTAGAGCAAAGGAATTTTGTGGAGCAGAGGAACAGAGTTTGTGTCAGTTAGCTGAAGATCAGTGCTGTGACAAAATGCTGGCAGATAAAGGGTGAAGTACAGGCTTGAAATTTCTTGGATGTCAAGAACAGTTTTGCTCAGCAGATTACTTTATAAGACTAAAATTAACTTGAGATTTGCTTGGACTTGCAAGAAAGTATAAACGTCTCTGATTGATAAATAATATAAAATACAGACCTGAAAAAACTTTAGCTGTTTTTTACAACTGCGTGTGTCTACTGCCTGATTTATCTGCTCTTCATATTCTTTCTGGCTTATCTGTTTTGGTTGCCAGCACACAACAAATCCACATTCACAAACACACATATATTTGTAGACATAGTCACACTGCACACCCAGTAAGGTCTACTACCTCCTGAAATGAACTGCACTGCCCAGGGTAACCCAGTCTGGACAAAGTCATTTGTTGTGAACAAACTTCTTTGGGCAACTCTTTCGCCAAATGGAGCACACACAGACACACACACAAGCAAACAGGCAGTGAGACAGGTCAATTTGGTTGCCATGGTGTCAATCACCACTCTGCTTGTGCTGGTGTTGTCTACTGGGAAATGCCTGTAACTCAGCTAAAGTGGGTTCAATTTAATTTGAACTTCTCACAGAGAGTCGAGCACACATAAAGACATCCACATAAAATATTGTTTTGTCCTTTTTGACTTGACAGTATTTTCTGATTTCCTGCTTCTCTTGTCCACCAAGGAGCACTTCCGACATGTCCGAAGCTGGATGTGTTTTATGCTTCGTGTTGCTGCATAAGAAGCCTACTCCTTCTCTGTGTGACTGCCAGTCTACAAGTGATGAGTAATGCCATCTATCCAAAACGTCTTGGCGCAGACCATATGGCCTTCTTCACATACTGTAATAGTATCATTTACGTTTATTGCATGCATCTTTTTTCTCTCATCCTGTCGCTAGGAGGCGCTGCTCCACTTCAAACCTAACAAAGCACTCGAGCTCTCAGGCAGGACAAGCAGGAGCGCAACAACAGTCTGCGTGACTCCCCAACAGAATCGCACCTCCGTCCCGCCGCTGGGCTGCTGTTTCATCATTTTCTTTGAGAGCATAAAAGTAAAATTCTTGGTGCAAAATGAAAGTTCAGTCCTGGTGTTTCCTCCTTGTCGGTATGGCGTCATAACTTTACGCGTAAAAGTAGAAGGAAGGAACTTTCAGGGGACCCTCTCTGACAGCGGAGCAGACGCGAGGGCAGCACGCTGGGTTTCACTCGCGAGGTCAAATCAGCCGCTTTCTGTTTCCTGGCTTTGGAAGGTGTGGATGGTATGGTGTAACTTTTCTGCTCCAGTCAAACCCGAGGAGCCGGTGCGCAAGAAAAGAGACGCTTTGGGATTGTGGAGAGGGGATGCGAGCCTCTCCTCCGTCTCGGATATCGAGGTGGCTATGAGGAAAGAGGTTCCGCTGCTGGACTAACAGAAGAAGACCACACCGCAACAACAGGTACGAATCAGGGAAGATCTTCACACTTTGGACAGATCACGCTCCTTTGAAATACACTTTTAATTAACTCCGTGAAAAGTGAGTGTGCTGAAAGTAAACGGTCCACCTGGTAGGCATGGATGCAACTGCACCACAATGTACTTATTCTCCCACACTATAAAGCCATCTATGCACAAAATGGATCGGAATTCATTTGGAACATTTAGAAAATAGAAAGGAGATGATTTAATGAGCACGTGAGAGGTATTCCAAAAAGAATAAAAAAAAAGGCTTGGCACCTTTCTGTCTGGACTGGTAGCCTGTCCTTTTTTATCTACAATTATTTATTTATTTTTGCAAAGCGAAGATAAATGATTGCGGTTGTTTCAGGTGTTGTGCTGTTGCGCCTATAGGATTGTCTCCCTCCCTTTCCCATGCATAGAAACACCCGAGCACGCGCATATTCACACAAACACTGGTTCGCAGCTACATATAACCGGGTAGGAGTTTTTTTCTCAGACTTTGCTGAATGATCGTAGTCAGCGATGCTGCATTTCCCAAATTATTCTGTTTTTTATGCTGTCGCTTTATTTAACAGAGAGAAGTGGTAGTAATAGTTTTTGTCCCGTTTAAACACAGCTGCACTCGTTGTAATATGGCCGAAAAGCAGTTTGCAGGGATTTCATCTGCTGAGATTGATCTGCTGCGCAGCATCAGCATCACCTGATGGAGGCTGATGGTTTTTATGTTTACAGTGGTGACATCCAGCCTGGTTGCAGAGTAGAAGCTGGGAGTTGTTGGATCCGGTTTAGTAGATTATTTTAGCTGTGGATATTTAATTTAAAGCCATTAGTGATGATATCATTCTGTTTATAGCTCAATTCACGGAAAGTAAGCCATTTCAGCTCAACAAACATGGTCATCCCAGCAGGGAACATTTTTATGAACACCAGTTTCTGAGGAATACAGAGGAAGTCAGTTTAGGGGTTACAGAGTAAAAAGAGAACTAATAAGACCTGACTGACAGGGGAGAGGAAGATGCAGGGAGGTGAGTGGAGCAGTGATGGATGTAGGATTGGATATTTTGGAAATAAGGAAATCATTTTTTACCCTCACATTGGATTGCAATGTAATTTCAATATGGCCGATGCTAATCATCATCCAAGTTAAGTCCATATACAGTTTTGGTTTTTCTGGTTGCGCAGCAGCCGCAAATATTCCTTTGAGTGGAGTCGAAGGTAAGAAATTAAGATAATAGAAAGAAAATGAGGGCATAGGAGAATTAAGTTTATGGGAGCAGGAAGTGATGATGTTTAGACTTTTACCTAAAGTAATCCAGGAAGCTTGTATAAATTTATGTACGTTACATAACTGTGTGCAATCTCAGTCTGATGTCAGATTGTTTTGTGCAGTCTCATTTAGGAAACATTTAGTAACTACAATCTCTTACAACAGCCATGCTTTTCCACTCATAGCACTTAAATACGAATTACTATGTTGACTGATCCATATTATACATCCTCCAGGAGAGGAAAAAATTAAATTACATAAGAAACAGAGGGGATAAAACGGAAAGAAGGAAGCTATGAATAGGAGTGGGTGTGTGTGTGTGTGTGAGGAGCAGGATGAGGACAGTTTTACTATCTGGTTGGTTATCTGTTGTATTTTTCCAGAATAATAAAGCTGTAAGTAGAAATTTATTTAATGAGGATACAAATGTTTTATTTTACTTACCAATGATCAGTGAAGAGTGTCAGTTTTTTCTTCTACAATATATTATTATGTATAAAGATTTAGCGCTGAAACATTTACCCTGTCCAGGCTTAGTCTGGTATTACCAAACAGGTTTTTGTCCGCGATTATCTGTCTATTTATGTGTTTACAACATAACTCAAATCTAATGGGCAGATTTATTTTCTGAAAATGGATCTTGTCTAACTTGGATTTCATTTCCTTTTTGGAGTGATGAGAAAGAATTGTGGACACAGGAATTAAAAAAGAATGGGAGAAAATAGCTGATTGTAGATCTGATGCTCCGATTCTCCGAGAGCTTTTCTGGTTTGTTCTCTAATTGCCATATGCCATAATATCCACATATTTTTAGACGTTATTTGCATAAAGATACATGCACTGCTTTCTGTTAGTTCACTTTGTTATCAATTATTTGAATCCACTGACCTCAGATCTTCATTGTTGCAGATTACATTCTTCTCTGTCTCCTCACCTGAGCTGACACTGTTGAGCTGCCGCCGCTAGCTGTAAACCTCACAACGCTCAGCGTGTCTTCTCCTCTTCTATCTTCAAATCCATCAGTTAAATTTGGCATCAGTCCTCTGACATTCTGTATTTTCTTTCTTGCTGTGTGTTCCATCTATCTGGCAGCAAAGGCTGGTGTGGACTTGCAGATACCTTTCATTTAAATGGGAAAATCAGAGTATCTTGTAGGAATATTTTAATGAAAACATAACTTCTATGAATTTCTTTGCCTTTAGAATAGAAGAGATGGCTGTGAAAGTTTGACCAGGACGTGAGAGAATGAAACCTAAACACACTCATGAATCAAACATAATCATCTGACACTGACAGCTTTGTCGTTGTTAACGGATGGTTGTTTTCATTTAATACAAGCTTTTTACCCCCTGAAGCTGTTATGCTATGAAGACAAGCAGTCCAGAACCAGGAACACTTTAGCGCCACTTTATGATACCCATCCTACAAAGTTCCACTTCTTCATCTGTTCAGCATTATGGAATGTTTCTTGGTTCTTGTTTCCAACCTAATTTCCAACATCTTCACTTACTGACTGTTACAGCTAAAAACTAGACATATTGTTATACTTTCTGGTAAATGGGTAATAATTTCATTCAAAGTATTTGGCTAAGTTGCTTTATTCAGCCCATTTTACCTTCTAGTCAAAGTAGAATTTTTTTTCCATCTTTGGGGATCTTGACAGCACATCTTCTCTTAAAAAAACAAAACAGCGCAACAGTTCCAGAAACAGCTTCTCAGGCATTTTTGTGTTTATTTCACACAGTAAGGGTGAACACGATGGTTTTAAGCCCGGCAACAAAGATCTTCGTCTGTCCTGAAGCTTTTGTTCAGGTACATTTTAGAACAAACCCGTACAATATGTGTATCAGTTTTTTTTTTGTTTTTTTTTAGTTAATTCTCATTTATAGCACATCTATTTAATAAAACATCCTAAAGAAGAGTGACAAAGGCACATCTAAAGCTTATTGACGTCTGGATCTATTGCTGCATTTTGGCCAGATCTTTTCCAACAACTTAAATGAGGTGCATCAGGGTTTCCTCAAAGTGGGGAAGACCCCAGTAGGCTAACCCACCCCCACGCTCACCCCCAAAAATATTATCTGTTGACTTTAAATTGTACTGCAGGAAAATTTGGCATTAGTTGTAAACACAACTTTCCAACTTACTCTGAGCTCCAAACTGAATTAATAAAGAGGGTTTTGATAGAAGCAAATCAACATTTATGTTACGTCTGAAGGCACTATTGTAAAAAAAATACCCACAAACAAATATAAAGACCCAGGCCTACTACAAAAATAAAACAAAACAGGACAAAAAAATGAAATAATAAATGAAAAAACTTGCAAATATCTTTATTTCATGTAATCTGTGATTCTGCAGGAACATTAGCAAACACACAGATCATGTTTGTTTCCAACGGATTTCATGTTCATGACCTAGCTTATCTGTTCATTTGTTCAAAAGCAGTAAACTGATCACAAGTCGTCACTGGAGATGCGTTTGGAGATGCATTTTAATGGCAGGTGAAAAGCGACACTTTCAGATCTGCCCACTCAGGACTCCATAAACAGGATATATGGATTTGACCTCAAACACCTGCCCTTAATCCTAACCTAACCCTAATTCTAACATTAACCCTGAAACAATCTCATGAACGGGGTGTCTAACTTGTAGATGTACTGTATTTCTATTTATGTTTGTTCTTGTCTTATTATCAATTTTAAGAGATAATTTCAGGGTTAAGCATCTTCTATTAGTACATGATGAAGGAGAGAAACTCAGCTGGATCATATATAGACGCTTTGTCAAGCCTGCATGTTTGCTCCTTGTCTTACGAGTATTTTTGTTCCTGGACTCCCCATAGTGAGGATGCCCAAACTTTTTTATTCATAAGAGATTTAATTGACCTTGATCAGCCCTCAGGCTGGAAAGTAGCCATGACTCTGCTTCAGCATCATGACCTCAAGCTCATGCAAATACAGTCAAGCTTTCATGTTTTTATATCTCTTTATGTCTCCATGTTCACTTTTGACACACACCCTCCTTATTCAAAGATTTCTCTGACTCTTGACTTTTATCCATCTCTTCTACCAGTAAGCTCTCCCCTGAGTCATGGGAGCAATGTCAGAGCAACATTCCAGTGAAAGACACATTACAAGAAGGAAAGACAGGAAAAGAGGGGTAAAGACAAAGTGTGCAACCAGAAGAAATACAAAAATGGTGCACTATTAAAGGAGACCTCGCTTACTCGTCACCTATCTATAGCTGTTTCTGATGAGAAGAGAGGAAGTGAGAGGAACAGATAAGAGACAGATATCCAGGCATTCACAAAGAGAAGTAGAAAGAAAACAACATGGAACAAATGAAAATAGATAAAAAGCATGTTGTCCAATAAGAGAGTGTGCTGTATTTCATTGGCCATTGCCAGCAGCTGTTTGTGGTCTGTTGAGACCCAGTGGGGATGAGTAGCTGCTATAAATGTGTGTAACCCACATAAAGAAATTGTTTCTGGGAGATTGGGCCCTGTAAATTCATTCCTAGCCACCAGCCCTGGTTTTATCCTGCTTCATGAGCTATACCATCCAGATACTTTTTTAAAACAAATACATATTTTCTGTCCTTTACAAACGCTTGCAGTTATTTTACAAGTTCTGTGTGAAATATTGCATTATTTTCACACATTTTTTTTCCCTTTCACACAGTCTGTTTTGCCAAGAAATACACATACACCCAAATACCCACACTTCTTGCTTTACTCCCAAATGACTTGTGTGGGACAGTAATGGCGACAGCTGCAACAACATCAGTGCCAGCTGTGGAACAGAGCAGCGTTCAGAGAGAAACAGCATCAGATGCTACGCTCAAAGCTTCAGGAATACCTTAGACTGAACAAACTCCATTACTGCTTCTATTACCCAGGCATACACAGCCTCAGCAAAAAGGCACTTTGCAGAACCGATGTTTACCCAGCATCCCTCCGCCCCGTGCTATTCCTTCAATAACAGAGCAAGGATAAGGTAAAGACCTGATGAAAGGGGAAAACGAGAAGCTGTTATCTGACTCTGCTGTTGTCTTATGAAAGCAGGAGATCAATGAAGAAAATAGTTGCATGATTATTAATCACTTAGCCAGAATATAATTAGGAAATTAATACCTGCAGTTTTGTGTAATATCTTTTTTTCTTGCGGTTTCATACCAAACTAAAATTACTCATTGATATTTTCACTATTAATCATGCTTTTTGTCTTATTGGCAGCCACTGTTTAACATGCACAATGTAGACTGGATACAAGAAACATATGTGGTGTTACATTGCTCTTTGGTTTATAAAATGCAGCTTTGAAGCCTGAAGTTTGTCATTTGTTTGGTGACCATTTTTAAGCCAAAAAAATTTAGATAATTGCTACTTTTAATCTGACTGCACATCATTATATAGTGTAATATATATTCACTTATCTGCAACTTGTCACCTGCTTGATGATAGATGTCATCAAAACTTACATACTGGTCCTTTAAGGGAAGATAAGTAAAACACCTTTCATGTACACAACAATTCAAAGTACTTTACATAAAAACATAAAAACTACTACATATGTTGAAATAGAAATAATAAAGAGAATTAAAATTAGCAAGAATTGTAATAAAATTTAATAACAAAAATTAAGTCAATCAGGAAATGATAAATATGATTGACAATAAATTATAAAACACGACTAATGTGTTTTTTTAAAAAGGTGAGATTTTTTTATTCAGGTGTCTTAATTGTGAGAATTTGTTACCTCTTTTTGTTTTGCTGTAATTGAATCAATTATGGGTTTGAACTCAGGAAAAAATGGACAACTTTGTATAAAATAATAAGCTAAAACATTAAACTATTCAATGGAATAGAATAAAAGAAAATCTGTTTCACACCATTGTTTTTCCACCCTGGTTGCCATGTGACAGCTGCATTTTGCTTCTCAGCCCCGAATATTAACACGCTGTCTATTTGGGCATCCAGCAGAACTGATTAGGCAAAGAAATGCAAGAGAACACCAAAGGAAGAAGTGAGGAAAAGCAAGGCAGGAGTTGAAGAAGCAAAAGATAAGAGTACTTGTGGAAGAGGGCTCAGAGAAGAGATGCAAGTTTGATGGCACAAAAGCTTTTGTTAGAGGGCACCAAAGGGAAAAAGTCTGCTAAAGTTCAGTAGTGCTCCTTTAAGCATTTGCAAAATTACAAAGTCAGAAGGCAAGGCAAATTTATTTGCTTTATTAAACAGTAACAGACCTTTAAAATGTATCCTCTGACGGACAGGCAGTCAGTGTAAAGACCTCAGAACTGGACTGATGTGGCCCACTTTCATGGTCTTAGTGAGGAATCTAGAAGCATAGTTTGTATAAGCTGCAGGTGTCTAATTGATCTTAAAGGAAAACTCGTAAAGACACTGATACAGTAATCAAGCTGACTAAAGATGAAAGCATGGACTAGTTTTTCGAGATCCTGCTGTGACATTAGATCTTTTATCCTTGAAATATTCTTAGGTGATAGTAGGCTGATTTTGCTATTCCCTTTAATGTGTTTTTCAAAATTCAGGCCTGAGTCCATCACTACTCCAAGATTTCTGGCCTGATTGGTGGTTTTTAGGTGTATAGAGTGAAGCTCTGTGACGACCTCTAATTGTTTCTCTTTGACTTCAAAGACAATCCCCTCAGTTTTATTTTTGTTTAGCTGAAGGAAGTTTAGACATATCCAGTCATCAATGTCCTCGATGTATTTACTAAGATCCTGTACAGGACCTCGGTCTCCTGGTGACATTGTAATGTAGATCTGTGTTTCATGTGCATAGCTATGGTAACTAATGTTGTTATTCTTTATGACGTGTCTCAGTGGAAGCATGTAGATGTTAAACAGAAGAGGTCCCAGGATGGAACCTTGGGCAACTCCACATGCAACTCTTGTTTGCCCAGATCTGAAGTTGCCTATTGACACAAAATACCTGTTCTCTAAGTATATTTTGAACCAATTTAGTACAGTGACCCAGCTCTCCAGTCATTGAAGTAATATATTGTGGTCCACTCTATCAAACGCAGCACTGAGGTCCAATATAATGAGTCACTGTTTAGTTTGGGTTAGTGATGAACTTACTGAAACACCTGGTTTGTACCAGATTCTTGTCTCTTCTCTGTCTTTTCAACATCACCATGACAAGCTAAAAACTAGCTTGTAAAAAAACAATAAAAAAAGAACAAAAAACAAATCAAATGTAATCAAACTGGTCCTGATGCTTCTTATGATGCTGTAAAGTAGTGTATTCAAAGCATTGACTAAGCACCTGACTCAGACTTTCCTCTCAAATATACAGACTTTATATAGACATAATAGAGAATCAATGCTTGGAGGTACATATTATGAAAACAGGCCTCATCATCATCAGCATCTGTGCCACATATGTGAGAAAATATTAATATATAAAATGTCTTTGCCATAATTAAATGCAGTGGGGAATAAATAAACCTTTTAAGACTAGATTTAAAAGAACATAGGTTTGGATCAGATTTCAGGTTTTCTGGTAATTTAGTGGTTAGTAGAAACAGCAATATTCACAGTTTTAAAGCAGACAAAGATTAAGAAGATCGTGATCTTTTTGACTAACCAGGGTGTGTGATCAGATTAACAGAAAGCACTGTGTGCATGTATGCTGAGTTCCCCACATAAAGTGAATGCTGAATGTGTTGTGCACACAGCATGACTGGATGTAGAAGGTTAATAAGGGAGACAAGTGAATGCGTGTTTCGGTGTGAACAGATACACTGCAATAATACGCTTGTGTGTGTATGTCTGAGTTGAGTGATGAACTGCCATGTTTGTAAGTTGAAAGCCATCCATCACTCTCATCAGCAACTCAGGAGTCCTGTTACTACACGTTTCTCTTCATTTACATTGCTAATAGCCATCTATCTTGACCAAACTCTCTGATGTCTGGCGATCAGCCTCTCAAAAGGGTTTCTTTCTCCCAACCGAAGCAGTCGCCTAACTGTTTGCATCCATTACTTTCAGGGCATATTCTGCAGGTTCAACAGTGCATTTATTCTGGTGCTATAGTTCAGGATACTACATTCAGTTTGGTGCAAAACTGGGCGTTTGGAAGCGCTTTTTGCAAGGTTAATAACTTGGCGCTGCATTATTTATGATTAGGTTATTGTGTAATGAATGTGTGAGTGTGTTTTTTTTTAATCATGATAAGCTTTTTACTGATAGGTAAAGGCTTCAGATACATTAATTGACGGTAATGTTAGTTCAACTGAAAGATTTAATGCTGTGATACAGGATGCTTTTACTGTCAGTCTAACTCTATTAAAGTGGATATCATCAAATCATCTCCTATCTTATGGTAACCTTGAGAGCCATAAACCACACTGTACCAGCTACCTTATAGTATGTCTGTCTCTTTTCATTCAGACAGATTTGTTCCTCATTGGGCCTGACCACCCACGTGTGCATTAGCTTGTTTTAAACATCCAGAAACCTCTGCTGATGTATAGACTGTGTGAGGTAGTCTGGCCATTAAAACAGGTAAGCAGATAAAAACATGATACTGGCTGTGTTCTAGATCTACAAGCTCTTAAAACTAATATATCGTAGAATAAAGCAGTTTCAAACACATGCTTTACGCATGTTTTACCCAACCAAAAAGAAAAAAAACAGTTTGCTTTTTTTCTTTCACCTTTTTTTTGTGTTTGTTTTCAGAGTTGTGCTGGTGTGTTGCTCAGTAAGGTCATTGTTTACTTTAATTGCCAGGGTCATTAATCTATAACTAGCTATATTTCAGGAAGAGTGTTAGACAGAGCTATTCCCTCTATAGTCACGGTGTTCAGGTGAGCTATCATTGCTGTTGTGGCAGCCCCACTTACTGTGACATGTTGCAAGTTATTATAAAAGCAATTTGATTTGCAGCTTTTGGCTTGGCGCTCGCCTCTGCTAATGAGTTTGCAGTGACAGCACTCTCCACCAGCATGTGAGCGAGGAGATGGCATTACTTTCATTAGCCATTATAAACAAAGCAGCAGAGGCATTCAGCGTTAGCGCTGCCAGCCCTGACTCATTACGGCTGATGGTAAAGAGCTAACCGGGAGTCAGAGCTTTGCCACACATGGAACAAACTTACAACTTTCTTCATTGATAACTAGACGGCAATCACTGTGACCATTCGGCCCACGGAGCAGGCCTCAGCTTGGGTTCTTGGGTTTGTTTTCCTGTGTGTTTGGCCTCCACTCAACGTGGCACGTTACTGGGAATCATTCCCGTTGAGCTCTGCTAAAATGGTGAAGAATAAGAAAAGATACAGTAATTGCTAAACATAGTCACTATTGACTGAGAGCGGTAAACTCGTTAATTCCCTCTCTGTTATCTTTCTTTAATAATTTTAGCTCCCTCTTTCTCTGCCTGTCTGTAGCCCTGGGCCTCTTCTACTGGCTGCCTGTGTTTGTCTGTGTATGCTCTTTTATCTTGCACTCTTTGATTATGTTCTTACAAGTGGAACCACCAGCTATTTTACAGTTGCCTCATTAGGTTGTCAGGCAAACTCACACTGCATGCAATTATATCTAATTATGTAATTATGGATCCAGTATAAAATGTTGTATTCCATAGACGGGTATATTTGAGCTGGGACATACATGGAAGGAATTATTGCAGTTTAGTGGGTGGTTGAAATGTGTGAAAGTGGTGCTAAGGATAGAGAGAATGGTGGAGAAATAAACAGAAACACCCAATTTAATATGTTTACAACCATGTAGTAGCCAGTAATTGCTTGTGAGGGTCTTTGCACAGACACAAGCAAAAAAAAAAAGAAAAAAAGAAGTTGCATAAGTGGGCAGAGTTTTGACCCCAACAGTAGCTGACTGTTATGTTGACTCAGAAAAACGCTCTACCAACAGGCCAGCTTGGCTACATTTCCAGCACAATCTTTGTATCCAGGGACTCTATTGGAGTAACTTTATAGGAATAAAAGTTGGCACCTGCTTCTTCTCCCTAAAAGCCCATTGTCTTGTGACTGGCAAGCTTTGTGGAAGCCTTTCCTTGTGAGGATTTTCCTCGGTTTATTTTCTTAGTAGGAATCCTGTCCAAAATAAGACAGCACAAATATCTGTTGTGACATCGATCAGGACGGGCTTGGTTGTTACTTTAACATCAAAATGTGTCAATCAGTCTGATCATTTTGATATCAGGATTGCTTTCAGCTGTGTGCTGGATTGTGAAGTGCAGAGAAATTTTCCACTTTGGCTTCAATCATCAACCAAAGAGTCTGACCAGGAAGCTTCTTACATTGCTTAGAAGCTCAGACTGCCTGCTATCTTTACATGTCCAACCTCCCATCACAACTGTAGCATTTCTGCTCTTCTACCAGACATGTCTCACACCAGCAACCTCAACAAATGCTGTGTGGAAGAGGAGAATGAGCTGTAGTAGGTGGTGCACTTCAGTGTGTCGTGTTTCTCTTCAGATGCTATTGAGGGAAGCCAACATGGCTGTGAGGCTCCCAGATTGCTTGTGTGTGTGTGTTTGTGAGACGGGGCTGACAGGAATACAAACAGTATCCGACACCCCCTCTCAGGATCACATCGTGAAAGCGGTTTCTCTTACTAATCCCCTTTTAATATGCCCAATATTATGACACTACCATTAGCCACAGCACTCTGTGGGTACAAAGAGGTCGAAAAAGATACTCACAGTGACTGAGCTTTATAGGTTTTAATAATTAATGTGCATATTTTCAAATGAATAATACTTTGTTCTGAATTAAACAATGCAATTTCTGTTTGGCATTTGAGACACCCACAACTGGTTATTTCTGAAGATGCAGTCGTTGTGTGTATATTTCTGTCAACTAAGGAGTCGGAGATGATTTAGACTTAGTATTTGTATTAGAGACAAGACGTAAGGCCTAGTCCCAGACTGAAATGCCTATAATAGATTACTTAATTAACTTGCAGAAACGTGGCTCAGATAGCAATGTGTTACTTTGGACTAAACTTAATCACTTACAAAAAGGATGATTAGGGATATGACTAATTGTATTTGGTGGTGATGCGTTGGCAGCTACTCATTGATGACCACAGCTGGTTGTTGACACCCGATTCACATGTCATAGAGTGGTGGAAAGTCCTAACAGGTCTAAACTCTCTAGATTTTTTTAAACAAAGACCAATATGTTGTGTAAAGGCCTGCAAAAAGGCCTCTTGCCGACAGGAGGAATCCACTGACTCATTTGAATTGAATAACCTTCAAGACAGCTTTATGGAGAAAGAAATTGCTTTTGATCTAATGTCTCTGCTTGAACCGGGAATGACAACTGCAGCACTTCAGTTTTTCATATATTTTGTTTGTGGTTGCTTTTTTTTATTTAATTTTTAAATATATAAAAAAAAGAAAAACAACCTGTGTGACTGGAGATTTAAACAAGACAGCTTTAAAGTTTTTGTAGTCATCATGCTCGTGAATGAAAAAAGATTTTTATTTTTCATACTTTGATGAAAACTACTTTTAGTTGTGCTATGTGTTTTTTTTTTTATCTGCAGCATAGTTTTATGATCCAACTCACTGTTCAATCCAAGAATTATTTTAATTTAAGTATTTACATTTTTGTTTGTGACATTTTTTTGGCTAGCTTCTTGTAAGTAGTCATCTTTTTGCTCTCTGTTGAGAGGTGATTGTGAAGCTGCAGTAGTCTAGGTACAAGATTTACAAAGGGCTACTTCTTGTTCCCTGCTTAAATCCCCTTGGTAACAAATTGCCGTGCTGCGTTTTTTTTTTTTTTTCCCAGTTGCAAGTGTATTGGTTTGATAGAACTGTGTTTTTGTCACAACTTGTTTGAATCATGTATTTTATTCAATTTTTTTAATGACTTCTTTTATCTCTGCCATTGTTTTATTTTCAGATTCGCAATTCTCAGTAGGCTATTTTACCTTAATCCAGGACCTTATCGTCACAGTTTAACTCTGGCTCTACTTAGTGCAGGTGATAAGTGTAAATTATTTCTATTTTTCCACTGTTGGTGCAAAATATTCTTCCATTACACACATGTACCCATGGTAAATGGTAACATCAATATCAGTCTCAAACATGAATGTTGTTGGACGGTAATTTGGTTTTTATTACATTACATTACATTACATTACATTACATTACAGTCATTTAGCAGACGCTTTTCTCCAAAGCGATTTACTGAATATTGAGAACTTATCTGAGAATATTGGGTTTAAATGTTTGCATTTTGGTTTATTTTCCTTTTCCCCCCTGTGACTTCACCCCTACTGGTTGCACTTATTGTGCCATTAATGCTATTGGACCCACCCCCGAAATAGCACACCATAGCCATATTCTATTTGGGGGGATTTATCTTGGCCTGATTCGCCCCCCTGCATGAATTTTTTTTTGTTTGTTTGTTTTAGGTTGTAGTCCCACCACATCCTGGGTTGTGGGTGATTCTAGGGAATATGGATCCCTACTGCCGGCAATCGGGTGGCTAATCCACTGGGGGAAGTTTACCATAACTACCCAGTGGGTTTCCTGCCCTATGTGCTGTTGTCTGATTGGGGCATCTGGGTGGTGCTGACCCATGTTGGGGGACTGTCCGGGGTAGCCTGTTCCTCTTGGCGCCTGTACGTCATGGCTGCAGTGTACTCTGGCCACCTTCTGGGCAAATGTGTGGTCATCTCTGTTGTGGACTAGTTGTTGTAGTATTAGTTTTTGCATTAGCTGGTTTCTGGGGTCGTGGGCTTGGGGACCCCCCCCCCCCCGAGTTTGCCTTTGATATTTAAATTGATCATTTTGCATTTGAATGATCACTGACTACCTTTCATGCCTGACATTTTGACCCTACACTTATTAACCGGCATGCTGATGTGTTATCTTGTAGGTTTAATCTCCGATAACTGCATTTATTATTATGTTTTTCTTTGTGTTCCAGATGTTTTCGTTGTTGTGATTCAGAATTTTTCCAGCTTGTCTGCCTTTTTATATTTACTCCAAATGATTGTCAGCTTTGTTTTTCCGGGCGATATTGCAAGTGGATTTCTATTTCCTTGTTGCTTATCGTTATGATGCTCGGCAGTAATATAAATAAATATAAATAAAGCCTTTTTTGGCTCATTAATAACCACAATATATTTTTTGCATATTTCTGTGATTAAAGTCAAATGTGCCTAACATGTCCATCTCTCGTGTGTGTCACGCCACATTCTTTCAGGATGAGCCAGTAAGGTCTGTTGAAAGACTGCTTTCAATTTGATTGAATCTAACTTTATTAGCATTCCGCTTGCCTTTACACAAGAAGGCTAAACCGGCCTTGTGTCCTCTCCCAGGCTGCAGCTGTAGCAGTGAAGGGCACAAAGAGAAGCTTCAGTTGTAATACTGATGGTTTTAAGGTTGTGATAACAAGGAATCCATTTTTGTGTCTTTTTTTCTGTCAGTATATTGTCTACATGGCTGTATGAGGGTGTGGTGGTTAGCACTGTGACCTCACAGCGAGAAAGTCACAGGTTTGATACTCAGCAGTGGTGGGGGGTTCAAACAGTTGCTTTTCTGTGTGGAATTTGCACATTTTTTCTGTGTATGTGTGTACTCTGGCTTCTTGTCCACAAACATGCATGTTGGGTTAATTGGCCACTGTAAAATTCTCTCGTAGGAGTGAGTGTGAATGGTTGGTTGTCTCTTTATTTTGGCCCTTGGATGGACCTATCCAAGGTATACCATTCCCCTTACTTATTAATTCCTGGGATGTGCTTCATCAAAGGAAAAAATATTTTCTGCTTGTGTTCTGCCCTTCAACTGACATACTTTGGATTAAAGCTATTTGAACACCTCTGCTATTTTAAGTCAAAACAGTTATTATGGCATGCTGACAGAATTTTGCTTATAAAGGAGCACAAATGTTTATAGCTTAAAAAACTGTAAATATCTTAATAAAACAAACTTTTTTCTGCAGTTAGATGGTTTGTGAAAGCAAATTTGTCATTATTAAATCTGAGACTGATTTATCTGGTACTCTGAAAATTCACAAAATTAAGGTGTCATGGGAGAATAAAAAAAGTCATCATCATTAATTAAATATTATCTACTCTGCTTGAATGCTTTTACAACTTTTTCCCCTGATATTTTCTTGCTTAATGTGAAATTTATGGTCGTTGTGAACCTGTCTAGACCAGAAGTTCTCAAACCATTTGCATCACGTATCACCTTTGAAGAAATAAGTCTTTCATATATCCCATGTATGACTGCTTGTATAGTAGAAGAGCCAAATACCTTTCCATCAGACAGGAGACAAGTTGGCTCCGAATGATTCATTTAAACTTATGGGCAACCTTTCATAAATAATACTTTAGTTATTTGAATACTTTTGGTTTTGGTTTTGTATATAACATGAAAAAAACAACAAAAAAAGTTTACTGAGCCCACTTTTGGTGGGCAACAACAAGTCACACAGATTCACTCCTAAGGACAATTTTAAATGACCAATCAACCTTTCATGCATGTCTTTGGACGGTGGGAGGAAGCGAGTACACAGAGAAAACCCACGCTAACATGGGGAGAACATGCAAACTCCACACAGAGAAGCAACTGTCTGAGTAGATGCTCGAACCAGCAATCCTCTTGCTTTGAGGCTGCAGTGCTAACCACCACACCACTGTGAAGCCCACTTTAGTGCCCCAGATGACACATTTCTTTGCTATGGCACTTCAAAAAAATGATGTGATATGATAATTCTGGTGTGATTACAGTCCAGCTCAGGATAATGTCTGCAAAGTAAGCATTCATTGATATTGTCAGATAAATTAGAGGGTGTAATACGCAAAAGGTCGGCTCTGTAATGAAGCAAAAAGAGATACACATACTGCATCTAAGCTTTTTATTGAAAGCTTACTTTCATCCACTCATTAAAAATATATATTAATCCCTATTTATCACAACTACATATTTATTAGTTATCTCGCCTCCCCATGAACATGTAATATTGCAGCTACATAAGATAAAACTTCACCCTCCATACTGGGTTGAACTGAGCAGAGATTTTTCCATTACCAAGGAGGCACTTTGAGGTAGAAATGATCTGCACAACCTGCATATGCCGTGCTGCAATAATAAGGTCCCTACAGACCCTTTGGACTGTTCTTTAGGTAGTGTCGTCTTGCGCCACCAGTTTCCCTTGAGGAGCTGTCTGTGGTTCTGACCAGTACACCACTTCTACTAAGAGACCTGTCCGTGGTTCTGAAGACAGCATGTCAGCTAAGGACAAACCTCGGGAAACAAAACCATTACGATAGCCACTGAAACCCAGCTGACTTGCATAACATCACTGCAACAAATTACTGTCGTCCACATGATGAAGACACTGCCCTCTGGTTTCCTGCATGAGGCCAAGGCTGCTGTAAAACCAGATTATGTCCCATTTACCATTTCTCAGCATGGAGACAATGTGATCTGAAGCCTCTCCTTGACATAGCGTGGTCTTTCTCACCCCAAAAGGTGTTTGGAAAAGAGAAACAAATACTTTCAAAAGAAACTCCTTCTGACATAGACTTTTTTTTCTGTTCATGGGAGGGAAAGAGGAGACGGGAGGTCAATGGGTCACAGCAAAGGAAGAACTACTCCAGAGGAAAAAATGTTTACTGAAAGTGAGAAGATGTAGAGCAGAAAAAAGATTGACTTGGGTAGAGGCACTCTGAGCTCCACGCAACGTGAATTACCTGCAGAATGCATGGCATTTGAACTGCTTTGTTTATTGCTACTAAGTGTCTTCAGGGCCATTACAGTTCAGGACCACTTAAAGCCTCCTGCTTGCATATTAAGCAAGTCCTTTCAAACTCTGTCATTATGTGTGCTTGCCAATGCAGGTGAGAATATATACATGCTCATCCAAATACTGCATGAGCATGCTTTTGCAAACTTGTTTTTAACTTCCCATTAATAGATACTAAGTCTGACGGAACAGAGCCATGCTAATGCCTGTGGTATCTCTCAAATAAACCGCAAATGCTTTTGACTTGGAAGGTTTATGGGAGGTGAAATAGGGGCTGATATGAGGTTAGTGTGTATTCATATGTGTGGGTGTGTTCTTGTGTGTGGGCATGGTAAGCCTAGGGGTAAGCTTTTAGAGGTCTGAGCAGAAGGGTGTGAGTGAGAAGGAGAAGACAGATTTGAGCAGTTATCTCTCCCTACAGACCTCCTGTCCAGCCTGCCCACAGTTCCGCAATAACACACACACACACACACACACACACACACACACACGCATTCTCCATTTCCATCTGTAATCATGTTTATCATGGCTTCCTTATCCACTGCATATACACAGCTCAGTCTAAATGGACTATTACATTTAACTAGAACAGAATTCCTGTGCAGACTGAGTCTGACTGCTCCTGTCACTGAGCCGCAACAGGAAAATCTCTCCACTGTACCTCGCATTGCTCATCAGAAACAAGCCCTGAGCTGCAAGCACACAGAGCACTGCCTGGGATTGTGGGGTTGATGCTATTTTTACAGCCAGTGTGATGAGGGATGTGCTGAGAAAAATCTTGGCTAACCCTCCTTGCACTCCTTTCCCTAAGACACTTTAATTAGAGTGCTTGCACTTCTTGCTCTCTCACCTGTCTCATTGTTACAGAAAATAATACATGCTAGAGAGAAGCAGGTAAGTGGATAAATGGATAGATAAATTGACTGAGAATACAATTTGCACTCGCTTTGTTTTTTCCTAAAAGCAGATTTGCAAAGAAAAGGTGCTTCCAAAAGAGTTGACTATGACTGTGTATGCTTGGAAAGCTCCGTGTGTGTGTGTAAGAGAGAGTGCATAGAAACAGCACCCAAAGTTGAAGTCAACAGTACAAATCAATGCAGAGAATATAGTGGCAATTACTAGAGCAGCCTGCAAGTGCGCCTAGTGGAACAAACTAACTAATGCATGAATAAATAAGCACAATGAAATGGAGATGTGCCTCCGTGTGTGTGAAGATTGTGGACAGTCCTTTGCTGTGCCAGCCAATTAACGAAGTGTGTAAACTGAGCTCATTAAAGAAACACAGCATTGGTCACACACACTTTCATAAACATAGTCTCACACACACACACACACACACACACAGTTAGTGTCAGCATGAAGCCAGATGCTCTTCTTTTACAGGCATGTGTCGGAAGTGAATCTTTGTTTTTTCCAACAGTGCAAATCTTCAAAGGTCCAACATGCTTTCTGCTCTGTGCATCACTTTTTCGGTCCATCTGTATGTGCCTGCTAGTCTGTTTGGATGAAGCATAAAGGATTGATTTGGATTCTTTTGCTTTTGAACTAAATGCCAGGTGATGCCTCGCAAAGCGTCCATGTTCTAAGAACAATAGCTTGTCGTGCTTCCTTCCTGCTAAGCATTCCTCTGTCTCTCTCTCTGTCTACCCCTCCCCACGGCTCTGTGATTCGGGTTTTTTTTGTGTGTTACACTCATCTATTTTAATCTGGGTCCTCAATTTTTCAAATTCTGTTTTCAAACGTTGGATGAGTGCGGCACAAACACAAGCTCTTCATTAGCCTCACAGCATGATAATATTGAGTCATGAAGATGCTGCTCTGTTGGCATTGTGGAGGTGACTGCTGACTGCTCGTGACTGTAAACTTCCTCTGCTCAGGCAAACTGTGAAAAATAAACAGCAAGATAACTTGAGTAAATATGTTTTTCTTTACTCTGCTTATTAACCATGATTTGTGGAAGAGCAGGGACTATTATTAGTCAGTCTGAAGAGCGACTTGATCAGACTGGAAGGTGAGTGCTATTACTGTTGAAAGCAATGACTGTCTCTCCTCTTTCCAGACCACACGTGTCTGAATTTAAGTCAGCTCAATTTACTTTAATTCAATTTTAAATGATTTAGTGACTTGAATGTTAATGAACAAAGTTTCCAAAGAGTCTAAATAAGTGTGTAATTTATAGGTGACATATATGGAATGTCAAATTCAGAACCTTTTTAATAATCAGCTGTAGAGGAAATTCATGTATTAGCTTAATTACCTTGCTCTTAATGTCTAGCTGAAAGGTTTGACTATAAGGCTCC
>JBAMHX010000015.1:12471128-12482900 GCA_037177515.1 Pseudomugil tenellus
GGGTGGATGAGATCCGCCCAGAGTTTCTTAAGGCTCTGGATGCTGTGGGCCTGTCTTGGCTGACACGCCTCTATGGCGGAGTCCAACCCGGTGAGGGTTGGACTCCGCCCTTTATCACCGATCCTGTTCATTACCTGTATGGACAGGATTTCTAGGCGCAGTAGAGGCGTTGAGGGGATCCGGCTTGGTGACCTCAGAATTGGGTCTCTGCTTTTTGCGGATGATGTGATTCTGTTGGCTTCATCTGTTCGTGATCTCCAGCTCTCGCTTAAGCAATTCGCAGCTGAGTGTGAAGCGACTGGGATGAGAATCAGCACCTCCAAATCCGAGACCATGGTCCTCGGCCGGAAAAGGGTGGAGTGCCCTTTGCGAGTTGGGGGCGAGGTCCTGCCCCAAGTGGAGGAGTTCAAGTATCTCGGGGTATCTCGGGGTCCGACGGATCGGAGCGGCGTCTGCAGTAATGCAGACTCTGCGCCGGTCTGTCGTGGTGAAGAAGGAGCTGATCCAGAAGGCAAAGCTCTCGATTTACCGGTCGATCTTTGCTCAGAGTAGAGCCGCTGCTCCTCCACATCGAAAGGAGCCAGATGAGGTGGCTTGGGCATCTGGTCAGGATGCCACCTGGACGCTTCCCTGGTGAGGTGTTCCGGGCATGTCCCATCTGAAGGAGGCCCCGGGGGAGACCTAGGACACGCTGGAGAGATTATCTCTCCCACTTGGCCTGGGAACGCCTTAGGATCCCTCCTGATGAGCTGGCAGATGTGGCTGGGGAGAGGGAATTCTGGGCTTCCCTCCTTAGGCTGCTGCCCCCACGACCCGACCCCGGATAAGCGGAAGAAGACAGTACGGTACGGTAAATCATCTCAATGACATTTGATTAGATAAATTGCTCAAATGTAGTTCACACTATTTCAAGCGTGTGTTTGTTGATTGGTTATTCTAAAATATCTGTGGGTTAAAATAGTTCCTGGGAAAACTCTCAATTATCTATGTAGCTACAAATCAAAATCAATACACTTCAAAAATAAGGCAACAGACAGTAATGAATGGGAATGGAAGCTCAAAATAAACATAATAAAAAAAAACACTTCATTCAGAAAATATTGGGGGCCAGAATGCTGTTGCCTCTTGTTAGCAAAAACAACCACAGGCTACACTAACATAATCTGTATACTTACCACAGGGTAAAGAAAAAAGCTCATCGTCTTGAACCCTAAATAAAGATTAAATAAAACCAATGTCATGACTTTGTTTATAAATAAACAACACTGACACATTTATTACCATTTTATGCCTTTAAGTGCCAAACTGTCTGATCCTTGTTTTTAATTAGTTTTCATCACACACTGACATTTGTTAAATACATCCTGAAGCTGTTGTTGCATAACTGCTCTTTTTTTCCCCATTTAATAAACATTTTGCTGTGCAACACTGCATCCAATGGAAAAATCAATATTGTTACAACCTGGCTCATTCTGGGTAACAGACGCATCATAAAATACAAGTTTTGGGGGAATTTTATTGTCTCACAAGACACATAACTGGAGAACAAGTGGGAACGGTGGACATTGCAGTTCAAGTTATTAAATAACTAAAACATAACAGATTATAACACAAAATCAAAAGAAGCACCACCAACCACTAGGGATGTTGTGCTGATCTGCTCGATCACGTGTCGAGCAAAAAATAATAAAAATCATCAGATAAAACAATATAAAAATTAAAAATTATTAAAATCATGATTGATTTCAGATTAGAAAAACATTAAAAATAAGTTAATATAAAATAAAAATGATTAAAAATACAGATGAGAACAGGAGGGTCTTTAACCTGGATTTAAATAAACTGAGTGTTTCAGTTGATCTTTCTGTGAGTTTGTTCCAGACATGTGGAGCATAGAAGCTGAATGCAGCTTCTTCATGTCTCATTCTGACCATGGAAACTCATAGTCCTGATCAAAATTACTTTCAGGGTCTGCAAGGCTCATTCTGGGTCAGGAAGTCTCTGATTTGGACCTAAACATTCAGAGCTTTATAAACCAGCAACTGAACATTAAAGTCTGTCCTCTGATGGACATTTGTTACCTAAACAAATGTTACCAAACACCTCATTTTTATTGATATGAACAACAGAAAATAAAAAATCACTCAGATGAGTGACCTCACCTTTATTGAACACATATTCCAAGATGAGACAAAAATGACAGATGTGAATTTTAAACGCTGTCCTGTGATGCATCAGATGTCCTCAGCCAGCACATGGGGCTCTTTTGGTTTGGTCAAATGATTCAGAACACCAAGCCATTTTCATGCAGTTGGTCAAAGTTGGCTCAATGATTCATGAGGCTTCAGTTTCACCATCCCTACCAACCACATAGCAACCAGAAAATATACCTGAAAAGAACCACTAAGTATAGGTTCAAAGTCCACTCAAACATTTACAGTAAATAAGCAACAACTAGAGTCTCTGAACTGAAAGCACAAAGTGAATCAAAAGAGCAGATAACAAAAAGGTGTGGCGAAGTGGAGCCAATCCCAGCCAGGTGATTCAACAGGAGGATTTGCAAACAAAATTAGTTGAGTGATGAAGTGAAATTGGTGACAGCTGTAACAGCTATCAACACACTGGCAAATCAACACACCTGAGTCAAATCAACTAGTCTTTGTGCAAAACTTAATAGGCTGCTGGATCCAATCCAGGTGCATTGAAAACCTGCAGGACAGCCGCACCAACTTTTACCACCCCTTCTACAAAGTGTAAAGTTAAGATTAGAGGTTAAGTTTGGTCAAGTGAGACAAGGCTCACAAAATTCCTATATGCAAAAAAAAAAAGGAAAATGTTAAAGCTGCAAAAGATGAATTCATATGAATTCAGAGTTACTTGAAATTTATTTAAACCTGACTGATCAGGAAACTCTGAAGCTCCAGGTCAGATATGTTAAATTCCAGTCCTGAAGGGTTGCCTTCCTGCAGGTTTTAGAGGTTTCCCTGCTTCAATACACCCAACATGACAAGCTATCTGATTGAGCAGGGAAACAACTGAAACCTACAGAAACATAATTTACTGGAATAATTTGGTTTGATTTGCCACTTTAAAGCGAGTAGTTGCTGTCATATCCGGATTCAGATATAATTTTTATTTGAAGATGACACATTCCTGTTTAGATAGAAGCTGTCTTGGTCAGATTGACAAAATAATGTTTTCATCGGTGTGTAAAAGTCACTGATTTTTTTCATGAGTTTAAAAATGAAACAAAATGTTTTGCTTTTCAGTCATCATATCACATTTAATACATATATTGGATAGTGCTTTGAATCCACTGAAAACAAAACAGAAAATAAGGGATATTTTCATTTATTCATATGAACAATTCTTTGGTATGATGAAGTGATGAGATCCAAAAACTTGGCAAATCATTATCTGATATATTTGATTGATGGTTTCTCCATAATTGTTAATCAGTTTTAATTAGGGTTTCTATTAGATGGCATGTCAACATCAAACACACAGCTTTGATTGTCGTTATAACCCAGCTTGTTAGACTGTAACAGAATATAGAGACGGAACACACAAGAGTAATTAAAAGCAAGGGTCAAAAAGCAAATTAACGGTAAAAGTTGTGGAAAACCACAAGACTACAGCAGAATGATGGAGGGTGAGAGCAGTATTTTTAATGTGAGCCACACCAGACATGCCTTATTCACACCTTCACAGGTGCAACCAGTGTAGCCAGCTGATATAATGAAGTCCATGGAGCACACAGAGTTTTTTTTTTTTTTTTTTGGATGGAATAATAAAATAAAAGATCCATGGTCCATGATTCAATGGTCTTCATAAAAACCATCATGTGGCTTGAGAAAAATTCATAGAAGACAGCTTCTATATTTCATTCACTTCTGTGTATTTGGATTTTAAAAATACATGGAACATCTATTTAAGGCAGCATCTTATAACAACAACGACAACAATAATAATAGACATAATATGCCTCCCTTTCATTTAAAATCCTCATATTTGGATGTCATTGTTACTCTGCTAATCTTAACACTTTTTTATGTTAGTATTTCCATAAATTCTCCGCTTTGCTAAGAGCTGAAAATAATTGCTGCAGCAAAGAAAAGCGTTAAACTACAGAAATGTATGGTGGCCGAGAAGGGCAATGCAAATTTACATCTAGTGAAACACTTTTACATTTTCAAAAGGCAAATTTACATGTAGTGAAACACTTTTACATTTTCGCGATGCAAATTTACATTTAGTGAAACACTTTTGACATTTAATGAAACACTTTTACATTTTCGCGATGCAAATTTACATTTAGTGATACACTTTTACAAAGATACGACCCGGAAGTGATATCGTTGCGGTTGGGGCAAGACCGTGTAAACAGGAAACTACTTAGTAGCATGGTCGATCCAGGGATGTTTTGCCCGTTTTGTGGAGTGCAGTTCCAAGTTCTAGGACGATTTTGTGGTGATTGTGGACACAGCTTGGACTTTCTCTACGATGTGGAGGGAGAAGAGATCGTTTTAATGGACTGCCTTGTTAAGTATTTCAACGAAGGCCACGCATACACAGTGATTGTTGACATGATGGAAAGGCTACACAATGTCTGTATATCTCTGCGAACCGTAAAACGTAAATTAAATTATGCCAGATTCTATCGCAGAAAAATTTCTCATCAAAACAATCGACCATGCTACTAAGTAGTTTCCTGTTTACACAGTCTTGCCCCAACCCCAACGATATCACTTCCGGGTCGTATCTTTGTAAAAGTGTTTCACTAAATGTAAATTTGCATCGCGAAAATGTAAAAGTGTTTCACTAGATGTAAATTTGCATTGCCCTTCTCGGCCACCGTAAAAATCTGATCTATCTAAACACGTGTTTCAATCTGCTTGTTGTAAATGAAATGTGGGAAGCTAATCTCTACACATGTGGCCAATAGATGATTTTCGTTGCTTGATTTTTTTCC
Source organism: Pseudomugil tenellus (assembly GCA_037177515.1). Classification (NCBI taxonomy): domain Eukaryota; kingdom Metazoa; phylum Chordata; class Actinopteri; order Atheriniformes; family Pseudomugilidae; genus Pseudomugil; species Pseudomugil tenellus. The sequence goes on from JBAMHX010000015.1 coordinate 12,476,101, forward strand.
TTCAGTAATTCTCAACACAGCGCCGCTATGGGCAGGGTCCCTGTCCCCACTCGCACCAAATCTAGCATAGTACCAAGAAACATGATTTTCTTTTTCATTTCTAGCTTTCTTTAACCACATGATGAGCTCTATTCAAAACAAAAAAATCTTATGAAATGTCATCAGTCAGTGCTTAATACAGCTGTCGCTCACTGTACCGTACAGCACAGTGTCAAACTTCTCCATGTCGATAAAATACTCTGAAAAGTATTTTAAACTTAAATTACAAAAGAGTAGTAAAACCAAAGTGTCTTTAATTGGTTTTAGAATTTTGTGATTTTTATCAACTTAGTGACTATAATTGTTCTCAAAGTTATATGTTGTTTTTCTTAATATCTTAAATTACCACAATATGACCCGTGTAGGTCTTTGGTACTATATTAGTAAAAACAAACTGGACTGTAGCTTTACACTAAAACCAACACGTATTCTTTTTTTGTTAAACAGAGAGATTTTTTTCTGCTGTGCCAACATGACCACATAGTCAGTTACACGAATTAACTGTTTACCGAAGTGTACTCTTTTGACAGATATTCATTTAAGGGAATGAAATTGGAAGTATGTTGATCATAAGCCCTTTTGCAGCAGTTCAACCTGTCATGATCTGTCTTTTTTTTCTTAAATATCCTGTTGTCTAAGTTGTTGTCCTGTTTCCTGTGTATTTTGTTGAGTCCCTTGTGGATTATGTTTGCTTCCCTTCCAGTTCATCAGCTGGCTTATCTTTCCGATTGTTGCACCTGCTCCTTGTTCAATTCTTCTCCTCTGTGTAAAAATTCTCATCGATTTCTTTTGTTTTCTGCAAGGTCATCATCACTACTTTGTCTTCTTTTGTTTATTTTTTAAGACTTCCCATCAGTCTGTTTGTTTATTTATTTGGTTTGCTTTATCTAACCTGCTGCACCAGTACCTTTTCGCTGTGGACTCTATACCTTTATAGTCCTTTCCCGGTTTTTGGGTGAAAACCCCAAACCCACACCACACAACGCCAACAGATGTAACCTGTTTGATTAATCCAGGTGATCTGTTTGCTTGTGTGCATGTAGTGTTAAATCCTTAACTGACATAACTATACACAGTTGCATGTGTGTTTGTGTTTGTGTTTGAGTATGTCTACAAAACCAAATTATGTGCCGAAGAAAAGATTTGGAAGATAAGGAAACAAAACTGCTATTTGTCAGGATTTCAGTCATTTAGTAGTTGGCTATGCAGTGTATGACATTTAATATCATACAAAACTTACAAAAGCAACATCTTTATATTTCCTGCTAGGCTTTGACACTATCACAACTTCTACCATCGATTTAGATACATAAAGCAACCCTGCAGCATACATTACAGCAAAGCAGTGGAAAGCCAGCCCTTATCCAGCAGATGGGGAGATTTGACTCCAACCTACATCTTACATTGCTCAAAGGAAATCTAACAATTGTGTAACTTTGAAAAGTCAGACTGTCAGCTCCCAAAAAACCCCAAGAGCAAATCCTCCCCAGAGGTAAGCAGCCATGCATTCACAGACACTTATGCAGCTGTACAGCTTCCGGTTCAAGCATCACTCCAACTGCACAAAACTCAACTGATCAGAGGGATGCTGAAGATCATGTGTCCAAGCAACTTAAGGAGCCAGATGTTCAAAAACAGTCCTTGTGCCTTATGTGCTTCATCCATCTATTAATGCATTCATCCTCAGTTTTGGTTCCTTGAATCCTCTGCAATGTGACGATAGGAGCTGGCAGATTGAAGGGCTCTGGGGCTTGGTGTGTTGCCAGCAGAGCCAGGTGGTGGGAATCTGTTGGAGATTAAACTGCTTGGTCACCAGCTATCCAGCTCAATGTGACCATGATAGACATGGCCCCCCCTGGCTGATGGACCTGCATGGCAGGTGGCAGAGGTATCGGTGGCAGTTCAAAGCTTGTCCCAATCTCCCTTTGTCAGAGCAGGAACAACTTCGGTGATGTGGCAGGCCAACGAAATGCCATATCATGCCAGGAACCATTTCCCCTCCAATTTTCCCTCCTTCCTTTTTTGAGGGGGGGTGGGGGGTGGGGGGTAAATTGTACTTTCTGCCTTTAAAGATGAATATTGTAACATAATGCAAATATAGCAAAATTAATAACTCAAACTTGTTTTTCTTTGTTTCTCTTTATAGTTCATTATGTTTAAGACATCAAATACTTTTCAGTAGTTATGTTGAGATATAGCGGTGTTAATGTAGCATATACATAGATAAAGCATGGATAATATTGTATTTGAGTCAGTGTGAAACATTTTAAAACTGTGAATGAAATTTACCGAGACGGGAGTTAAATTTCAAGTAAGAACATCTATAAACAAATATTGATAGAAAGCTTGTTTCCTATGCTATGCTACTGTCATTTTCTTTGCTTTTTATGGCAGTGGTTCACAAACTGGGGCTCAGGACAACCGTAGGGGGTGCAAAATATTTCAAGGGGGTGCTTCATGCCAACATGTTGGATGGCAAAAAGCTACCGACCATTATCCACTACGTTATCCATCTAATGTTTGTCATCAAGGATATCGCTAACTACTCGCATTATTTAATGCAGTTGGACAGCTATGTGTTCAGGTCAGATGGTGGTGTTTAGGTGTTTTAAATGTGTTCTCATTTGTGCTCAAGACCTGATTTTTACCAAAATCTTGGTTTACAAACCACCTTAACTGCAATCTGACAGAGATGTTACTACCTGATACAGCTTACCATGAAATTTACAATTACTTCATCAATACATAGTCAGACTTCACAGGGGCAGAAATAAAAGCTTTCAAGTTGTTAGAGGCTTATAAATATTTTGTGGCAGGATGGGTATTAGACCTTCAGTTTGGGAAAGTGCCCAATGGTGAGTAAAGAAACTATAGATACTAATAACTTCAATGCAATGTAAATATTGGAGATGTCTCAATGTTCTATTGAAAAGTTAACACAAGAAAACATTGCTATTTTATAATTGTCTTAATGAGCCAGTATTCTGGAAAATTAAATCCAATCATTGAGATCCTGTTCGCTACATCAGAACACCACAATGTTTATTTGTTTTAGTTGCTTCTACAACTTTTTATAGTTGTAGAAGCCAAACCGGTGGCAGTATGCCAGCTTGGTTCATCATTTTGCTGACCACGCACTTTGCCAACTTGCAAAATCATGATCAGTGACAATAGCTGAGAATCTATAGCCTTTCTTTACAACCTCTATGTATCAAATAGATTCAGGATCAGGGTTTTCTACATTAAACTATTAATGCACATATAAATCTCAGAATTTATTTTTTTTCACACAATGGTGCATAAATAACTAAGTTAGCACACATGCTATATTAAAAACCTGTTTTGGCATTTAGGTGCTTTACCCTCCATATTTATAATGATTCTGACAGTTTCCAAGTCTTATATTTGGAGAATGGCAGCAAGACTAACCATTTATATCACACGATTAATCCTTAAGTTATTGCAAAACACCAACAAATGTTATCTTGGGGGTAATGGCTCAAGATGTTTAAGAATCACTGGTTTAATATGGTATGTCTTTTTAGCTTAATGCCTCAAAGATTCACACTTCAGCCCACAAGTTTTTTTTTCAAAATAAGTGTGTCTTACAGTCTTTGCTGCAGACACACAATGTCGACTGAGTCATCTGTCATGCACCCAGGAATAAGATCTGTCACAGATGATGATGAGCACAAAAGACAAATAAAAGAAACATTAAAAGGTTGTAAAAGTCCTTCTAACTGCTTTTAATGTCAAATGATTATGTTTTCATGTGACTGAAAAGCAGTGTTAAGTTGCAGCAAATAATCTGTCTTGGAAAAATGTCACAATCAGTGTCTCTCATGGGACTAGATTTCCCTTGTTGCCAGACAAGACAAATTAAACAAGCAAAAACCCAGCAAGTATTATAAGCTTGAAAGTTGAGCAAAGTAGAAGGAAACACCAGGAAGCTTGAAAATAATAGCAAGAACGTGCAAATATGACATGGCAAATAGGGGTTTTAGGTAGAAACATAAAAATAGAAATAAGTAAGCTAAGTACACATAGGTTTTTACCTTCCGCACTCTCTCCTTCATACTAGTTTGGTGTATATTAAGGGACTACATTATGCAAAATTGTACCTTAAAATGATCCCAGAAGTAGTTTTATTTTTCAGTCACACTGTTTTATCACTTTAAAAAGAAGAGTGCAGCTTAGGTAGCGCAAACAGCTGACTCCCCCACTCGGAAGCTACACGATGGAGATTCCCCCCTCCCCTATCTAGCGCCACATCTCCTCCAGAAAGTCTGCCTGTTGCTACTCCTGTGCTCTTGTCATCGGACACGTCATCTGCACGCTGACAACAGATGGCGCCTCTCTGGCTGCTCACTGCAGGCGGGGCGGATGAGCGAGACAAGCAGAGAGCCAGCGGGAGAGTTCCGGGTAGAGACCTCACAGCAAACAATGAGTGGTATGGCAAAACTATAGTTTGGTGCATGTTGCAAAATGCATAATATTAGCATATATGTGCAAAGGATGGACTGTGAAACGGCAAATATAGCAAAATATGGGAGCTTTAAAGATTCACGTTTGCCATCTTAAAGTGTAGTAACAGATATAAGCCCTCTAAGTCTGGTGCTTGTCACAATTTTTCAACTTTAGCGCCTTAAGGTTTAATATTTTTATTGTGTTAATTTTGCGTCTGATTAACACCGGTTGTTGGTGCTTTGCTGCCTCTACATGTTTAGTTCTTCACATGAGAATAGAACATAGGTTTGATCCTGATAATTTTAGGGATCTGGTTGGTTCATAACAAACCAGAAGATCCTAAATGTCTTTTGGTCCTAAACCAGTCAGAGCTTAAACTAACAGCAGGATTTTAAAGTGAATCGTTTGACAGACAGTAAGATGGTGTAAAGATCTGAGGACTGGCATTATATGATCCACTTTAGTGGTCTTAGTGAGGACTCGAGCAGCAGCGTTCCTGACTAACTTCAGCTGTCTGATGTCTGATGGACTGTCTGGAGACCTGTAAGGACAAAATACAATAGTCTAGTTTACAAAGATAAATGCATGGAGACATTTACTGTATCTAAATGTTGCTGTTTTCTGGTGATTTCTAAATCCTGTTGCTTCAAACCTGAAACACCATTTCAGGTTTCCAGTAACATAGTCTCATGGTACAAATCTCCTTTAAAAAATATGTGCATCTGAATTGTTGAACTTGAAAAGAAAGAGGAAGAACCTGCTTTTCTTTGTCGCTAATAGGTTTTTATTCAAGGACCCTCTATTGCCAGTCTCTCTCCTTCCCTATTCTTGCTCTCAGTTATGTGTGGAGTATCAAATCTCTGCATATCACTGGGGAGCTGTAGACCTTTACCTGCTCTGGTCTGGCTGTGTTAAAGGTCAGATATGAGAGGATCTCATACACCAGTTTCAGATGTCAACACTGCCCACCTCCTACAGGTTGGATTAAGAGGAGAGGAGACAATGGCTGCCAGGAGATCAGCCTGTCAGTAACAGTCTGTATCTCTGTCAGGGGTTTTGTGTGTGCGTGTGTGAGAAAGAGAAAGATGGAGAGTGAAAGACTGAAAAATGAGTTGTATGCATGTGTGCTTGTAATATCAATACCCCACTGATCCACTGTGGATCTCTACACACCTCTGTTTGCCAGATGTGTTTATAGAGACAATGTGTGTGTGGATTTATCTTTAGCTGTGACGATAGGTCTCTTGCTTTGCAGTAAGAGATTTCTGTGTTGACAGGGATGATGCTGTTTATTTTAGCAATATGCTATGAAGAGGGACAAGACAGGATGTGTGTTTTTGTGTTATGTGTGCATGCATGCTTAGTTGGACATGTAAAAGTGCTGCCATGCACAGAAAAGCAGTCTTGCCAGTCAGGCATAATCAGGTGAAGTGACTTGTAGGTCTCTCTCTGTGTGTGTATTTCTTGAAAAGCTCAGTGGGAATCAGATTTAATTATTGACCAGGCTTCACAAACACAGAAGAGTGCAAACTTTTTATGCAAATATGCACAAACGTCTTTCACAGCCTGCTCTTTTAATTCTTATGTCTCAGTGATTGCTTAATTGTTTAATAGTTTCTGGTGAATAGAAGTTAGCAGATTCAGCTAACTACAGCTGCTAGACTGTAAAACAAATGTAGGGGGTAAATGTAAAGCTATCTCTGGCGCCACGGGGAATTTCTGCAGCACAAGTTATACACCACATGTTATTGAACAACCACTGGTTGGGAGCTGCAAATACAAGCTAAATGACATCCTGTGACCCAGGAGGAAACCCATCAAGGCAGAGGAGGAAAAATTATGGAAGGATAAATTGCTGCACAGCAAATGCCATCAGTAGATTCCCATGGTCATTGTAGCACAGTTTAAGATGCATGAAAGTACAGTGTTGTTGAACATGGATTGAATAAAATCTTTATTTTGTTGATTAGTACTCCACTTGTATTTCAAGTTGGCTTCACTACCACAGGAACCACATACTTGAGTGACTTTAAAATCCAATAATATTATTATTATTATTATTATCCGTCCATCCATTTTCTACCACTTATTCCCAAACTGGGTCACAATCCCAGCTGACAACGGGCGAGAGGCAGGGTCTCTGGATAGGTTACCAGTCTATCACAGGGCCACACACATAGTTTAACAACCACGCACACACACTCACACTCTTAAGGCCAATTTAGAGTCCCCAATCAGCCTATCCCCAAGGTGCATGTCTTTGGACTGTGGGAGGAAGCCGGAGTACCCGGAGA
>JBAMHX010000015.1:12483000-12502818 GCA_037177515.1 Pseudomugil tenellus
ATTATTATTATTATTATTATTATTATTATTATTATTATTATTATTATTATTATTATTATTATTATATCCTCAAACGTAGGTTGGAGATATAATGGTTTCATCATAACCACCACACCCTCGTCTGTTGCTGTGGCCGCCGAATATCCTTTGTGTAAGCATGATAACTTGAGCAATTTTGAGAATTGGATTTTAATAGTCTTTAATACTCTATACCCAAGGGGAGATAAACAGGTATTGAATTTACCTGTTTACGTGTGGTACATGCATCGAATTTTCCGATTATTGGATATATGGTTTTTCCCACCAGGTGGCGCTTTATTCATGAAAATCTTATTTTGGGATATATCTCTGGAACTCTTCATCTCATCGACCTCAAATCAAGTGCAGATTAAAGGTCATGACCTCAGTATGCATCCTGTCCTGACATCATACTGTGCTGGTTATAAATATTCAACACCGGTTGGAGTTTTGGGACTTAACATGTGCAGCTTGATATTATTGTATCTATTCGAGGATTGGTGAATACGAAGATTGGGGGCGTTCGGGTGATATACCCAAAGCTTTCACTTCCAACTGCATAGGCCTTATTATTACTATTATTATTGTCTTCATCATTATTATTATAATCATTATTTCAAGCCAAACAGCTTCATTAATGTTTAGGGAATATTTTGGGATGTTTTTCCAAGTTGCCTTTGAAAGACATAGATGGTGACTGAAGTGCATAACTAACACTCTGTGACACCTGGTGTCCTTTTTTCAGAAGGTAAACCAGGATGGAACCTGGACTGGTTACGTTTATGGGGCAGTTGCATTGCTAAATGAACATTAACAATAAAACCAGTTATTTTCCTTATTATTATGCATGTTCTGTTTCCTCCTGAAGTGGAACATTTTTAATGTTTTCCTAGCTCTTCTTCCCTGGTCTGTTGCCTCAAATATCCGTGCAAACTCCAACAGAACAGCTATTAGACTTTCCTGCTCTCCCCGCCACACTGAGGTCAGGAGGCGGAGGCAAGGTAATTACTCCTGGCTTAAACTGCAGCTAACTTCTGCTTTGGCTCTTTTCACTTTTCCCATAAGTGGTGAAGCAGACTTGAGTCTCTGTGTATTGTTTATTGCTAAAACATGTAGAAAAACATTCACAGCTAAACAGGCAGTTCCTCACAGATAACTTTCTCCCCAACAGTCCCCCCCTCGCCCCCCGCCACTCAGACTCAGGCCAGCTGATGTGTTGTGCATGTCCCTCTCTCTCTCCACCTCTCCAGCTTGACCATAAAGTCCACAGAGACCACATCTCTGGACAAAGAGACATAACTGTTATCTAAAGAAAACAGTTGACTTTTAGAAAAAAATGTTGACTTTGTGTGACGCTTTGACTTATTGATTAGTCGATTAGTGGTGCACAACCGTGCTACAGATACTGTGGCATGACATAAGTTATGCTTGTTAATGTTTTGTTGTGTTCATTCTCATAAAAGTAAATCAAAAATAACCATTGCTTAAAAAATAAAACAGTAACTGTTTACGTCAGTGAAAATATTAAAACAGCTGGGAATTATGTACATAAATGTTATTTATGTAGCACTGCCTTATGAAAGGAACACTTTTTGTGTAAAAATAAAGATGATGAGTGTAGATGGTACTTTGTGGTAATGTGAATTAATAATTGACTGCTTTTGATCTTAGTTTCCTTATTTATTTACATTTAAAAACCATTCATCTCAGTGATATTTCTTGCTGTGCTAATATTTGCATTTTAAGGAATAAGCAATGAGGACCCGTGCATTACACGGTTTAAATGCAGGATTCAGTCTAATACACAATAATGCAGAGTGGACTGGTGTTTTAGATTCTGCGTAATGCTTTAAACGGTATAATATCCAGGTCCTTGTTGTTTAACCTACTTATAACATGGTCTCACATGGAAAACACTTTATAAAAATGTTTTATCTTTTTTTGCAAATCTTGCTAAATAAGTTTAAGGAACTACTTTATGATGTACATATCATGCTAAGCAACCATTGTGAATATTATTATTATTATTAATATTATTATTAATAGATAATTTATTCTTCCCGGGAGGGAAATTCCAGTTTCCAGTACAGCCAAAACCAAACACACAGTAGACATATACAGACTTGCACAGGTAATGACTGTACTGAGGTTCAGCCAGTGTGAAGCACCTTTACAGGTGGGGGCTGAAAACAACACACGGGTAGTAAGAGGAGAAACAAAAGTCTAGTATCCAGTGCAGCAATGCTTCAAGAGAAATGGAATGCGTGATTCAAAGCCAGGTGATTTGCATCAGTTGATGACGGCGTTGCTATGGTGACTCTCATAGCATAGTAATACAAGTGCCGAACTATATATATGCATATATACAAAATTAATACAAGCCAGTTGCTGTTATAATTCTCATTGATTATGGTTTAAATACGTGCAAGTCCTCCATCCATCCATTATCCGTACCGCTTGTTTCAACAAAGGGTCTTGGGTAGCTGCAGTCTATCCCAGCAATTATTGGGGAGGAGGCAGCGTACACCCTGGACAGGTTTCCAGTCCATAACAGAAGTTCAGCAAAGACTGAAAAATAATTAGTCTGTACCTTTTTAAGAAGGTTTACAACAGTCTCCATAAGGGCAACTCACAGTTTTGTTTTTTGGTGGCTGGAGAACATGGAGGCAGGAGAGCTTGCAGTATGTTCTGTTTCAGGAACTAATCAAATACTTTGAAGGCCTCCTTTAACGAGATCATGTTTTTGCCTGTTTATCTGGCTTCACGAAAACTGGTCAGCGTTGAGCTCTGGATTCAGAAAAGTTTTAATGGAGAACAGTCAGAATCTCATTGGTTCCTTTCAGTTTGTCCAGTTTGTCCAGGAACAGGTTTGTTTTGCTTCCCTGTGATAGCAGCAGCAGATTGTAATGTTTCGCTTGGACAAGTTGAATTTGTTGATCCTGATGAACAGTAGTCGCACTTCACTGACCTGGCAGGGTTTATCTATAGTGGTCTTAGTGGTCATGCTGGTGCTGTACTGATGCCACACATGCTCAGTTTTGAAATTATAGACATTTGTTTTTCTGGCTGCGTCATTTCTGCCTCAAGCAGAACGAAGCTTCTCTTCCTTTGACGTATGTTCAGTTGTGACATTGTTCACACGTCTGAGAAATATTGTTGTTTGTAATCTCTTTGTAGCCCTGGAGGGCATACCTTTAGGTGTGTTTGGAGGCTTTGTGTTTTGACTTGAGGAGTGATCTTAGCATGTGATTGAAGCATTCAAGCAAACCATGAAAAGTAACTCTGGTGCACTTTTGAGACTGGTATTAAAACTATGACAATATTTTCTTTCAGTTTGTGAATATTTCAACTTTTTCTTTTCTTTACAATCCTTTTCAGTCAATTTTCTGCATCTGTAGAGGTTTAATCGCCATTATTGCTCTTTTTTCCTCTGTAATGATCCTAGACTTTTTTTTAGTTCTTGATTTGATATTTAGGTTAGTGTGTGTTTTTTTTTTTTTTTATTTGCCTCTGCTCAGTTCCTGGTTGCATTTGTTTTAATTTTATTTATTGACATTCTTTCTTTACAGTTTTGTGTTGCTAATTTTCTTGTATGTTCAGTTTGCTTTTCGCTACTGTTATCATCCCCAGATGTAGTCAGTAGTCTTTTCCTTGTCTTCTTTAATGGCCCTGTATTTTGCTATATTTGCTGTTTCAGTCTGTCCTGTGCACATTTATGATATTATAATTATGATATTATATTTGCAACACTTAGGGACCAATGGTTCGGACCAAAGTTTCCTACCAATACGTTAAATCAAGTTTTTATTCAGACATCAAACGTTTTCCTATTTGTTGATCATTTTCTTGGATTTACTTTGCAACCATGTGACATCATGTCGCAGTCATAGTTTCTTTGATGTAAACTGAAAATTAAAACAGCTATATCTCAGATGTATTCTTGATAATCTTTTGCAACATTTTCAGACTGTCTTGGGGAAGCCATCATCTTCTGCCTCCAAGTAAAACAGTTTAGTTCATGACTCACTAAAAATGAAATCTTTGAAAGCCACTGTTTTACACTGAAGCTCACAGCTAGGTCTTTGATGAAACACAACTCTGGCCTGCAACAAGAGATGAGTAATTACTAGCTGCCTGTATTACTCACTTCAATCAAACAATACAATGTTGAGCTATGATGCAAGTACATCTCTCAGTTAAACATATTGTCAAGCTATCTATAGACAAGATATTCTGAATGCTTTATACATTCTGAAAATTAATCCATGCAAATTTGATTAAAAGGATTTGAAAACAAGTATTTAAATAAGAGGGGTTGTGTATGGCAAGCGTGAAGATGAATAACATGAATGTATTACGGATCAGGGGAGTGATGCATTCCAAATCGCCTGTGATGTTTTAGAACTGTGGATTTATTTGTTCATCTAATTTACAGATTCAGAGGTAAAAGGAGGTGTTATAATAGCTTGTGCTGGTGTTTTCACACATTGAGCACTGCCGCAAATCACAGCAGTGGCGGATGGTTGTTGAAACACTTTCACATGTGAGTGTAAAAGATAAAATGGGAAACGCTAGGGAGATCCTCTGGCTTGCTTCCCTGGAAAAAAATGCTTTATAAAAAGTCATTTTAAATAGAGATGATATGGGAGGGCACTGTGTGTGCTTCATTACTGCACAATCAAGAAAGTGGATGTAGCCAAAGCACCATTTGCAAAAAAAAAAAAAAAATATATATATATATACCTCTATAATGTGTTAAGTATTATGCAGTAAAGGTATTATTTTATCTTAATTTTGCTCCGAGGGAGCTGCTGTCTCAATGGACGAGACAGTTTGTCTTCTTAGCAATCATACATTACATGTTAAATGAGCACTTTGAGAAGCTTTTGCTCCTTATTTCATCTGCTGAAATAGTGAGAAACTCGAATTCACAGGTGTGTGTGTGTTTGTACAACACCAGGAGCATTTCATTACTATTTCATAAGATTTGTGCTAGCTTGGTTTTGGGAAGGACACTTGTTTTTGCACATTACAATGTATGTACAAGTGAAACACGTCAAATGTTTAAACTCTGGAGAGGAGACTCTGTCATGGGAATGCACAAGGAACCAGAAAGATAGGGTTTGGGGGTGTGTAGAGGTATAGAGAAAAAACATATGGGAAGCAAAATCCCATGTGAGAAAGCAGCCTGTTCATTAATGTAGGAATGTTTGTGTGTGTGTTTGTATCAGCGTGCATACTGCTGATGTTTGTGTGTGTGTGTACACTGAGCAGTGGAGAACTAACTGGGACACGTTTTCCAGAATGAAGCAAAACCGAATTCTTGACAAGGTTCCTCTTATCAAAATATTTTTTTCATCCTTTTATTTATTTATTATTTTACCTCTGTGTAAAGCATCCCTTAAGATGCAGATCTGCCTCACGGCTACAGTGTTGCTGCACAGCATACGTATGAGTGCACAGCTTTCTTCTGTTCTGTGACTTACTATGCTACATTGCTGGCCTGTCAATTAGACTATTTTTCTATAAAAGCAAGCACACAAGTGCTTCCATGTCAGAAATGATGCTGCAGCTTAAAAGAAATGAACTTAAGTACGACCGGGCAGCCATTTGCTTCCCCCATTCCTCGTATCCCACCACCAATCCTTAAAATGTCGACCTCTTTGCTTTTTCCACTAAATATTGTATGTATTTTTTTCCCTGGTGCTTTGTGCTGTATTTTCTACAGCTTTTTTTTTTGTTCATTGTTTCAAATTTTCCGCAACAGCTATTGTTTTATCCATCCCCAGGCAGATTTCCTCAACTGGCTCTGAGCAGGACTTCCAAAGGAAACATCTTATTTATTCATAAGGCAGACATACTCACCTCAGATTGTTCCAAATTGCATTCATGTTCTTGACTGCTGCTGACGTGCTCGGCTGTTTGCTGAAGATTGAATTAGACTCAAGGAAAGAAAAAAAAATCGCCATCAGGAAAACATAGGGGATAACTGTGTGTCTGCAAGTGTGTATGCGTATGTGTGTGTGTCCCTGGTAGTGTGAAGGAGGGATGTGTTCCATTAAAGAGGACCAGTTTTCTGTGATCACAGCTCTGATAAGAATTGTGGGAAACCTCAGTCACAACAAGCCACCCTGGAATATCAACTAGACAGACACACACATCCTCTCTGTGTGTGTCTGTCTTTCTTCCTGACACAGACCCAGAGATGCAAAAACATTCACACATGTTTCAAGAATACCTAGCTATGTGTATTCTTTTTCTTTTTTTTTTTTTTTTTTTTTTTTTTGCTGGTCTAAGCTAAGTTTCCACTTACAAATACGCACAGTTTCATGACTGAGCTGCATTTTTAACTCAGGTACAAAAAGCAGTGCTGGATCGAGTCAAGCTCCTCAAAAGAGATGACAAGGCAGCTCACCAAACGTCAAAAGACAATATTCTGCTGGTGATAACAACCATTTGTCAAGAGCAGAATAATATTGTTCATCCAGGCCAGTAGAATGGTAGATGAGACCCCGATGCTCTGAAAGTCCGTAGATCACCGTAGACATTTTTGGCTCAAAACTTGATAAACCTTTGTGTAATGTAAATACACAAATGAAATGTCTGAGGATTTTTATGCACACAGATTTTCCTTTCTTTGAATATCGCACTTTGTAATGCAGCCATTCGTTCAATGCCAAGGATTGTGCCAGGATTTGTTTATTTTCTAGCATTTTTTTGGTATTTAATACATTAGATGCAGTCTGTGTTAATATATTAATCTACTCTAAGTTTATGTCCTAAAACTGAGCTGGTTGCTGCTCATGTTTATTTAGTTAAAACTTCTATGAAATGCAGTAGGCTGTTAAAGGAGCCTCATTATCATCCGTAGCTGCTAATATAGTCAAATTAAAAGAACGGAAACAGAACCAGTAAGAAAAACCCTCCATCTGGTTGCTACACCCACTTATTCCAAAACAGGGTCTGGGAGAGCTTGGACCTATCAATGGCTAATAATCGAGGGGCTGGTTCTACTCATCATCAATATATCTATAACCAGTAAGCTGAAATAAGACAATAATATTGTCAGTTTACATGATCTAACTATTTATTAAAACTCTACACTATAAAATAATTTGTCATTGTTGAACCATCTCATTACTGATTTAAAAAGAAACAGCCAACAAAAAAGGTACATCAATGAAAGAAGTTTATTACTACTATGTAACTGCAACCTGTGGTTCCGATAAGCAAGTAAGTACTGTTGGTAAGCAAGAAAGCCTTCTATAATCTATCCCTGACAAACACACACTGTGTATGTGTATTTGTGCTTTGCAGGCTCCCATTCCATGAGGACAAGCACTATAAATGATTTATTTAAATTACAGTGATAGTGCAGCAGCCTCTGCCTCTATTAGTGAGATCTAGAAGACTAAATCACTTTTAAACTCACATAGAAGTGTTTTAGCACTCTCTATCTCAGCTCGTAACCACTCCTTATAGCATGAACGTTGGCAGATCGCAGTTTTAAGCTGCTTGGAAAAGAAAGTGATAATGCAAAAGGAAAAAAAAATAGTGATGAACCTGCTGAACAAACTCTTCCCCTTCTCTCAGCGTCTCTGTGTGTTTTAGCTCATCTCACAGTCTATCTTGTATCTTCACTGGTTTAGTTCTGTCTGCAGACCTGCATGCTAGGAACAGCACCAAGCAGCTGACAAATAAAACAACCATAGATATAAGATGTTTTTTATAAGATATAACATGTTTTTTTCAGTCAGTAGAGGCCAAAAGACAAGAGTGAATATTAGGTTTGTGTTGATAATAGATAAATGGTAATGTTGCTTTATAACACCTGGGCATGCAGCTGCATTCCAACAAATTTGCTACTTCAGCAGAACTTTGAAAAGCTCTCTGAGATAAAGACTTAACTGAAACCAAGTTATATTTAAGGTTTATAAATAAAGATGTAGCATAGATTGGAGCAGTTAAGTATATATATTTTTCAGTTTTCTCCCTCAGTCAGCCTAAATAATTAAACTAAAAAACACAAACTCATTGCTTGCCTTTGCCTGTGTCTGATTCCTGTCTGGCCAATTTGTGATCCCCCCGACCCAACTCAACATTATCATGACTGATGGAGGCACATGCAAAGTACTCAATAGCTCACACTGATATGTTGGCAGTAAGTTGTGATGAGACTTTTGGTCTGTGTGTGTGCCAACGGCCACATCTGCCAGAGACACGGGTAGCATAAAGAGACTCCTGCTGAAGGGAATTTGCTATGACAGGATGAATTGCGGCAAAATGATTAGTCACCGACCTGCCTCTTCCCATAAGAAGCTGCCATTAAACAGCTTATCTGGGATCAATACAAAAATAAAATATTTACCATTCACATTCACAAACAAACAAAAAAAAAACACATTAGGAATTTGCCCATTTTGTGTTTGTTTCTCCAGATGATAATAAGCAGAAGATGGAGCTTTGGATGCATTTTGGGCATTTACGCATGTGTGTGTATGTGTGTGACTGGAGTCCATCTGTTGTTGCGGATGCTGATATGGCAGCTGCATCTGCGGGGAGCTGACTTGCACATTAGTGTAAGAACACACACATGCAAAACTGCAAATACTGGGCAGCTAATACTTCATTTGACACCGTAATTACAGCCAGTGATCAAGGATCCATTCATCAGCGCTCTTCCTCAGGGTGCCCACTGACCTCTAACAATATCAGCACGAGACAGAAAGGACCAAAGAGGACGGGTGGGTGAACAATGGAGGGGGAGATGCATAGAAGAAAAATGCATAGGGGAAAAATGGTTTGCGAGATGTGAGAAAGCGTAGACTGGGAGTGATATACAGATTGTGGGGGTGCATGTTTATGTGTCTGGAGATGTGTTTGTCAGCCACTGATTCATTCATGTGTGTATGTGTGTGTGTGTGCATATGCAGTTTGCCTTCTTCCAGTGACCTTACCTGCTGTTTCGCTGCTGCATTATCACGATGAGTTATACACCATTACTGATCTGCTGCTACCTACAGATGCTAGTTGTAAATGCATCACGTACGTGTAAACACACACATGCACACATAGTTGGCATGCACATGGATACAGCAATGAATTAGCACGCTGTAAAAAAGAATGCATGCATAAGTTGTATTTCCCAGACCTGACAGGAGACAAAGCTAAAAGAGGCAGGTTTATGCTCGTGTGTTGAGGCCCAGACTGGGGCAGATAGGGAAAAAAAGTGTTGATTAAACTGTCTAAAGCTTGTTTTATAGATATTGTTTTAATTGGCTAAAAGCAAAGATCTTAACACTGAGCAAGATGTTTTGACAATAAATCTGATGGAAGAAAACATTGCCATGGACACAATGATTTTGTGCTTTATAAGGGAAGACAGCCCAGCAGGGATTTGAGTTTGGTCCCATTCACCATCAAGGTAAATTAATTCAGCCATCACTTTCTACAACAACAAGCCTCCAAGTAATTGAGTCAAAACCTGTGAGTGAGCTATAGCTCTAATATTTTCTCATTATACCAAGCAATAAGGCCTCCAATTTTAATTCACTGATGTTTTCATTATGCAAGTACAAGGTAAAGATTTGGCACCTGGTTTGTTCTTAGATTAATTCAGTGAAAAAGTTTATTAAAACTAACCCCCAATCCTCCTCTTCTCCAGTCCTTGAATAGATACAATACAATAATATAAAGCCACACATGTTCAGTCCCAAAGCTTCATCTGGTGTTGAAACTCTGAACCAAAATGCACCCTGAGGACATGAGATCATTTAATTTGCACTTGATTTGAGGTCAATGAGACGAATAGTTTCAGAGCTATAGCCAAAAATCGGATTTTTCGTGCATAAACCACCACCTAATGAGGAAACCATAAATCACAAAATGGTGCAACTTGAAATATGTCGTCCGCTTGGGGACCTAAACAGGTATACCAAGTATCAAAATCCAATTGTCACGAAAGATATTCAACGACGGTCGTGATTAAACCATAATATCACAGACACTCCGTGTTCTGGCATATAATGACTAAGATCACATTTAAAATACATGTTTTTAAACGCAACTATCAACCAATCATTTTGTTAATGTCAACACAACACGTTGTATAAAAAAATGAATCATTTCCTTACTGGGTTATGAAAGTAAATACACATGCTTAGATCTAGAAATCAGAACTATTGGGCTTGGGTTAAGAAAAGATCATTAAGCCTAAAATACTTATTTTATAAATAATATTTTTTTTTATCATTTTTATGCTGTTGTTCTCATGACAACTGGAAATCTATTCTACAAATGCTATCCAGTGGCATATCAGCCTGAACTAAGGTCACTTGGGGTCATATATAAGTGGAGGACAACCTCAGCTATAATAAAGATAGAACACTTGGTAATCTGATTATTCAGCTTTTTTACATCAATAAATAAAAAAAATCATTACTTGGAGGTTTGCTGTTGTAAAAGGTGATGGCTGAATTAATTTACATTGATGGTGAATGGGAACCAAAAAACCTATCCCTCCTTGCTTTTGTTAACAGCATATACAGCTTTTTTTGCATTAATATGCTTTCATAATAATATTTTATTTTCATTAAATTAAAATGATGTTATACACTAAGAGTTGTTGATCTAAAAAGCATGACTTTGTGACTTCATAATAATGATTTATGCAGATAGATATTGAAAACAACCTTGTTGCCTCTGTTTGCAGTATTTGCAGCTTTGTATCTGTCTTATCATTTCTCTTTTTATTTTTTATCTATACGGCTACTGCAGGCTGAACAAATGTGCTCTTGATAAGACATGTCCTAATTTTGGAAAACCAACTGGAACTATAATTTTATTTGAGCTGATCCAGCAACCTGCCTTTCAGCATCAGTATTCACTGCCTAAAGGATTACCCTTTTGGAATTTAACACTCTATCAACTTCCTTCATACATTGCTTGCCATGTGATTACCAGACTTGTATGTAGTAGAAACTGACACTCAGCAACAAAGTTAGATATTTAAACAACACAGCTGTCATTTGCTAAGTATTTCTGGGGATCATTTGTAGAATTACTTTTAGACGGTCTATGTATTCCTGTGTGTGTCCGCCTGAGCCTACAGGGACCACCCAATGAGATGCTTCATTTACAAAATTATGCATGTAGGGCAGAGAAATAGGTCTGAACTGGAAGAGATTATAGTTACAGAATGAGATCAGAGAGGACTGAAGCCATGACGGAGACACCCTGTTGTTATGCCTTCATTCTTCTATGAAAGGAAGAGAGACTTGGGAAAGTAAGGGAGAAAAGATGTGCCATTGTTTTTTTTTTTTTGTTTTTTTTTTACTGCTGTTTCTCGTCTTTAGGTATCAATTAACTGAAGAAGAATTTTCTGAGGACTCCTCGGACACCAATCATTAGCTTCTATTTTTCACTCAAATCGCTTATATTGATAGTTTCTCATTTCCCCCAACTTCTCTACATAGGACGCATAAGCATATTTATAGAGGAAAATGATTAAGTGTGACTCACATTATCCACCATAGCTTTCACTTGAATTATTAACTTTGAGGACTGAGAAGTTTTTAGTGGTAAAACCAATGTGCTCTACTCGTTTCTCCATTCTAGCTAACATTTAGCCTCAGCTCATCCATAAGGAGGCTATCTGCAGCTACTCTAACACTGACCGAGTATTTTGCAGGTAACACTTACCATCTAATGTAGAAAAGAACTAAAACATAGTTGTACCCTTATAGATCACATTTTTGATGTTCTATAGAGCACATTTTTGATGTTCCAACAACTCGCGTAGTCATAATCTTACCATATAGAACAGTCACATGTTTTAAACAATACAAATTTATGTTTTACTCAGAAAACAGTTAAAAATAGACTTTCTGAAACTACACACACACAAACACACAAAAAGGTTTTGATGTTTATAGGATTGAATCCACTGATGGACTCAATCATGGATTAATCAGACTGGCTATGATAAAAACTATAATCATATTGAAAAAAGCTATTGGTGCAATTAAGGAAAAACATAATGAATTAATGGAGAGGATGCAGAAACAAAAGAAATAGAGGAACTGAAAAGGAGGGGAGTATCTAAATATACCAGCTGAGGGCAGTGGAGAAAAGAAATAGTTCAGCTCCTCGGCAAACCTTGCTGTGATAAAAAATTAACTTGGGAGACACACGGTGAAGAGCATTCAGAAAGAATAAGTGCTTTTACTGCTGGTCGCTTTCATCTGTCTGTCTGAAAGATGGACACATAAAATAATCCTCCTATTAAAGTAACCTAGAAAAATACATCCTGCCTTCTTCCTGTCAGTGATCCAGGAACATGCAAATAGTTGAACTCTTTTCACCTTCATAGCTCCATGTTTTACAGCAGGGATTGCTATCTTAATGCATCTGACTCTGAGGTTCCTTGTTTACAGTAATTCAATTTTTGCTCTTTGATGAAACTCCTACTGAGCTGTCTTGAAATGTTGATTTTTGTAGCAGGAGTTTATGTTTACTGCTGCTATTTCAATCCTGCAGAACATCAACTGTATTTTCAAAGAGTCCTGTTTAGGGATGAACGATATATCGGTGCTATTATCAGTATCGGCAGATATTTGTCTATTTTTCAAATGTTGGTATCCGGGGCGATATTATCAACAGATATTTATTTAGTATGTCAGTACATATAATTTCATACTTAAACACATTTACCTTTTTAGATAAGCCGTACATCTGTTACTGAATTTTCAGGGGATGCACTTTATTTGGATGACTACATTTTTGTGCTACAACATGAACGAAATGAACATTTGAAGAACCAAAACTGTTTGTTTGGTGTTACAGATACGCCAGAGCGTCTTAAATATTAGTTTTTGATAACTGCATCCAGCACAAACTGCAGATTATAGATATCTGTAACTTATCGGTTATCGGCCATGACAAGCAAAAAAATATTGTTTATCAGTATGGGTTGAAATTTTTTATATCATACGTCACTATTCGTGTTGCACTGATCCTCTTTGCTCATACAGTGGAGTTGTCATCCCAGTCATCAAGTTAAACTAGAACTCCATGTAAAAGTACTTTGCTAACACCAACCAGTTTACTTGCAGTTAATATTCATGTCACAGATGATATAACATGCTGTGTCCAGGACTCGTGTGAAGACTCTGAAGTAAGTTTAGGCAATATTGAAAAAGTCTATTGATTGATTAGGTAATTTATTTTAATTCTATCAATTAATTTGTCATTCCTAAAATTAAAGGCAAAAAACCCATTACTTTTGTTTATAAAATGACATCCTGTACATGTTATGCCAAACAGCAAATGCATATTATTAAACTGAAGTATCTTAAAGTACATTAAAGTTCTCCAAGTAGGAAAACATTGTTTTCATTGTTAATAAACCCAATATTTCTTTCCAATTCAAGACTATAAACTTTACCCATCACAGTGGTCTGTTACATATTGGATGCTGCAAAAGAGAGCTCTTTCCCTAAAAGCAAGCCAATAAGACCACCTTTCTTTGGTTTTTATTGCAACATGTTCTGCTGCTTCGGCTGCCACTAATAAACCTTGTTGACCAACACAGCTCACGCAGGCAGGTGTCACCATGGAAACAGCAAGAGCTCAGCTGGTACTGTAACTATTGTTAAAGATTGAGCTGTAGAAACTCCAAACCTAATTTTATGATCCACAGATTATTTTATAATTTTACATTTTTAAAACAAACAAAACAAAAACCTTCTCAAGTCAAATTAAACCAATCCTTTCAGCATGTCACCAAATCCTGCTCTAATCACTTCATCTTTAGGTCAAAGTGAATTTAAAACTTTGCTCCTGAAATATCATCTTGATAAAAACAGGACAGATGGACATCCTGAAAGGATAATAATGCCGACAACTGTGTTTATTATTGGCATAAAACACTAAATTGAAATTTATTTAAAGAAGCCATTTCAGCTGCCTGGATTATTTTCTCATCCAATTCTCTCTCTCATGCCAGACACTTCTCCCTTCATCAGAGACAGAACAGAGGGGGCCATTTGCGTTTGCTTTAAAATATTTCCTTAATTTTAAGGCTTTGAGAAATATTTCTCTGTGTTTGTTTTTTACTTCCCTGTATTATTGCTCACAAACCTTGCAGTAAATTGAAGTATAGTCAAAATGTGATAGATGAATATGAAAGTAGTGTATTGTATGTTCAAGTGAGACAGAGACTTTGATATTATTTTCGCAGAGGTTAGTCAGCTTACAGCGATGACGTGTAGCTCACGCCTCTTGGTGAGAGCTGGCTATTCCCTTTTTTGTTTATTGTGGGATGATGTTGGACTGGTGGGTGATAGAAAGGCCCAGACAGCATCACTGCGTTTACCACCTGGATCTGCACTGTCAGCAGACACACATTGCAGTGTGTTGTTTCTATGTGTGCGCCCTTCTCTGTGTCTGACCCGAGGATGTTTCAGGGGTAACCGTGTCGTGTGCGGACGATGGATTGGTAGTGACATCAGGATCATACCTCGCGGTACAATGAGCTCTCCAGGTTAGCGCAGCTCTCAACAGACAGAGGCAGAGCAAAAGAAGGAGCGAGGACAAGATGGATGGACTGTGACACCCTTGGGTCGAAACAAGCTTTAGGGATGTGTTGGGGACACACATGTTGCTGTAGCAGTGAAAGCTGATTTGAAAGATGAGAATGTCATGGCTGTGATGAGCACTGTGCCGGAGTCATGGACTATTGTAAACTAGTGAGAGATGGTTCAAAGGCTGAGGAGTGGGGAAGTAAAGGGCCTAAAGCTTCCTACTCCTTATTTTCTCTTCCTTTTTTTCCTCATCTTCCTCCCTTTCTGCACACTCAAATACATATACATTCACAGCGTTAGTCATGAATTTCCACAATTCCAGTTAAATTGGGGCTTAATTTAGAGCCGCTGGCTTTCAGTACAGGTCACATGGAGTCAGTTTATCTGCAGAAGCCAAACTGAGCTTAATTAATGAAACACACAGTAATGAACACAAACTCTGTCTCACACACACATGCATAGATACATGCACAGAGATATCTTTGGGCAAGTTCAGGGAAGCCTAATCAAGCGAAGTCTCCTGGGGTTGTAATTAGGTTAGGAGAGCCCTTGCAGACCTATCTGGGGATGTCATGATTGTGGATTTTTTTTATTGGTGTGCTTATTGTCTAAGAAATAATCATGTTTCTACAATTATCATGATTATTCTGCATTAATTAATTGTCCAATGCTTCAAGACCTTTAAGGTATTAAAAGTTGTGTTCAGTTCTATTTTTCAATGCCAGCATAACCATATAATGGCACAATAAGATAACACAAAGTCTTATTCCAAGTAAATCATCGCAGCAGATTCTGTTCTTCTCTCCATCCTCATCCTTATTGATCTGAGTGCAGCCTTTGATACTATATCTCACATCCTCCTCAGTAGATTTTCTTCTTATGGCACCACCCACACATCCCTCAAATGGTTTAAGTCATATTTCTCTGGATGCACTCAGTTCATTCAGCTCCACTGATCCTCTCGCCAAACCTCTTCTCGCTTCAGGTGTTTCCCAGGACTCTGTTATGAGTCCCCTTATTTTTACAGCCTATTTACTACCCCTTGACTATAACTCCTGGAAAAATAATGTTAATTTTCATGCTACATGGATGACACCAAGCTCTACATCTCAGATAAACCAAAGTCCTCCTTCTCTTTCCTTTCATTTTAACTGTTTAGACCAGGGGTTGCCAACTCTGGTCCTAGAGAGCTGCACTCCTGCAAGTGTTGTGAGTTTTCCTGCTATATAACATCTGACTCAAACCAATGGCTAATTAGCAGACTTATACAGAGTTTGGTGTCAAGCTCTGCACACGTCTGCTAATTAAGTCTGATGTGTTTCAGGTGTGTTGCAACAGAGAAACTCCCAACACTTGGAGTGTGACTATAGGACCAGAGTTGCCAACCCCTGGTTTAAATGGTGTAAAGTCCTGGTTTTTCCTCCAACTTCCTCAAACTTAACAGTATTAAAACTGAGTTTATTTTCATCGGCTCTCCTTCAACCCTATCCAAAATTAACACCAAATCAATCCATAAACTTCAACCAGTCCAGAATTCTGCTGCCCAGCTTATCAGTAAAACTCAGTCTTCTTCACACATCACCCCTGTCCCACAAGAGCTTCACTGGCTTCTTATAAATGTAAACTGTTTAACGGTTTCATTTTAATTGATTTTATTATATTCATTTCCATTGTAAAGTGACTTTGGGTTTCCCTGATAGGTTTTTATAAATAAAATGTTTTATTATTATTGATAATTTTTTCTTTATAAAAAATAAATAAAATGCTACATTTTAACTCTGGATTTCTTTTAGACAAAACAGATGGAAAAAAGCTACATAACTTCTACCAGGACATGTTTTTTCTGGAAACTACATATTCAACTACAACTAGCACTGGTAAAACATCTAGCTAGCTTTGACTTCCAGCTTTCTTTAACCAGTATAACTGCTGTTTGACACATTAATTCTACTTGAACAATATGAATGAAAAAAACAGGACAATATATCTGGAATTAAATCTGCTTTCGTCTACAGATAGTCACTTTTGCACACTGTCGATTGAAAGTCATAGATGTCATGCTGGTCGATTGTGTTCAAGCATCAAAACTGTCACAAAAGACTCCTTTAGTTTTTTTTAGCATCTGTATAATCCAACATTTAGTGAATATGTCATGTTGTGCTGTAAGACAAACTCAACTTGTATGTGACAACAAAAAAGAAAATTATACAATAACATTTCATTTCAATCTTACATTAGATAAAGATTATCTTCATCTAACCAAACTGCTATGTATTTACCTATAGCATAAAAAATCTGGCGTTTTTCATTTAGGCAGTGAGACATATTAATTGTATTTTTAATTTTTTTTAAGGATGGCAACTTTTTATGCCATCCTTTACATGCTGCTGTGCCAGCCCTGCAATGGGCACTTTCCTCTTCCATAACAAAGAGAAAATTAATTAATAATAAAACTAAACAAAAATAAAAAACAAAACAAACAAATCCAACAAGGATGACTAAATGTTTTAATTAAAATGAAATAATTTTAATAATAATTAATAATAATTAATTAATTGTTGTGGAACCACAAACACAGCTCTCTTGCCACTCACACAAAACCAAAATAAAGCAACACAATAAGGAACATGTGGATGCTGTGCAACTTTTTGTTAAGTGCAGAAGATGTGATGATCTGTAATCACACTTCAGAAAATATATTTTACAAGAAGTGATGATATTAGGGATCTCCATGATTAATTACTCCTAGCGTTGATTATCACAATATGTTGGCAAATTAATTGATTGTGAAAATCCTCATTTTAACTCTTACTCAGTAACAAAACTATGCACACATCTCTTCAGACAAATCAGAAACTCAACTTCTGTTCTAAACAAACTGAACATCTACATGTTTGTTTTTCCAGTGAAGAAATAAAAATCAAATTTTCAGCTTTTATTTGTCTGCTTTTCTCCAACTTTTACAGAAGCGCGATTCAAATTACCTGAACATTTAACTGTGTTACAGCATGAAATGACGGTTTTAGCGTCTCACCCAGTGTGAACTGTGGGTGAACAAATTGGTATATAGGGAAATTAAGCTGTTAGGTTCTCCTTGTTCTCACTGATTTGTTGGCTTAAAAACCATTGTTATTGCCAATTCACTGACCACTCATTAAGCATGTGTAAACAAGCGCTATGATAAGAATTGGACAACCATGTTAATGGCAGTTGTGTGTGTGCATGTCCGCAGAAGTCAACAGGGCATTCTGCCTTAAACTGACTGAAGAAAGCTGTAAGGGCTTTATTTTCAGATGTAAGTCTCTTTGGAGAAAAGTTTATTAAATGACTATGGAATAGAAAGCACAGCATTCTGTTCCACAATGTTATCTTAAATATTTGTGTGGATGGGATTTGAGCATGAGATGTAGTAAGAAATGCTAAACTTTCACATGAAATCCTCTAATTCACAAGATGACATGTTCATAAACATGATATTTGTAACAAATATCAAACCAAATCAAAGCATATAGAAGCTTTTTGAACCAAGATTATCACTTAAAATTGTGGCTACGCATTGTACCTGCATTTAAGTCAAGAATGAATACAGATACTGGTCCAACTTCAGTTGGAGAGTTGCGATTGTGCAGGCCATACTATTTCAAAATATAGGAAAAAGGATGAGTTCCAGCCAGTCAAAAAGTTGTACAAGTTTTCACAGCTATTGATATGAAATTTTAATTCTATAAATCCTATTAAGTATTTTTAAATAGCTTTCTTTCTGTTTGTCCCTTTTGGGATTTTTTTCCTATGTATATATTTATTTCATTCTTTCTTCTCTTCCCACAATGCATCATCCCCAAATGTAATGTTTGAGCTGTCTCAGTGAAGGTACTTTCTCAGAGACTTTTTGCAGCTACAGAGAATGATATGCCACATTTATAAAATAAGTTTTAAATAACTAATGCGTAATCTGAATGTGGCTGATAAATGCCAATGTGAAGATGAGCCTAGATGGCAAAGGAACTGGATGAATTTATAAATAAATAAATTTATTCATTTGTAAGTCATTTAGAAAGTCAATAAGTCAGTCAGAAAGTAATTAAGTCTTACATTGAGTAAGTAAATGAGGATAACTAGTGTGTTATTTCAAAATAAGGAATGGGTTTTGTTGGTGAGTCAGTGAGTAAATAAGTCCTTAAGTCAGTAAGTCAATGAGTAAATAAGTAAAACACTAAGGACCAGATTTACTAAAGGTTTGCATATACTAAAAGTGTGCAAACACATTGCACATGCTAAAAAAGTACAAACTGATCTACTAACAGTGAGTAAAAGGGTTTGCGTTTTCCAAAGGTGCAAAATTGCGCGTCCTCGTCAAGTTAGTATGTTTGATTCTATGAATATGTAAGTTAGGGTATTCACATGCAATTTTGCGTGAAGTGGGGAAGCGATTTATCAAACCTTAAAGTAATTTTGCTAATAGAAAGTGTGTCTATATTTAGCAGGTGTCACAAAGACGTGCAAACGGGTTCAATGCGTAATTGCGCACACATGGCTGCAGTGATTGTTGCAAGACGAAGACATAGAAATAATCAAAGACGACGGAGAGAACGCATATTTCCTCCTCGTGTTAACATATTTGGAATGAGAGAGGAACTAATTATTAAAACATATTTCCTATCCAGCCCTGCTGTTTTCCTGAATACAATGTCGAGATTTTTTGAATAAGACAAAACATTTTTTTTTTTAGGTAGCTGGATTCCGCAGTGTTATAGGAGCAATTGACTGCACTCATGTGCAGCTTATGCGTCCCGCAAACTCTGAGCATATATGCAGAAACCGAAAACACACCCATTCGTTGAATGTGCAGTGCGTATGTGATGCCTTTGGGATCATAACCAATGTTCCTTTCCATCTATCAAACTTGTATTTTCGCTTGCGGTTTTGTAAAGTTGTCATCATGAAAACCATGACACACGCTAATTCAGTATGTACGTATGTCAGTCAGTCACTAAGTCAGTGAGACAGTAAGTCTGTACGTGTGTAAGTCAGTGAGTAAATAAGTGAATCACTAAGTCAGTGAGTAAGTAAGTCAGTGACTATGTAAGTACGTAAGTTAGTCACTAAGTCTGTGAGGGAGTAAGTCCGTAAGTCAGTGAGTAAGTGAGTAAGTCAGTAAGTAAGTAAGTCAGTGACTATGTAAGTAATTGAGTATGTAAGTATGTAAGTCAGTCACTAA
>JBAMHX010000015.1:12503092-12515031 GCA_037177515.1 Pseudomugil tenellus
ACACACACACAAACACACATATATATATATATATATATACATATATATATATATACATATATAGATATATATATAGATATAAATACAGAATGGCCAAAACTATTAAAACTTCTATATAGAGAAGTTATTGAAGTGAGTTATGCACTTGGTTGTCTAATATCAAGAACGTTGATTGATTTTTTTAACTAGCTGACTCAAACCTATGTATTCTCATGCAGAGATAATGTTACAGACAGATAATAAAGTCATATGAAATACAGCATAGCATTAGTGGACAGGAGGTTATATCTTAATAGTAGAACGATTAACAGAGCAGAGGTTGCCCATTTTCTAAATGCTGGTTATCTCAGAGAATTGAATTTCCTTGACTATTAAAATATTTCCACTAGATTTTCTGCTCAGACACTCAACCAGAGCTCATATGGCCATGAGATGTCGGTCCGGCTGGAGCTTAGATGCATATCACTACACACGTCCACTCATGCACACACAGAAACGCAGACTGGAGGTATGGAGGGGAAACTGATCAGCCATGTGGAGCAGGGAGGGCATTCCAATGGGACTAATTAAAGGGATGGAACAGACTGCAGAAATCATCTGAGAGCACCACTCTTCCTCCAACACTCTCTCCTCTCGGGCTTCCTTTCTCTTTCATTCCTTTGTGTTCAGCTAATGAAAGAAACGTCATAAAAGGGTCGATCTTCCAAACCCAATGCTGCTGATATTCATACTAGAGGATGTCATCAGTGAAGTAAAGGAACTGTGATGTTTGCACGATTTAATGGCACTGCTAACAATGTGGAAACAAGAGTAACACAACGGTTTGGAAGCAGATGCAATAAAACTGCATATTAAACTTTTTATTTGTTTGTCAGTGCAGGAAAGAATTGTGTCTCTGACAATCCATGTGTGGTGAGAAGAGTCACCAATGGCTGCTGAGTTTGATACTGATGGAGACTCAAGCCGTTTAGCTCTATTGATCAAAATCCCTTGTTTCTGAAGAGTCAGACAAATGTACATGTACAAATACATACACCCGGCTGCTTCTGCTGCTGCTCTTTCTCTCCTTTTCATCCCTCTTTCCCTGCTCCTTTTCCAATCCATTTCTACATCTCACACCCACTCATTCTGCGGCAGACAGACCAACAACCAACCATAACAAAGTGGCACTGCATCATCAGAAACACTGCTGTGTGTCTAAATGAGCCAGAGAGAAAGCTGGCAGCGTCTCTGCTTTGTTTCCTAATTATTTACTTCTAGCAGAGCATAGGTGACGACAGGAGGGGGAGGACGGATGGAGGAGGGAGAGAGGCGAGGGTATGCCTGGAGACTGGAGGAGATGAGAGGATAGGAAAAGTGACCATACATGGTATTCAAAAAAAGCTAATCAGCTCCAGCATCTGGAACACTCCAAGTGGATTGTATGTAGCAAGTCTTATCCATGTGATATTCCACATTTGCTTTGTAAGAAGATGATCGATGTTAATAATGTCAGTCTTTTAATGCTGTGGCTGATCTGTGATACTCTGTTGGTGCAGAGGTGTGTGTGAATGTGAGATGCCCTCCAACCACAGAAAGCCTTGGCCTAGCCTGTCTGGCTTTGCAGCTTCTCCCAGCTCTGAATAGCCCTGGCCGCATGGCCAAATGACTCACACATCAAGCTAAGAAGTCAAGCCAAGGCTTAGCACTTGCTTCCTCATGAAATAAACACTAACGCATGTGAGCACAAAAACTGTGCACCCAGACAAACTGCATGTGCAAAGAAAAAATACATCAACTCATGCTCACATCCAACCAGGTGTGTGTGCGTATGTGTGTGTGTGTGTGTGTATAATCTAAACTGCAGTGAGTTAATCTGCCCGCTCTCACAAACCTGGAAAGTTTGCTTTACTTACATCATCACATAGCCGATCAAAAGTATTCCACACAAATCTTGTTTTTCCCTGCAGTGCATTTTCTGCTTTTCAGCAAAGTAAATTAACACCATGAAAGGCATTTGAAGAGTGACTTCAAATAAATTAACTTTGTGAGTTAGTCCATTTTATGCTCAGCAACTGTATTACATAGCCAGTTGGTTCTGGCTGCCATTATGGCATGTTGTGAAAAGCTTTTGCTTGGCTTTTTTTCTAATAAAAAGAAACAGCAAGCTCTAAAGTACAAAGAAAGATTATGTTCAATTAAATCTTTAAATAACCATCCTTATCTCATCACGTAGTGATAAAAATCATGTCTTAGCTATGTGGGTAGTTTTTACGTTTCCATTTTGATAAAAACAGATTTGTGCATATTTTGTGGAAGTGTTTGAAGCAGAGTTTCACCCTCCTCACTCAGGGAATGCTTTTGCTTAAAATTTGAATAAATTATGAAAAATGCAATAGATGCTCTAATACTGTATGTTGCCTCATACATTTACTTTATGTCTTCTTTTTTCACCCTCTGTAGTTGTATTCACACACACAAATGTACACAAACATACCATCACAATTTTTTCCTGGTAAAAAAAAAAAGGTTGTTTGTCTGATGTGAAGGTTTATGTTCTGCTTGGTGTCCAGAATATAAAGGGCTTTCTGTTTTCAGTGTAACCATTTGCCAAAGTTTAGAAAGGGGGAGTCTGTAACTGTTGGTCTGATTTGCATTACCTGCACAGCAAAACAATAAAGCATAATTAAACATAAGTCTTGGTTTGGGTTTTACTACTGAGCTTGCATTGGTCAAATCTGATTAGGTTAGAAAGATTCTGAAGAATATTTTTTTGGATTTCTTATTTCATATTTATATTTACTTGTGAGAGTTATTTTAAACAATCCATATACACTGCCAGTCAAAAGGTTGGATTTACTGGAAAAGTGTGTCCAAACTTTTGACTGGTAGTGTATGTGTTGCTCTTCATATGGATCTGATGTTCATTTGCATTTGCAATGGGCTGAAGTCTCTGGTCCATAATAGGAAAACAAATATGAAACTGTTAGAAAGAGGATGAGAGGATGTACAGATTTCCTTTGTTTGTCTGTTTTCAATAATAGTATTGTTGGACATGACCAGAGGACAGAACAAGGACAGAAAGAGATGAGAAAAAAAGGAGAAAAGACAGGAGAGAGATAGAGGAGACAAAGATACATCATATATAAAACAAGGCATCTAGTTACAGACTCTATATAACCTGCTACACTTGTTTAAACACACAACAAAGTACATCCCACGACCCCCACAGAAAGACAAGGTTGACAACTGTCAGGAGCACCAGCGATAAAAAGTAAAAAAAATATATATATATATATATATATATCATGTATCTCAACTAATAACAGAAACACACAAATATATATACTGAATTTTCCTTTATACACTTTATACAGCAGACATTAAATTGCAGTGTTTTCTGAAAGTGTGTGTTTTATTTTGTTGTTTTCTTTTTCCTAACAGAATGCGGGAACGGGGTCCTTGCATTTGTGGAGTAGGTGTGTGGAGTCTACTGCTATCTCTTTGTCTCGCCTCCCTCACACATGCACACAGGAGCCATACGGGTAAGTAGAGACTTGTTTGTACATCTGTTTGTGTACATCTGAAAGTAAGCCCACTTTCACCAACTGACAGCCATATTTGCAACACACATGTGCACACACACACACACACAACTGCAGTATTGGTTCTATCGTAGAATGCCTCTCCAGGAAGCCTATGCAGCTAATCTATTTTTACGTGTTATAAAGTTGTAGTGAATAGACTATATCCTGATGTCATAGCTCAATGAAATATGGGACCAGAAAGGGATGTTTGTGAAGACACACACAAAGAAAGCAGAACTTTATTAAGAGCAAGGGAAAAAACAAGTAATCCAGCTAAAGAGAATTCTATGTCCTGGGTGCTTTGGTATCTTTGCTGTCCCATCATAGGTGCAGCAACTCTCAAAAATGCCTGAGGGTTACAGGAAAGACAGAGAGCGGTGAGCTTTGGGGATTAATAATTGCTGGTTGTCTGATATCCCTCCTGTGCGAGTCAAGCAGATATATCGCTGCATGACCGAGCCCACAGGCCCCTTCGCTACTCAGTTAATTTCTCATGTGAAGTCTCGGTGCATTCGCTTTGGTGCAGCTTAGTGATCACATGTGTTACACTGAAAGTTATGCTCCTCTGGGAAAAAAGGTTTAATAGGGAGCAAACTGCACCTGTGACCTGTATTTCCACAGTGTTTCAGTACGTGTGCTAAAGATTATATTGCTCAGTTACAAAAGGTACTTAGAAATGGGCCTCAACCATGTAGGAAAAAATCTAATCAGGGTTTTTTTCACCAACATTGTAATTTGATTTGTAATTTAATCTTTTCAACTCCAGCTCCTGCTTAGTGCTCATATAGGAGACCGTTATTCCTGTCAAGGATGAGGACACTGGTTTCTTTAGATTGAGAAGGATATAAATATAATAATGAAAATAAAAGAACGAAAGTTGAACATACATTAAACACTGAAACATGAAGGGACAAAACATTAAGACATACTGACATGGTACGAGGTCATAACCCAGGGAGAATATTCACCAGAGATCTGTGGTCTGGAGCTATCCTGCCCTAGTCAGATAGGGGAGCTTTGTTTAAAGACTCTGGTCACATGCGTCACTCTGTTTCTAAACATTTCCTTGATGGAAGCACGCCGGCTTTGCTTCGGCTACAACAACCAAGGTCTTAGCAGATGGTTTACTAAGGTCAGAATGACATCAGTTTACGAGCCTTATGGTAGGACCTTTCAACTAGACATTAATTAAGAGCAAGGTAATTAAGTTAATACATGAAATTCTTCAACACTCATATAGATCTATTTACATAACATGGAAGATTATAACAACATTAATATGAATGTCTCTAAATTTTAAAACAATGATAAAAGTGTAGAAATGACACTTACAACCTCCAAGACGCAAGTTGTGGTTATTGGCCGATGCTTTAAGATTATATTTCCTGTAGCTCGGCTTTATATTTTGTCACTGTATTGGAAACTCAATGATCGGATGTTATCTATTTAATCGATACCATACCATGTGATTTCTCTAAGAATTCTGTTCTGCAGACAAAGGAAAATGTAGCGTTGCCTTTTATTTGTCTTGTCTTAATAAAGTGTTGGACTTTCTCACTGGGTAAAGTCTGATGGTTCTGAACCCCAATCGAGAAGATGAAGTAGAAAAGTAATCAACACTTTTTCCATAGCTTTACATTAACTCCAGTAACTCTGTGCTCTGCGCTGCGGCTTCTCTTCCTCCCTCTCACCAGCAGAAAGTGGATATTACAAAGCGAGTGTAGGGAATGAAACACAACAGAAATCCTATGTATATATATTTGAGGCTATGGTAAAGCAAAATCATGGGAAATATGAAATCATGACTGGAAGCATTTAGCTCTCAATAAGGATTTGACAGAGGAATGATAGGAGTGCCACAAAAAGGATTAAATATAGAAAAGAATGAGGACATAAATAGATGAATGACATGAATATTACCATATTTCCATCCATCTATTATCTACCGCTTATTACCAAACGGGGTCGCCTGCGTGCTGGAGTCAAACCCAGCTGACATAGGGCGAGAGGCGGGGTACACCCTGGACAGGTCACCAGTCCATCACAGAGCTATTACCATATTTTTCCACTTTTTTTATTTTTAATGGAAGCTAAAAGCAGTTGCTTGCATATTTTTTTTCTCATGATAATGGGATAGTTCATCTCATTATCTTGAGAAAAAAACCTTTATTGAGATAACAAATTTTGCAAATTAGAGCTGCACAATATTTCTTTGAGCACACTGCCGTCACAGATATGTGCAATAGTAACTTGGCAGGTCCTGCAATTTAAGTACTCAACATGCTCCATCTGTCCATCTACGACCTGCAGACGTGGATGGGGAGAACCGTCAATTTTTGTTTACGACAGATCAAATGTGGGCAGTCATGAATGAAACCCA
The DNA here is from genome assembly GCA_037177515.1 of Pseudomugil tenellus. Lineage (NCBI taxonomy): Eukaryota > Metazoa > Chordata > Actinopteri > Atheriniformes > Pseudomugilidae > Pseudomugil > Pseudomugil tenellus. The sequence continues at coordinate 12,509,039 of JBAMHX010000015.1, forward strand.
ATAGAAGAAAACATTTACTCAGGACCCAGTATAATAAAGACAAGCAATAAAACATAACTCTAGGAATAATTAAATAATTAAATACAGACAAAAATCATACTTGCAACATTCACAAAATAGGTACGATCACTGCAGGTTTAGCAGTTTAGCATAACTTAAAGTGCTATTTAGGTCATCCTGTATATTCTCAGATTTCGATAAATATCACAGAATTAGAAAAAGATTTTCAGTTTTTCCAATACCCTGCAGCCCTAATTCAAATGCAGTGTTGCAAAGGGGCCTGGAGCTCTTCCAAATCATCACAGAGCCAACACGGAGAGACAAACATTCAATCAGACTCACACTCACTTCTAGCGACAATTTAGGGACTAAAATAAACCTAAAATGCATGTCGTTGATGGGAAATAACCCACAGATACACAAGCGGAACTGCTTGTGTATCCCCCCCAGATACCTACTTGATGTTGATATATTAGAACAAATGAAATTAAATCCAATCGTTTTGTATTTTTATGTGTGTTTATGTTGTGAACATGCAGTCATCCTGATCTGATCTTTGCACCTGCATATGTAGGCTGCAGTTACAGAACTCAGACATCATCATTATAGAAAGTAACGATGTTGAGCAATCTTTACAATTATTAACTTTGGTGTTTAAAACTAAGTTTATTTGTTAAATTAAAGGGGCCATATTATGCAAAATGGACTTTTGACCTTGTTTAAGTGTTAATTGTACCTTAAAATGATCCCGGAAGTAGTTTAATTTTTCATCCATGTGTTTTTGTAGTTTTATGCTTTAAAAAGAAAAGTGCAGCTTAAGTAGAGCAAAAGGCTGACATCATTGTGCTGACTCATTAACAGAAAGTATGGGAGGGCAGGGGAGCCGCATACTCAGAGAGGAGAGAAGGAGAGATACAAAGCGTTCACAGTTCCTGCTAGAAATGGCAAAACTATAGTTTGGTGCATGTTGGAAAATGCATAATATTATCATAGATATGCATAAGATAGACTGTGAGATGGCCTTAATATAGCACAATATGGCCCCTTTAAGGAATTGCGACATTAATGAGGCCAAAAATCTTGAGTTATTGTTGGAGTCTATGAAAAGCAGTGATTATGTGTAAATGTATGGAAAAACATTTGATTATTTTGATGTATACGCATCCTAACAGGGCTCTAAAGGCGCACTTACTGACAAAGCTAGCAGTTTGAGTATAGCCCAACAAGCAAGGTCTCTGGCTGCTGGAGATCCTCTACAACCTATTCTCTTCTTCTCTGTCAAAGACACAAGTCAGCTACTTGCACATGTCCAGTGTTGTGGTGGGTTAAGAGGCTTTGCACTGGCTCCAAATATATTATTCTGTTGTTCGTTTTCCAAGTGTGTTATGCAAAATCGTAAAAGGGGTAAAAGTGAACAAGAGACATGTAAATAGTGTGTGAGTTGTTAAAGTGCCTGATGTGGAAGACAAAAGGTGGAACCTGGTCATGTGATAGCTTTAGGTATACTGTAGGACAGTGATACGTGCTGAATCACGGTAGTACGTTGTGACTGTGCGCTTCAACTGTGACAAAGTAAAATAGTTTTTTTTAGACTAAAAACAGCTGTACTGATTATATGATGTGTGTTTATATGCTGTGTTTGCTTGCCACACACACACAGGAGCTGCAACTCCTTCAAATTCTTTCTAGACTTCGTCCTTCTTGACTGTCAAGTTGTAAGCTAGAGGACATATCATTACATTACAGTCATTTAGCAGACAAAGAGACAAGAGTTCGGCTGCCAAAACTCAACATTTGCTTTATTGTTTGATTTCCACAATTCCTGTTTGCTTTGGTTTTTACACAAAGGAATTGGACCAACACGTCATTTCATGCAATGTTCCAGTTGGTTGTTTTGTAGAATTAGGTCATAGCAGCAGTGAAATTTCAGAATGATCATCCTGCTTTCTTTTCTCAGGGGATCCTGTATGTAGTTTGTCTCTGAATGTTTGTAATTGCAAAGCTATAATAGCTGCAGTCCTTGGAAATAAGTATAGAATGTTATTAGTTAACTCTGATAACAAGAAATTACCACCATTCTTTTATGTTGCTCACGTGGGTCACACAAACACAAGTATACTTGGTTTTGGCACTGTTACAAGTCCTACATGAAGTTAAATATTTAAAAAATACAGACATTTCATCTAAGTATCTAATAATTCTCAACTTTAACAAGGATGCTAAAAATGAAAAATAAAGGGATGAACAAATAATGCTGTGACTGAATTTTAAAGAGTATATTTGTATATTTCTGTATTTTCCTGTAACATACCAGTATTTTAGACAACTTCTATAAACTTAGAAAAAAACATAAGAGGAAAGAGGCCACGGCTGTAGGCAAAAAAAGAAAGGTGTCATCTTTTATTAGGACTACTTGCCAGCACACTCAGTGCTTTTGGTGAAGTTATTTATTTTTTCTTTTTGTTTGTTTGTTTGTTTTAGGTAGGAAATACCTCCAACTACTTTCCCACCCTTACTTGATCTAGCACTGTGCAACATTTGCTCTTGTCCCTAAAATCAAGTCTACTGACAGGAACCTGCTTGGGGTCTGTTCCAACAAACAAAAATGAAAATAACAGCACTTTTTTTATTTGCAAAGGGACAATGTAGAAACAAGAAGGATCCAACATCTTTTATTTTTTCACTCAGTAGAAGATAGTTGTATCGATGATTAGTCACCACCATTTTCGCTCTGCTGTTAGTATAATATGTCTCCAAGAAATCCTTGTATAGATGTCAGTAACTAAAAGAGAAAATTATTTCTTAGACTTTTAGTTAAGTCCTTATAAAGCATAGACTGTTGACAGATGTGCTCCACTCCTTTGGTGCTCAATAAAGAAACTGAGAATTTTTAACAATGTTATCCTTGCTGGGAAACAACAAGTATTTTTTTGTGCGAGCCTTCACATTTGTAGAGTAAATGTGTGTCCTTGCTGGAATATGAGACATTGTGTATGTGTTTAGTGTTTGTTTGTGTGTCTGACTCTGCCATTATCAGGCATCATCACTAGCTTTCAAAGAGAGACTCTTAACGGGGCAAAGGCAAACATTTTCATAAAAAGAAGGCATGAAGAGAGGATGAAGGCTGTGCTTGAGTGGTGTGCTTTACTAACGTTGTTGTGAGTGAAGTGCTGAGGTCCCCACAAAGCAATAAAAACACTAAACACTGCAGGTGAAAGGAAAATATAGATGTATATTTGTTAAAATATTGCTTATATATGATGTGATGCGTTCGTGCATGTACTGTGTTCCTGTTAATGAGTGACTGATTGAAGAATAAGTAGTAATCAGGAAGTGACATTATCCAGTTGCAGTATGACTGAGTGGAAAAGAGCAGATGAGTAATCAGATAATTAATAAATACAGTCTCTTAGGCCACTTCACTTGTGAAGTTCAAACACTCATTTTCTTGCAAACACTACAATTCACTTAGGTGAATAAACACAACACAGCTGCAAGAATTGATTTTTTTCCACATTTTTATAAAGATTTGACATATAACATTTTACATGCCATGTAACCTCTTTGATCAATTGATGAATACAAGACAGCAGAGACAGATGTTTGAAATGCAACAGTAAAAAAAGTGGAGGATAGTGTTTCAGCACAGGAAAACATCTAACATAGACAGCAATAATTTGTCTGTTTTCTCAACTATAATCAATTAACTGTTGTGGCAAAGTTCAAAATATAACCATTTAAGGCTGATGTGTGTTAAAGGTGTATATCTTATCACATTAATACATATCTTAAGTAACAGAAAATTGTTTTAAGTTTTTTTTTTTTTAATTGAAAGGTAATCACAGATCTGTCCATAAATGTAAAACAAGCCTCGAATTTACTTCGTATTGATTTGCTTAAATACATTTGGAGAGAAACTGAAGTAGTATTTTTAACTTATTAACAGACGCAGCTTCAAGCCTTTTTATTTTTCAAAAGGGTATTACTTAACCGCCTGGTGTCATAATAAATAATGATTTAGTGATGACGAGTTTCAAATAAACAACAATTTGATTTTAACAATCAAATTTTCTTTATTTAAGGAATACTTAAAAATTAGATGGCTTATAAAATTAGTCTATGTCCTGTATATGTAGCAACAGTCAGGTAAAGCAAAGCTGACAAAGCACGGACTTGTTACAGTAAATGTGACATAATAAGCCTTAATATATGTATGGACGTAAGTATGTATGTGAATCTTTTTTAGCATCTCTTCATATTTTCCTACATATTTATACCAGGACAGGACAGAGAAGGTAACCTTTTAAAAATCCTTTCATTGACAGATGCAGTCGCCCTGTCTTTGTCTCTTACACATGTGCTTTAGCATACACAACTCTACATGTGTGCAAAATCAAGTGCTTCATGACAAGACTGCAGAGCTCTTGCAACAGTGTACCACAGACCTCCTTCTATGAAGATATCTTATTTGAAAGAAAAGTCCAGGCCTAGTTGAAATGTCTCAGTGGCTTTGCCAATATTGTTGGAGAAACGGCTTGGCTTGGACTTTGAAGCAAACGGAACAGTGATTACGTTGATCACTTCGCCACACACTGTCGAGTCATTGATTCTCAGTCTATAGGCTCCAGTCTCCATACATCGCCTCTGATTAGCGGGTAGTGAAGACTTAACTTACTTCGAAAGACACTGTGACTGCCAGGAAGGAGAAGGAGCTACAAAGACACCACTCTGTCAAACATGTGAATTCAGTCAAACTGCATTGAATCCACATGCAAACACATACACACATATGCATTATGCACAAGTACATGTGTGTGTGATCAGAGAGGCTCTCTCTTGTGATGTGTGAAGACAAGCTCTCTGCCCTCCTTAGTGGCTGCTCCGAAGTGAAGCTACACTTAATGCCTGGTCTACAGCACAGCTCTATATGGTTTGTTAAAAAAGAGGAATTGAAAATTACAAATGTGACGTTTTTCATGCTGACCGTCCTCCCAGGAAACTCTTGAACTCGTTCTGTTCAAAAGCTCATTAACACATTTACAATCATGTATTGGAGATTAACAGACAACAAAATGTTTAAATCAAGCAATGAGTCTTTAAGAGGGGATTGATAACTGCTGACTTCCTTTGATGATCTTATGGTGACTGCTATACAAAAACGAATATACTCTTAAAAAGGTTCAGCCTCCTGATATTAGAACACAAACCACAAAACTGCAATGTCTCTCTCAAAGTTCTTGTAATCCCAATTATTAAAAAATAAGAAATAGCGTGCCATTAAAAGAGTTTGGATCTTTATATTTCCACCAGTGTTGCTATATGTGTACAAGCACCCAGAGGAAGTTGCCAGATTCAGATGTATTGATTTGTCTTGCAGACATGGTCTTTGGCTCCTGTCCATCTTTGGTTTTAGACAGATTAAGCTTTATTGCACTAACATGGTGTTCTATTGTCATTTGGTATAACAAGTATTTACTTCACTTATCTCTCCTCTAGAGCACACCACTCTTTGTTGTGCACAGATGGTGCACAACAAAAGATAAGAAAGGAATTACCGCTACTACAAATGACACAGAAACACAGTGGAGACTCCTTTGTTGGACTATTTTAAATTCATGGGTTCAAAGTATTCTTTGTTGGGATATTAAAAGGCAGTCATAAATACTCAAAAAGAAGACAAATATAATTATTTCACACTGGTAAGACGTGATTTAGTCATATCGGATGGCAGATGAGTCGGTAGGTTTGAAGAATGGTTGCTGACATCACCTCCCTGCAAAACCAACTGTGTTTTTACAAATGATCCTGCAATGCATGTCAGCAGGCCCTGTGATGGACTGGCGTACTGTACATGGTGTACCCCGCTTCTTGCCCAATGATTGCTGGGATAAGCTCCAGCTACCCGCGAGCCTGAATTGATTGGATGGATGGATGGATGGATGGATGGATGGATGGATGGATGGATGGATGGATGGATGGATGGATGGATGGAT
>JBAMHX010000015.1:12556037-12570698 GCA_037177515.1 Pseudomugil tenellus
GTGTGTGTGTGTGTGTGTGTGTGTGTACATTATATACTGTCACTGGTTGTAAAGTGAGACTCTACCTAAATGTGTCCTCTAATTGGTAATTGGTGTCCAACAGACGAGGGGATGAGCAACTTTAGATACATTGTCTTTGCATCTTAAAACAGAGCCGGCACAGAAATGCACTAGTGTATGTGCATATTGAACTGGCTGGACAACAAACGCCTGCAGACTCTTTGATCAAGCACAGGAGCGTGTGCCTGAGGGCAATGGGAATGGGCCCAAGAAGGCTAGCCTGGAGCCATCAAGAGCAGATACAGTATAGTATCAGCTGCCAGCTTGGAGGAAACACTGCTCTGAGCTCTCACAGAGATGGTTGGCCTTCACACTTGGTTAGTTGGTCCCTGGTTTACTCACTGGGCAAAAGAGGAACTCCCTCAAAAAGAAAGAGCCAAGAGAGCACATGTGGGGGCTGAGAGAGGAAACCACTGAGTAATTCAGAGAAAGACATATGGGTCTTAGAAAATATGTTCCATTAAATTCTCCATCACTGACAGTTAGCAGGATTGAATCTGCTTGTCTCCAAATAGCTTGGAATAATCCAAATAGGAGTATAAAAGCAAAGAAAATGGAAAGTTGGGCCGATGAGATAAATACACAATGTGATTAGGGCGGCCGCTTCAACAAATAGACATAATGGCATGGCCAGATGATGAGAGTGAGGTACTGTGGGCTGGTTGCCATGAATCAAGCTGTGTCTTTTTCACTTCCTGCCAGAAGAGACAGATTTTGTAAGCAAAGTTGTCAGTGCTTCACCAATAAGATTCTCTGCCTGTTCCCTCCAAATAGTTACCAACACAGCACAACAATGCAATAATAAAACTCTTTCAATGCAAATTCCAGATTTTTTCCAGCTTAACTTGACTATTTGAGTCAATTTTTCTGTTTATTTAATGTTTTTGGTGAACTGGTTCTTGATGGGTTTTGATCATATTCTTCTCTTCGTGTTTCCAGGTGACCCGGTAGTCCTGCCCACCTCAACACAAGTAGTAGAGAGTTGTGGAGAAAACATTTACGCAGCACAATGGACGTATCCACTTGCAAGAACATACACTCAGATGGATCTCTTTAAGGAATGAATATTTCTTTCATTATTCTGAGGATAAGCAAGAACTGATGGCTGAGGAGACAGGACTCCAACACTGCTTGCCATCACAATAAAATACAGCAGACTTTCCTGGATCTTTTCCCATAGAGGACTACATCACCCACACTCCTTTAATGCTACTACAAACAAAGCAAACTATGACCTAAACAGCACTCCATTAGATGAAGGGAACCAGTTATACTCCATCTCCTTTTCTTTTGGCTGGGTTGTGTTCTCATGTATTCTGGGAGTAAATATGTTTCAGAATTTCAGAGACTTTTTTAAAATGATTATTATTATTATTATTATTATTATTATTATTATTATTCCTGTATTGCAAGCATCACTACAAAAAAAGAAGTTGATCCAGGATGCTCGCCCCATGTAGTTTGGGTGACATTCAAATTTACCTGTGCCACATATAATCCCTCTTAACGCTGTCAAATGTTTCTTAGATCTGAAACTGAAGCTATTATTTCTTTTTCCTTTTTTTAAAAAAAGACTTCACATCTAAGAATATTTTCCTTGAGCAGTTTGTAGCTTACCACATGCCATTTAAAAAAAAATGCAGGAACGGTTTGCCAGTTTTCTTTTTTCTTTTGTTTTTTGAACAAAGGACAAAATTCTTTCAGGGGTGACGTTAGACTAATACCAAGTAGATGTTACGGTATATTGAAACATGTAAACGTGTATAAAAAAGAGATATTCCTTAGAATCGAGGGGACCTAAAAGAAAACTGATGCTCTAATGGTTTTAATATCTGTGTTTTTAAAACGCCTGTTAACCGCTATTGAGTACATGTGTCAGTATTATATGAAATGAATAAAACCCTTAAAAAGAAAAGTGGAGTCTCTGGAGTCTACTTTAGTCTCAAACAGAACCAAAGCATTGAAATTGCTTCAGAATGAATTCATTGTTTAAAACAATAAGATTTAATTTCCCTAGAAACTCTGGAGTAACAGGAAACTCAAAACCACAAATTTGTAACCATTGCTGTTTGTTGTGTTGGCTCCAAGAGATGTCATTGGAAATTGGTAATTACTTTGCTGTTAACTGTATACATTCCTTTCATTATTGTGTTTTTTTCTGTAAGCTAGTAAAAGTATTATCTAAACAAATGTTTTGTTTGAAATAGAGAAGCTGAAACTCACATTTTCCTCTGGGTTTGTCTTTGTTGCATGACTGACAACTCATTAATCGGCTGCTTTTTGCTAAGGGAATGGAACTTTTGCTGGTCTTTGTTTAGATGAAAAGATGATTTTTTAATATTTTATTTTAAAGCATGTGAAGAAGGACAAGATTATTTGCATGCAGCATGAAAAATCCCAGACTTGGAAGACAGCAAACTGGCCTTGTGAACAACTTCAATTACAGGGTCTGACTAAATTTTCGTCTTTTTTTTAATTTGATGAGGAGCTCTGATTTTATACACTATATGTTGTTTTTTTCCCATTTATTATCAGCCAATTTGTGCCAAATAACTTTTTGTACCAAAAGGAAGCTGTGTAGATATAAAGGAAAATGGGTTTCTGGTTATAATGTTACCCTTCAAATTTGAGTTTTCTTGTGGGGTTGGAGAGAGGATATTAGAAATAAAGTAACGAAAAAGAATGACGTACAAAAAGATAGGAAACCACAGAGTAACACAATAACAACAAGAGGAAACAAACTGAAACAGCAGGAGCATCAGGAAACAGACAGAAAAAAACATTAACATATTGTGTTGCTGACATAAAGCTACTTCCTTTTTTATGTTTCCACTGACAGCTGATATGAAACATATGCGCATGTCCACCACATACTACCCATTTCTCTTTGCTTAGTTTTACTTTGGTTTCAGTCCAGACAGTTTATTGTGCATCACTTAATGAGAACAGTGAAATTCTTCAGGCTAATGCAAATTTATGGTATATTCACTACTATAACAAGCTGGTTTCACCTTTATTTGTTGTTGTGTTGTTCTCTCACAACACCTATGGTTCTCAAAATAATCACTTCTAAGATTTCTTGATCTAGACCTATAGTCAAGCAGAAAGAACACTTATATGATGTGTGTAAAGGTAAGTTGTCTTCATGTGTGCTTGAATGATTACATTTGCAAGACCAATTACAATATATCAGACTATTGGAGCTTATTTAAACACTAACAACAAATACCTATAAGTGACAAAAAATACCAAGAAAATGGAGTGTTGAATGCTTATTGTGAGATTTTTAAAGCTTGCTGCCAAACAAAAGTAAGGTTCTTATGTTTAGTTTTCACCATATTACCATGGCTTTGCTAAATTCTTTTGTCTTCAAATTGATTATATGGATGATTAAAATGTGCACATTCCCCTTTAAATTTTTATTTTTATTTTTATTAACAGTTTTTTTTCCTGATACAAGTAGTGGGCTCCCCTTCAAGTCCCCATCTTGTTCAAATGAAGTATTCTAATTGAAACCCAAAAGCATTTTATGCTTCATGTGTTTACTGTGACCCTGATCTCAGTAGCTTCGTTGCAAATCCAGGCTGATTCTTTGTAACTTTGAGACCACAAATAAGACATCTTTGTTCTTCCACTTGGTCAGATTGCATTAAATAAACTTTTCTTTGTCTAAACAAATTTTCTCCCATCCAGTGCACAAAAACCTAATGTGAATGCTTTGATGACAACCGTCAGTCACAGTGCAATGGTTGCCACTGAATGTTCCCAGAAACATGACTGCTGCTTATTATGATGCTCTGAATGAAATAGACCATGCTATGTACTGCATACCTGCTCTCTGGACAGGTTGCATTTAGGTACAATTTTGCTTACTCCTTTTTTAATGATGATTTATTTACTTAAATAATTAAAGAACATCTAACCTGATAAAAATATCTCTCCTTTATGCATTACAGTAAAATGTGTTGTAACTGGACTGAAATAGAATAATTCAAAGTCAGTACAGTATCCTGTGACAAATGCAGTTCAAACAGGGTGTGTAATTGTTAAGTACTAACGATTAAAAGATCTTTTGCAAGCAGTGCCCAAAGATAAATGCTGATGTTATGTGGAAGGTTGCCTGTGCTGCAAAGCAAATGGAGATGAAGCAGGATGGCTCTGCCAACCAAAGTTGAAAACAAAATTTGGATTTAAGGACTTCCTTTTACCCCCCAAGACAAACACACATGCATGCACACACATAATCTGAGTTGTGTGGTTTCAAAGCTCCCTTTCTCTAAAACTCCTCTCTGTTTTGGCTAATCTCCCAGTGGATCCTCTCAGGGGCCACAGTCTTCCACTGAGCCATAGCCTCTGTGTGTGTTTGTGTGTGTGTGTGTGTGTGTCCACAGCCTAGGCTCTTTCTGAGCTTCAACACGTCGTTAGTGCATGTTATTAAAGGATTAGAGAGAATAAGGCTCACAGATTCTCACACATATGCACATGAGGAGAAAAAGCAGAGGTGAGTATTCAACAGACTGCTATAATTACAGGGTAATTTGTGTAAAGGGTTGTTGACATCAAAGTATGACAGCTTCAGTTTTGGAGCATTCCTGTTAACAACTCACAAGTTGTTTCTCAGGCTGCATGCGAATCCAATCTTGAGACAGCCATCTGAGTCTTGTTGAAATTCTTCCAAAGCACATTTAACACCACCTCATCCCCACTACAGTGTGTGGTTATACAAATCATTTACCACTGCTGCTGAAGCGAGGTATCAGGTGCGGCTCCTGCTGCCTCCTTATAGCCGTCCGACAACTGTGATCATCAGCACTGCTGCAAAGCACAAATCTCGTCATCTGTGACTATCCTCTGAAAATCCAGATGATGCTGAGATTACTCAGTGTGCTTTCTGGTTATAGCAGTGGTGGTGAAATGGTCACTGCTACAACAGATGCCAGAGCAGATGCTACAGCCGGTCAAACCATGAGATTAGCGATCCTGTTTTGATACATAACTGGAAGGATGATGATTACATGAAGGTGATGCAGCCAGGGCTCAATGACATTCACCAACATGCTGAAATAGGCTGACATGTTATTACTGTCATAATAACGTAATTAGTAAGAGTATTTAGATTTTCATGACAGTTGATCCTTAAGGTAGACGGAGTGCTGACAGAAATTTCTGAATATTGGCTTGCTCAAAAAAAAGACAAGAAAAACCTGAACTTTTGTCTGAAGGAAGAAGAACAACTAAAATCTTCCCAAGGAAGATGGTTGAAAGCTATAAGCATGCACGTCCCTCTTGCATTAGCCAGGGTGGGCTTATTTCAGAGGAAGCTTAGCTCCAGCTGGAATTAAGCAGCTGTCATGGCACAATGCTTTAATATGTGCTTCCTTTCAAAACAAAAATAGATAACATAACGTAAAAGGAATTTTAGTAGTGGAAAACAATACTACTACTGCTGTTAAAGTCTAATGACTATACACAATAGTACATCTTAACTCTGAACACACATTGAACTGACTTTTTTAATGTGTGTAAACACTAGTGATGTCTACCTGCAGTCTGGACTTTCTGCACCAGCGTATTGGTAAAAATAATATGCCAGGGCTACTTTTCTTTCTATTTCATCGTTTGGTTCAACCCTAGCAACACACATTTATGACTGAATTTCCTTTTATTGATTCTATGCATCCATTTGGAAGAATTTGTAAATATCCAGCTTATTTCAGGTCGTTTCACATTAGAATTTGGACTTTAACTTTACCCTTTCAAAATCTTAATCTTTCAAGTTGAACATGTTTTTCTGCAAGAGTCACAGATGTCTTGTCATTTCTAAATGAAATTCAGCCGTATTCCTCGGAATTCATAGTTACATAAATGAAACTTGCTTTACAAAGCTTACCAGACAGTCTTAGTTGCAAATAAATAAAGAAAATGGACATATCCTTTGTGAAAAAAATGTTAGTCTTAGGTCTATTTTAACAGTACAGATTTATAGTACAGATACATTTATCAGTGTTTTAAATACAGCTGAATAAACTACAGCTTGCACAAGTATTGAGATTGATATTTATTTAACACATTATGTTTCAGACCCGAAAGTTGAATAAAGTTCAATCGTTAACTAATCAAGTTACATTTACATATGTCATCCTGTTAAAAAACATATTTGCAACAATTAAAAGGGTTGAAAGGGTAGGTCAGCACTGATCTTTTACAGCTATTACCAACTAAAGTTATTACACCAACCCAAGCTGGAAATAAGAAATCTATTTTATAAAGTAAAATTGAAAAATAATAATTTCTAGTCTAAAATACAAGTCCCACAGTAGATAATAAATTAATCATTGAAAACCTTGCATAGTGCTATAACACCCAATTCATGTAGCACTAGAAAGATAATCCTGATACTACTGCCCACAAAGGTGATAATACTCAAGGGTAAAAGAAAAATACTGATAATTGTTCATCAAATTCAATGACATTTTAAAGCACTTTTCATGCAAAAATTAGCAGTGTTAAATATAATGGCTTTTTACTGCATATGAATATCGTACGAATGGAAATGAACATATGGCTTGAGGTGAGGAAATAATATTTTGAGGATCTGTTTCCCCCGGTAACCATCCTACTGATGACCACAGATGCTTCTATCACAGAAAGTAACCGGGTCAGTGGAGGCTGGGGTCCACACTGCAATAAGGCTGTAGCGCAGGACCCCAAGTCCTCCAGATATGGGTGATCACCATGCCAGTGAGTCTCCAGAGCGAGCAGATATAGTCCCTGACATTTCAGATCCCCTGGATAAAAACACTGGTGCTTTAAATAAAATTAGGCCGAATAAAAACAACAGTTATATATAAATATATATAAAATATAAATATATAAAATATAAACAGAGAGGTTCATAACAACAATGTATTTGGGTAAACAAAATATTAAAACTAGAACAGAGTTATGTAAGTATGTGGTATTTAATTAATATGTACAAAATTTTAAAAAGTAAAAATCTAAGTCTAAATCTATGACATAATTATAAAATGATCTCAGCATGAATTATTATTACCTGTTATCACTATTAAGACATTCATAAACCTCTAAAAGAGCCTTAAAATCAATCCTGAAAGACCTGAAAATCATAATAGATTCTAAGTTGTTCTAAGTTCTAAGGCAGAAATGCTAGAAACACTTTACACAGGTTTTCTTTTTACCAGTATAAACATCTCTGTATCAATAAACCCTGTATTACTGTCATATGTTCCAATAGTATTTACACAACTTAAAACTTTTATTGAAGTTATAAAATGAATGCCTATACAAAAATCTCACTAACAACACTTACTGGAGCTTTTCCTACCGAGCTCCTGATAATTTATCCCAATGCACAATCTGAGCTTTACAGGAAGCCAGTTTAACATTACACATCCTGAAACTCAAATGAGAGGACTGCAGATAAAACTAGAGGGGAGAAGAAAGGAAGAAATTAGATAGGAGTCTTGTGATGTTAAAGCAAAGCAATGACCTAAAATTATTGGAGTTTCTGTCATGAGACTCAGAGAACAGAGCAGATTGGAGCAGGTTGCAGATGAGAAAGATCACAGTGACATATTACTCAGCCAAGTGTGTATATGTATCTTTTTGTGTGCAAGGTGGATACTGTGCAGCCTGAAAGAGTGTGTGAGACTGATAAGCGCCACTACCCTAAGGGGTTCTTTACATGGCGGTCTCAGCCTTTCATTTTCCTCAGACACACTTCCTGCTATCCACACTCACACACACAAAGACAGATAACCCCCAACCCCAACTGTGTCATTCATGCTATGGCAAGCCTGACAGGAGGTGTGCACCTCTTTTTCTATTCTAGTCTCTCCTGAATAAGAAGTGAATATGAGTCACGGTGATTAAGGTTGCAGTGATGACTCACACAGATAAGATGACCTCTCATCTCTACTTGCTGCATAAATTGTGTGCTTATTTGAATGTGTGGTCTTAATTGATTCTTTTATATGACCTCTAGACTAAGCAGCAACATGTTGACAGATTCTGTTCATAGACACTAAATCCCAAACATGCAAAGCAAAGCCCCATGTTTTCATTCAATGTAGTCAAAATCAAGAAGGAATCTTTGGTGACAAGAAGCTGTCACCTGTACTCTTCAACAGTTGACTAAGCCTTACCAACACCAACAGAGAACACTTTCTTCTGGATAAGTGCTGAGGAAATTTTCCCAAAATATCTGTTAAAATTGTTTTAGGATAATTTTGAATGGGACAAGCCGCTGCCAAATCAGCCACTGTTGATAAAAAATATAAAGGCTTTACTATGAGACACATCAGTTTAAGTATGATTTTCTTTATTTACAGAGTTCAAGTATTTCTTAAGGATGTTTTCTGGATTCATATCAAATAGTTTAACAGATGGACCCCTCTTACACTGGCTACTAAATCCACAACAGATTTTTACTGATCAAAAACAATAAAAAGATATTTTCTTTCCAATGTGAAATGATTTTTACAGAGGTCTATTTGTGAACCAACTGGTTTTTATTATAGTCTTATAATGCAACTTGGGAAAACAGATGTCTGCATTATGATAGGAACACTAGGAACACTGGATGTTTAGACTGTATGGTGTGATAAATCTTAACTTTTACAGTGTAAAATGTTCAAAAATAGACTGATGCGGTTCTGACAAATGAGGGCATAAAGACCTACAGCTGGTTCTAATAAAGCTATGGCAAACATTACAAGACTGAAACAAACTACAAATGTTTCAATGAATGTCTAACTCCATCCATCCATCCATCTTCTACCGCTTATTCCCGAACGGGGTCGCAGGGGGGCTGGAGCCAATCCCAGCTACACAGGGTGAGAGGCAGGGTACACCCTGGACAGGTCGCCAGCCTATCACAGGGCCACACATACATAGACAAACAACCACGCACACTCACACCTATGGGCAATTTAGAGTCTCCAATCAGCCTAATCCCCAAGGTGCACGTCTTTGGACTGTGGGAGGAAGCCGGAGAACCCGGTGAGAACCCACGCTAACACGAGGAGAACATGCAAACTCCACACAGATAGGCCACCGCCCGAGCCGGGGATCGAACCGGCAACCTGCTTGCTGTGAGGCTGCAGTGCTAACCACCTCGCCACTAACTATTTTTTTTTTATTTTTATTTTAATGTAACTATTTATGGAAGAGAGAGAGTGACTGAAAAATCAACGTGTAGAATGAATACAGCCAACATCCACAGGTCAAAGGTTGAAATGAAGTTTGAAGGACCAAAGGAGATTTGTCAGTCAAATGCAATCAGTTTTGTAATCAGTTGTATTTTTCTGTGTAATGCAAATATGTATTATTCTATCTTGATTTCATAGAGTAGTTACTTTGTTGGGGGCACTGTAGCTCAGGAAGACCAGTAGTCATCTGCCAACCTGGTTCCATTCTAAATACCAAAGTGTCCTTGGGCAAAACACTAAGGCCCATGTTGCCTCCTGATACCAGGGTAATAATGTGTGTGATAGAGCAAAGCTTATAGTAAATAAAATGTAGAGATGTTGTGTGAATGGGTAAATGTGACATATAGTGGTAAAACATTTTGGGAGATCAAAATAACTAGCGAAGTTTTATTTAAGTTCATTCCATTTACCATTTCTCCTTGCAATCATCTTCAGTGTACCATATTTAAATTCACCAGCAGGACTCCCAGATCAGGAAGTGTAAGGTTTTAAGAAGCAGAATAAATATGTAAATCTTTCATAACTGTGTAATTAAACTACAAAATCAAATTTCAGTTAGGAATATCATATTTGCATGGATTAGATAAGAATGACTGCATGCTCTCATCAGCAGAGCAAAGTCATGAAAACCAGAAGTGTGTCCTTTCACAAAAATAAGGCCAAAAACTTAAAAGTATAATAATGAATGATAGTATGCAATGGTATTTCTTACTTTTAACAATAAATAGTGTCAGAAAGAGATCATTTGGATTGGTTTGATTTAGGTTAAATGAATTAAAATGCAGTCTCATCATGCTGAAAACCCAACTGCTCCAGAGCACAGTGAGCTGTTATCATTTGGGTGAGTCTGTACTTCACAGTGGCCCCGTTTATATGGGACTATTAGTTCAGAATAAAAATTAATTCCTCTTTAAACAGACAAAAAGTAACCATGTAAACATCTACTTCTGAGTGGAATTGTTCATTCGGAATTAAACTTAATTCTAAATAAACTGGCTGGTTAATTCTCATTTTAAGGCGGAATTAAATAGTTCCTCTCGTGGTTAATTCTGGTCGTTCTGTGCATGCTTACCTTCTCCCACTGCAATGATGCACATGTGCATTCTTCTGCCTCCCATCTCGTTGTTTGGTAAATGCAATAAAGGTTTTTTTTTAAAAAAAAAAAAAAAAAGAAGTTTGCCTCCCGTTTTAGAAGTATTCGGTCCGTCTATTTTTCTGCTCCTCCTCAGTTGGTCAATATAGTGAAGTCTTATACTTATGACAAGCTAGTACTTCAAAAATTGAATCAAAATTTAAGCTAAATCAGTTCATGTTAGATCGTTTTACATTTAGCTGCTAAAGCTACGAACAAGGAAGAGAGTTGCTGCATGATTACGTCATTTCCACCATTACGTCGGAACTAAGAGATAAAAATAAACGTGATGCCATGTAAACCTTTTATTCGGAATTAAAATTTCAATGTAAACTCAAAGCTTCATGAAAATAACTTGGAATGAGTTAATTCGGAATTAATAATTTGGATTTAAAAGAATCATGTAACCGTACCCAGTGTGAAGAAACACCACCTTAAAGCAGATGACCGTCAGACTCAAGAAAATAAACTAATATACTTCTCCCTACACTGCAGGGTTTTTCCCTACACTACAGGAGGTAAATGAGAGGTAAATGACAGGCGGAAGGTGTCATGATTTGGACTTTGTGTAGGGGTTTTTGGTTTCCTGTTTTATTTCGTAGTCTTCCTGTTTTGCCCTGTGTTTCTGATTTTGCTTCATGTCTTGTTAATTAGTTTCACCTGGGGTTGATTGGTTTTTGTGTTCACCTGTGTAGTTCAGTTGTGTGTGTGTGTATGTGCGTATATAAGTCTGTTGGTTTTCATTTCTGTTTGCTGGTTCATTGTGTTTTCCTAGTCTGCGTTTTCCTAGTCTGTGTGCATCATTAATTAGGTAGGGCATTTTTTGAGATAATAAATCAAATTGATCTGCACCCCATTTGTCCACCTTGCCTGCATTTGAGTCCACACCTTCCTGAGCTTGTGACAGAATGAACCAGCCAACCCAGCAGGCACTCCTGACCCATCCACGCCCATGGCCCATATTTCTACATCCGTGCTCCAGCTCCAAGCAAGGCTCTCTACGTTCCAGGCACAGCTTTCCACTTTTCGGTCACTGTTCTCTGCACCACTCTCCGAGCAGATCTGCATGCCATTTCCTGAGAAGTCCTCCACACCGTTGTCCTTGCCGCCACCTTCCACGCCTGTGTCCGAGCCGCCATTCACATTGGTGCCAAGGTCCCGTCTAGCTCAGCACCCTCCAGCGTTGGTGCCTGTGACCCTGTCCTGATCCCCGCCACCTGCGACCCAGCCCTGTTCCACACCACCTGCAAACCAAGCCCTTTTCCACGCCACGTGCGACCCAGCCCTGTTCACGCCACTGCCCTGTGGCACTGTGTACTGTCTCCGAGGAGGTCCCAGGCTGGGATGCTCCTCCACCAGTCTCCGTCTCCGAGGGGGTCCCAGGTCGGGACGCTCCTCCACTCGTCTGTGTCTCCGAGTGGGTCCCAGGTCGGGACGTTCCTCACCTCATCTCCGAGGGGGTCCCAGGTCGGGAGGCTCCTCACCTCGTCTCCGAGGGGGTCTTAGGTCGGGACGCTCCTCAACTAGTCTCCGAGGGGGTCCCAGGTTGGGATACTCTTCGTGTATCTGCGCCAGTGGGTGGCTGTGGCATAAGTACTCTTCCGGACCCTGACCTCCTGCCCAACCGCGAGATCCCGGGCTCCTGTGGTGGTGGACTCCAAAGAACAAAAAAACAAAATATTAAACGGTGTCTTCAAGGTACATTCTGCAGTGAGTAAGATTTGGCCAGCCTGACAAGCTATTTGGATCAGTCCTATGACAGAATCGTCCACCTCTGCCGAGGCTAAAAAACCACGTTCCGATGAATCACCTGGCACAATTTTAACACCGCGTGAGGACCTGACGGATGTACTTATCTCTATCGATAAGAAATTAAGCAGCTCAGAGGCCGTCTTAGTCTACTTGAGCTCCTCCAGAGAGTTTCAGTGGATCCGGGACGCGCTGTGGAGTTTAGCCAAAGGCAGGTGGAGGCGCTTGCTATGGAGAACGCCAGCCTTAGAGAGTCTGTGAAATCCCTCAATAGAGGGAATGAGCCGAATCTCGTCAGAAAATAAAAAAATATAGACGGTGATCGATCTACAGGCTCGGAGCATGAGGGACAACCTGGTGTTTTCCAGGATTCCTGAGCAGGCGGAGGAAGACCCGGAGACCACGGTGAAGAACTTCATCCAGACAAAGTTGAAGCTCCCAGAAGAAGTAACTAGCTCTGTTACATTTCACAGAGTTCATCGTCTGGGAGGGAGAAAAGCCGATTCCGGCAGACCCAGGCCAATTGTGGTGAAGTTTGCAAACTTCAAACACAAGGAGCAGGTGAAAAGCAGAGGCCGCAAGCTAAAGGGTACAAGCTATGGAGTAAATGACCAGTTCCCTAGAGAGATTCTCGACTGTTCCCCATCAGGAAGAACTCCGTCGCAGAAGACTGCCGAGCTGTCATCGCAGTGGACAAACTATTTATTAATTGTCAGCTTTTTCGTGAACCGAACATCACTCCATGGCTCTTCTGATCCGAGGTGCTGTATGCTTTTTTTCCCATTTGTCATTATTGATTCCATTTAGTATCTGTAGATTTTTTTTTAAAAAAAAAGGTTGATAACAAGGCTATGCATATATGTATGTGTTTGTTTAAGAATGTATGTAGGTATAGGTATACATCTCTATATTGGTATGTATCTGTGTATTTGTGTATGAATCTGTGTATTTATGTATGTATCTGTGTATGTGAGTATATATGTATACATCTGTGTATGTGTGTATCTGTGTGTGTATGTGTGTATGTATGTATGTATGTATGCACCTGTGTATGTGTGTGTGTTTATGTATCTGTGTGTGTGTGTTTATGTATCTGTGTATGTGTGTGTTTATGTATCTGTGTATGTGTGTGTGTATGTATGTATGGATCTGTGTATGTATGTAAGCATCTGAGCACGTGGGTATGTATGTATCTGTGTATGTGGATATAAATATGTGTGTGTATACATGTCGCCATTATCTGCCAAAAAAGACCAGTTAATTTAACTCAACATTCGTCGTCACGTTACCGCTCACTAATGTGTTTTTAAGTTTATCTCTTTTTCTTGGGACTCGCACTTTTATCACTGTTCACTTTTTCTCTTTCTCACCCTTTCACAGTTAACCGTATCTCACCTGTAATAATAAACAAGCCCGCAGTGTAAGCAGACACTCATGCAGCAGGGTTAGCTCGCAAACAAACATCTGCATCTCACAAAGAACACACAAACTATCACCATTGATGTATAATGAAACACACATTAAAGTACTTATGAGGTCATTCAATTATCAGACTTATATAGATTTATTTAGCATGCAGATAGGCACGCAAATAAGTGTGACAGTATGAGATGGGTGCTTATACGTCAGCCAATCAGCTGCTGGTAGTGGCGTATTTAAGCAGGCAAAGTCATCTCCTGATGACAAGCACCTACCTGGATAACCTGCACCTACCTGGAACGTTCGGCTGCCACCGTTCTCATTTCCTGGCATTAGCCTGCACACCGACATTATAGTGGTATGTAGATCGTGTTACGTTTTTTTTCCCACATTGGTGACCGGCTGAATCTTTTAAATCGTGTTTTACAGGTTAAACCTGTCAACTCCACATTCAGCTGAAGTGGATTTATTTTATGAGATTAAGGCTGGATCTGGTATGTAAATCCGCTGTTTGGGGGCAAGTTTCCTGGTTTTACGGGACACTCACTTGTATTTTCCTTTTTTTTTCACCTCCCTGGCGGGGAAGGAGCCTGAGCTTATTCCGACTAGATATAGTTGGACTCACCTCAACGCACAGCTTTGGTTCTGGAACCAATATCCTTGAGAAGGGTTGGACCTTGTTCCACTCTGGTGAGAGGCGCCGAGCGGGTGCGGGCATACTGCTTGCCCCCCGGCTTGGAGCCTGTACATTGGGGTTCGCCCCGGTGGACGAGAGGTTAGCCTCCCTCCGCCTCCAGGTGGGGGGACGGGTCCTGACTGTCGTTTGTGCTTATGCCCCGAGCGGCAGTTCAGAGTACCCACCCTTTTTGGAGGCCCTGGAGGGAGTGTTGGAGAGCACTCCTCCTGGGGACTTCCTCGTCCTCCTGGGCGATTTCATTGCTCATGTTGGCAGTGACAATGAGACCTGGAGGGGTGTGATTGGCAAGAATGGCCTCCCCGATCTGAACCAGAGTGGTGTTCTGTTGTTGGACTTCTGTGCTCGTCACGGATTGTCCATAACGAACACCATGT
>JBAMHX010000015.1:12570798-12583583 GCA_037177515.1 Pseudomugil tenellus
TAAAACGTTACAACAGACTAAAGACAGAGGTGGATTAGACCTGCCCAACTTTAATCATTATTTCATATCTAACAGGCAGCAATACATCTCCAAATGGCTTAAACCAAGCTATCTCGATGATCCATGGCTAGATGTTGAGCAAGCATTGTGGTAGGATTTTATTGTCTCTGACTTGCCATTCATCAGCTCAACCATTAAACGATATAAGTATTAAGTATTAACATTAGCTCCTACTTAATGGCTTGGTGGGAATTTCTGAAACTAACTAAGTCTGCACTTATTCTATGTAAGCTCACACCCATCTGGAACAACCCCAACATCCTGCAAAATAAAAAGATGATAAATTTCCTCAATGGAAAAAGAAAGGAATAAAAAAGTAAGAAAATATCATAGAAAATGGTAAATTTTTACCATTTAATGTACTAACTTCACAACATGAAATAAGCAACACCAAATTCTTAGAGTATTACCAACTTAAATCTATCATAAGTAAAAAATACACTCCTGATCAATTAAGCTTGCAGCTACCGATTAAGACAGCAGAATTTTTAAATCTTAATGCCCCAAAACTATTATCAAAAATATATAGATTATTATATAACCTAGATGATTCCATTTGTCTCCCAATTTCAAAATGGGAAACAGATTTATCCAGAAATCTTAATGAAAACGAGCGGATACAAATATGCCTACATACATTTTATATGACAAAAAATTCAAATATACAATTAATTCAATTTAAAACTTTGCACAGAACTTCTGGCTTTATGTATGTAAAAACTTATCACAGTGGTTTAAATGTAATATCTCTGCAAGCCCCACGATCTGCCTACCGGGTGATTTGAGCGAAATTAACACCAAGTTAATCTCTTCAAACTTAACCCTCACTATCTTGTGTATCGCAAAGAAAACAATCCTTTTAAATTGTAAAACTAAATAGAATCTTTGTATCCAGCAGTTTAGAAATCTCTTACTAGATCACATCAGTATTGAGACAATGTCTGCCTCTTCAAAGGAGCTGAATTTCACTCCCTCTGGTCCCCTGTGATTAGCTTCATCACTTAGTCCTGGTGGAGGAGTGTGCCCTTCTCATTCTGGGGTTTAGGGGTTGGTTTGTGGTTCCCCGGGGCTGTGGGCACATGGCAGTTGCCTGGATGGGGGTCTTGGCTGCCTTGCCACTGGGGCAGCTCTGTGTCTAGTCCAGGTGGTGGAGCGGTGGGTGGGTCAGTGGCTGGTGCCGCCTGTGGCAGTGGGGCGAGACCGCCAGTGAAGGCGGCGCCGGTGGCTCTCCTTCTTTTGGGGGCTGGCTGTTGGCCGGTGCCGGGCAGGGTTCTGGGGTGGCCTGGTCTGTTGCTGGGGCAGGAGGTGTGTCCATCCTCTGGTACTTAGATGTGGCCCTGGGACCAAGGGGATGGGGGCGGGGAGTTGGTTGCATGTGTCTGGTGTGTGTGGGTTTTCATGTGTTGGTGGGTGTGTACGTTTAAATGGGTGTGGGCTGTGAGTGTATATATGTGCATGACAGTGGGCAGATGAGTGTACATGGGGCTGTATTGGGTTGCACGTGTGGTTTGGTGGGTGTGTGGAGGCATTGCTGAGAGAAAGTGGTGTCACATGGTGGGCTGTATGTGGGGGATTTGGGTATTAGGTGTGAGTGGTTGGGGATGGTTGTGTGTCTGTGTGTGTGTGTGGGGGGGGGGGGGAGGCGTGTGGTTGGAGTGAGGAGTGAGACTGGGAACGAGTGTGCGTAAGCGGGAGAATGGGATGCTGGGGAGGGACTCTGGGGTACCCTCGGTGGTCCTGTGGGGGGGCGGGCCTGGAGTCTTTATGACGTATGATGGATGGGTGCCCTTTGGGTCTGCTGGCGGCTCCCCGATGGAGATGACTGTGGGCTCCGGATGGTGGGGGCAGTTGCTTCAGGCGTGGCCTGCAGCGGGGGCCCTGTGGAGTGGGAGGTGCCTAGTGCTGATAGCGGCTCTCATTCCAGAGGGGAGCAAAATGAAATTGTAATATGTTTATCTATATTTTATTTATTTGTTTATATATTTTCCTACTTTTTCAACTATATTCTTTTTTGTGAGACTCTTATCATTCCAAACCCAACAATAAAAAGAAATGATGAATCCCAGCTCTCTTTTTAATATCTGTTGCTAATTTGGTCACCATGGACATTAACTGAAGAAATCTTCAAAATTTAATTTGTTAAGGTCCATTGTCCTTCCCTTATTGTAAATGTGGTGTATGAGAATGATCCACATGTTCTCTAGAGTCTGATGAGGAGCATTGTTATGTGATCATCTTTGAGAACTTTATAACCTTGCAAGGCAGCAATGTACTTGGATTCATGTGATACATTATTCTGCACAAAGATCATTCCCTTAATAAACATGGTTTGGGCCCTGTGTTAATTTGTGATCCAACTTTTGTTACTGCACAAGTTTCATTTATCAACTATATGAAGACTTAACTTGTTAAACCTTTTTGGTTTATTTGTCTTGCTGAGGTTGATCTTATACACAGTTCATGCAATGTAGATATGGTACCTTTGATATTTTCTGAACCAGTGCAAACACAATTAAATTATTAAATTAAGACATTCATAAAGTACAATAAAATTAAGTATGTCAAATCAATTGTCAAAGAAAATGGCAGCTGTTGAAATGATTGCAGAACTGAAGTGATGTGATCCCGCCTGGGCGAGTTTGTGAAAAAACAAGCAAAGGCATTCTGCATCTAGTGAAGAAGAACCTGGAGACTGCAGAATAAAGTGCATTGCAATAGTCTTGAATTGATAAAAGCATGGATAGCTTTCTACAGAGCCAATTGATTTAATAATGACTTGACTTTGGCCAAGAGTCAAAGTTGATAGAAACTGTTTGTTATGATCTGTTACTGGTGGGCATGGCCAGCTTCAAGGAAGTGAGAAGAAACACCTGATCTGCATCTGGCAATCAGCCCTGTAGCATATAATACCAGGCCAGCCTGCTGATCGTCGCCTGCTGATTGTTGATTGCCCAGTGGTAACGGCACTCAGCTGCAGCTTGGTTCTTAAACCTGAAACTTAAAGTTAAACTTGTCCTGTTTTTCCCTTACCAGAGATCTCTGCCTGTTTGTCTGCCTGCCTGTTTGACGTCCTACCAGCCTGCCCGTCCGCCAGTCTGTCTGCCAGCCAGTCTGCCAGCCAGTCTGCTTGCCTACCAGTTGCCTGTCACCCAGTTTGCCGGCAAACCCTGCACCATATCTCTGTTCGGATTAAACTTTTTTTCTTGAAAGCTTAAATTGTGTTTGCTCTCTGGATCCATGTAGCTCGGGTAAAACACTATTCAACTATTCTGTCCATTTGTTTTTTCAATTTACAATGATCAAAGATGACCCTGAGTTTTTTACAGTTCTCTGAGTCTAAAAGTCAATGCAGCAAGATCAAGAAAGCAGTTCTAGGATCACCTAATGAACACCTCATTCATTCAGTTAATGTCAATCATACAGGGAAACAGTAAAGCTGAATGTCATCTGCATAAATGTAAAATACTAAGTTGTGCCTGGTGAATATTGACTCAAGTAGCAAAATATAAATTGAGAAAAAAAGAGGGCTGAGTCTAGAACCCTGTGGTACGACCACAAAACAGATAAGCCAAAGAGGAGGACATGTTTAAAGCATTACACAAAAGCTTATATTGGTCAAGTATGAGGTAAACCACTCTAGTAGAGTACCACAAATACCAAAAAGTTGTTTGAGGTGAGACAACAGGACTGCATCACTGTCCACTGTGTCGAATGCGACAGTGAGGTTCACATATTCATTCATGTTTGATGATGTCTTTGCATGATCTTGTTTTTAATCAGCTATGACATAATTACCACCTCAAACACCATGAATATCGTCAGTTAAAATTACATTTGTTATCCAGATACCTGCTGGCTATATCTGTAGCCCAAAAATCTGAGGTGCCATCCCTGGTGATTACAGCCAATGAGTTCCTATTCCAAGTGCAGTGCATCTACCATGACTTAATTGACTTACTGAAAGAATTTAGTTTTATTTATTTTTATTTTTTAAACATCTGCTTATATCTGTTTTGTACAGCTATTGACCCTTGGCATACTTTTTTTTTATATCTGTCTGCTGCATTATCTTTCATTTGAAAAGTGTTAGAAATACATAAAAAAACGTTTGTGTGCACTCCAACCTTTCCAACTAAACTTTAAAAAAAAACTAAAAACTATGTTGCTCTTAAACTTCTCACAGGGGGTAAAGGAAATAGAATTTTCAGCTACAAAAAAGATTTGCTGATCAGAGTTCAAAATATCCCTGTTGTTTTCTTAGAAGGGTGCTTGAAATAACTTGGCCGTATGTTCCTTAATTCCCTGCTGAGTGTTGGTTTGCTGTGCAGTTAATGTAGTAAATCCTTATGGTACCACAATAGTGGGTTTATCACAGTTACTGGTCATGCTGTGATTCCCAGGTGGAAAAAGAAAATATATATTTTCTTTTAGGTAAGTGTTTCACTATCTAATGAATCAATGTCTTTAAGTTGTATGACAGTATTTATCTCACCTGTGCAAACTGCTCTATTTCTGTTTTAAAATGTTGCACTATTACACTTTATAGCTCAGAAACGACTGGGATTAAATCTAAATCGCTATTACAATAATCTTGTCATAAGCCTCTGCAATCAGGTAAACAAGGAAAAACGCTCTCTGATCTCTGAATTGTTAGAATGGGTGGAAAAAGGGAATATTGCAGGAAATCTAATATTGGTAATTGTGAATATTCAAATCTGCTGTTAATCAGTCTGCTGAAGGGAGATTCACAAAAAAAATTCCCTGAATGCGATGAGATTTAATGAGACAGAGGGGAGGGGTGTCAGTGTTGTGATGAATATTCAGTTGTTGACATTTAGTAGGGAGCACTGAGGATGTGAGGGTGTGATGATGCCAAGTTAGAGTAAGAGCATTACAGAGCACAAAGGAGATAGGGGGATGAGGAGAAATATGGATGATTAGGGGGTGAGACAGGGATGCCGATTGAGTGATATCTCCCTCACACACACACAGCTAACACAGGGGAGCTGGTTTGGGTCGATTTTGAGAATGTAGACCATGAGTGTTGCCACTGCAATTAATGAGACTGGTTGTTGATTGTTATTGTCGGTTTTTGCAGGCAGTTTGGTGATAGTCTAGAAACTAAATCTGGGTCACGTTGCCATATTCTGCTCATTAAACCCATTGGGCTCCCTTGCCGTGCCGTCAGCTGTTTGTTTAGCAATTGCAATCATGCAATATGTTTTCTACTCTTGAATTTAGAAACTTTGCAAAAATTCAGATACTTATCACCAAGACTGAGTGACCATGGGCTTAAATTTAGTGAAGGATAAAGGGAGAGAAGGAACAGACAGAGAGAGAGAGAAGAAAGGAAGGAACCACGGCTATTGTTTTCGTGTTGTTTACTAATTCTTTTGCATAATTGCAGTCTCATAGAGTTAATTCAGACTTAACCAAAGAGAAATTCTGAGCTTATAACAGAAAAATGAATTCGTAAGAGATTACAGTAACTCCAACACTTTTCACCACATGTCAGAATATAGCCATTCAGCACTGATGTTGGCATAGATGCCGTAACAGGCAAAACACATTCATTTGCATAGCACATTTCGAGTACAAATCAAAATGCTCATAAGAAAATATCTTAGGTGTTTTTATTGTGCATTTTTCTTACTTAAAAATCTTATGAAATGACAACAGCAAATTTTCAGTCTGTCAACAACTATTGTCTGTGTATCTGAAGCTTAATTATTTGTGTTCCACTGTGTCATGGAGCTTCAGTGTAAAAGCAACTAAACTGTTGTGCTGCTGCACTCAGTGGGTGACCTGTTTCATTCTTATGAAAAATATAATTAAAAAATGTATTCAGTAAACCTGATTCAACAATGATTTAAATGTTTCACTTTTAATTTTCAGAGTAGCTCATACTTTATACAGAGTGGTCCAGATCACACAAGACATGCATGATCTGTTTCCTAAGCAGATCATGCAGATCTAATTGTATTAACGAGCGATAGATCTCACAATATTTAGTCACTCTGCTTAAAAATCTTCGTTTTAATTTTTGCATGCATCTTATAAATGAGAAAGGGATACTTGAACAAGTATTAATTCTGAATATATAGACATTATTAAAATAAGTGTGCACACACTTTAATATACTGTAGGCTCGCACCTTTGAAAAAGGCAACATGCGGAACAGTATGCACTTGAATGCTCCTCAGTGAACACTCTCAAGGCTCTATGCACAGACTAATGAATACATTCCACAACACTTTAGAGTCAGTGCAGATAATGAAGTCTATTTGCATAATTAAAGGGGGATGAATCAAAAGGTAATTTACAGTACCCTCTTGTACCCAGCTAAAACGTAGTAAGGAAAAAAGGTGGGAAGTGTTTCATACACTTACATTGCACCCCAGAGAGGCTTTTTAATGCTGTGAGCAAGATGGGGTTTATAAAGCAGCCATTTGAAAAAGAGGAACCTTGTACCTCTGCATCTTATACACAA
Source organism: Pseudomugil tenellus (assembly GCA_037177515.1). Classification (NCBI taxonomy): domain Eukaryota; kingdom Metazoa; phylum Chordata; class Actinopteri; order Atheriniformes; family Pseudomugilidae; genus Pseudomugil; species Pseudomugil tenellus. Next base: position 12,577,349 of record JBAMHX010000015.1, read on the forward strand.
TATTAGTGTCATCACACAGGGGTTATTGACACCTGCAATTATACAGACAATCCCCAACTGTACAACCATATGAAAGCAGGAGAAGCTATTCCTCAAAAACGTGAAAAAAATGTAATAACAGCTCACCAATATCCTTTAGTCAATTTTTCCCACCTACATCTCCCTTCATTTCTCCCTCCATCCACCCATTTCTCCATCCATCCCTCTCCAAAGCCTGCAGTCAGCAGTCAGGTATAGAATTCCATTACAGCCTAGTGATGCAGCACTTCAAAGGAGGGAGAACTGCATGTGTGTAACACTGTTATGTGTGCATGCACAATACAGTGTTACTGGGAGATTTTGCTGCTACCAACAGGAAATCTCATCATCAGACACACAACAGTGATGTCCCCTGCCAATATCCATCCTGCAGAGTGTGCAAACTGTTTGTTTTTGTTTTTTATTTTCTTAATGTGGAATGTGCTGTAAGCAGCTTTGGGTTTGGTACAAAATGTGATGCCTTGCAAGGAAGTCAGCACTAATAATAGTTACTGTATACCTTCATGCAAATGTCTTATCAAATGCAATTCTTAGTCTATTCCTAACAAACGGTAAACTGTAAATCAATATGCTTGTTAATGAACTACAAGTTTACTTTGTAACTACAAAAATGAATAACCAAATACTTGCATCCCACGTAATGAGAAGCTTTTACGTTGGTAGCATTCATTTTCTTTATTTCCAACAGCTCAACAAGGGAATTCTTTCCCAGTTTGAATTATTTCAACTTTGTAATGGAGCTGAAATAAAATCAAAAATTGATATGGTGTATCAGCAAACACAACAAACAGAGATAGATGATGAATGCCCATGATCCGTGAGCTGTAAAAAACTTCTTAAACTATAAAAAACTTTCACTATAACAAGACAGTATAGACTCTTTCTTCTTGCTGTGACTCAACCAAAGATAAGGCTCAGATGTCATCTATATGAGTGTGAAAACTGAAGCGTCTCTGGTAATTAACCAGATCCTAACTCTGAATATTACATATATTACAAACTGCTTCAAACATTAACAGCAACTGTAAGACAGACAAATACTCACTGAAACTACAAGTTCTACCTTACCAGTAGCGCTCCTATAGGCAAGTCACAGAGGAGAAGTCATTAACATTATGGTAATTGCAGACAGCTGTAGACAGCGAGCTGTGAGAATACAAAACAAAGACTACAGAAACACAGTTTGATTATATCATCTTATGACTAAAAAATGTTTCTGTTTCTTTTTTATTTAGTTTTCTTTTCTTCAATTAGATTGTTCCAGCATTTCCATTTGTAAATAATTCATTGGCAGAGCCATCAGCAGACAGGCAAGGCTGTATAAATGTTTTAGAGTGTGCGTGGGGAGGGCAGTGAGTGATGTTTGAGATGGTGGTGTAGTTTTTAGCGTTGTTTCCTGTGCTTTCAAACATTTCCTCTCTGTCTGTCTCTGTGTCACGCTCTGATGGACCTGATGAGGTAGATGAAGTTCTCTTTCCATGTTTTCCTAAATGTAAATGGAAAGAGTCAGTTCCAATGCATGTCAACTAAAAAGAGCAGAAAACAGGCAGCTGGAAATAACTATTATGTGAGATGGACATCTGTTACATGACACCAAACCTACAGGAACCTACCAGCACTTCTTCTTTTTCCTCATCTCAATGTTTCTTTACTCGATCTACTTCTGTGTAATTGACATTTCAACGGAGTTGATTTAATTAAGTTTGGGGTCTTTTTCAACAAGATAATTAATGCAAACCTCATACATATTATATCAATATATTCCTTTGTTTTTATTTTACTTTAGTTGAACATTTTCTCTGCGATAGACTGGCGCCCTATCCTGCCTATCCTGCCTCCAACCTGGGATCGACTCCAGCTTCCTCATGACCTGGAATTGAATTAAGTGGTATGGAAAATGAATGAATGAACTGTTTTTGAAGATTTTTCCACAGATTATGAACTAAAAGAACCTGCAAGATTACAAAATTGCCAATATGGTCTGGATAAAATGTTGAGATTAGGGTTAGATTAAAATTACTTTTTTTTTCTTGAGTGAAATTGATAATTCTCATGATCTGAAAAATTAAGAGTAGAAGGCAAACATTACTCCAATGCTGCTCTAGTTATGAGGCCAAAAGACAGTGTGAGCCTCACTAGATCTGGCTGTGAGTGTTATCAAATCTGCGCAATGACAGGAACAACATTAACCAACACTATTCTTGTCAGATTGGCTGTGGTTATAGGAACCTAACAAAGGAAGCAAGATCTCACACATCAATTTGAATTGTGCACATTGAAGAGCTTTTCTTTTCCCAGCATTCACTTGCATCTTTAAAATCCTTTAAAATCACCAACTTCAGTTTAATAGTTTTTTACATTAGCGATATACTGTGCAAATAACTCAAATCTCATAAGATTGGTACAAAGATGTACCAACTTGTTATGATTTCAGACATCACAGGAATTGATTGGTTTACAGAAGCTACTTGAAAAAAACGTTGTTTGAAAATAAGAAACATATTTGATTTGATTTAGAAATTTATATTTTTTAGGCTGGTATTGTCAGTAAATGTAGATTTTATAACAAACAGGACAGTTGTGAACGTGTTCTTTTGTTCTTGGCAAAGCAGAAAATTTCCACACCATCATTGAAGAATCAGACAACTTGATAATCAGTAAAATGAGCAGAAATCAGATCTAAGAATTTTTCTTCTCTGTTAATTTCCAAAGGTATATTTGGCTAACTACTGTATTTTGTTCACCTTGGTCTGATGTGGTGCAAAAGGGCTAATGTTAGAATTTTGTAGAGGTTAATTTTGCTATATTCAGTTCTGAGAGCAATAGACGATATTATTTTCTGCTTTTATTGCTGTAGGTTTCATAACTTCCTGGGCATACTAGCCCCGTCACAACAATTTATAGTTTCATTGCAGAACACCAAAATTCACCACAGAGCTGTTAAAAAAATACAATTTTCATAAATAATGAAGGATCATCAAGTATTTTCTGTCCACATCTGTCTAGACTGGAAATTTAATTAGGAATATGAAGTTCAGTGTTTGAATAACAGAAAGGTTTCCAGCCACTGCTCAGAAATCCAATACTTTTAAGAGTAAAAGGAGTATAATATTCTAAATAAATGATAACCTTGTGCAAAATAATGGGTTTATGGTCTCTGTAGCCTCCCTGACACCTGCCCTGTGCACTAGGTGTTTGAAACACAGCTATTTGTTTCCGCTGACAGGAGCTCAGAGCACAGACAGAGAAAAAAAATGCAAAGGAAGCAGAGCTGTAAGGGAAAAGTTAGAGAGTCCATCCCTTAGACACAAAATTCTGACATATACAAAAAATTCATGCAGTAGTTGACCAAAAAATTGGAGGGGAAAATAGCATCAGCTTTCACCAAAATAAATGAAAAATATGCAGTAGCAGTTTATAGCTAGCTCCTTGTCATAACAGAGCACAAAGACAGGTCTTCAAACCAGCAAATTGTGACGTCAGTCTGAGTATTGATGCAGTGAAATTAGAGCAACCAGTTAACAGGCTGGAGTTTGATTAGCTGGATTCATGAAGTACAGACACAAATGGCAGCAATTTGCAGTTTCTCCCTATGAATTCAACATCTTTATGTGTGCTATTAAAATAATATCACTAAAACATAACACTAAAAAAAGCTGTGAAAAAGATTTTAGATCGTTTTAATTGCAATGTCATAAATCTTCTTTATCGCTACCTTTCATTGCTTGTCAAGCATTAAAGGGAGGCATTTACAGTTAATCCTCTCACCAATAATTGCAGCAGATGGTTAATTTGGTTCAGGACAAGGAGACCAGATGAGTTTATACTTCGTTTATTTCTTCACCAAGAAAAGCAACAGTTAATCATGACAGATATGTCCATGTGTGTGTTAATAACTGTCATTGTGTGTAGATCGAATACATTGATTGGAGTAGCTATCTCACCTCACTGCACGCTAGCTGACCATCAAATGGAGATAGAGGGTATGTGATACATTGCTGAATAAATAAGAGACCAGATGAGGACACAGATTAGGCAAACACAAGGACACACTATTCAAACCTGTGTCGCGTGTCACTGTTAAATCATCTACTCATAAAAAGGCTTTCTATAGAGGACACACATTATACAATGCGGTATGTATTTTTCAACATTAGCTTCATCTGATGACATCTCATTTTCACCCATCAGTTTGTCTCTCGCTGACTAAATGCAGCTGACAGACACAGGACAAACATTTGTCCTTCAAATGTTGCTTGTGTGACAACAGCAACCTTCAGATTGGTGGAGAGCTCTATTTGTGTTCTGACTTCCTCCATCTCACGAGAGTATTCAGGTAAACTACACTGACACACTTGCACTTATACACAAACTCACAGCTACTTGTCAATTCACTCAACACGTGATCTGGGCTAAAGCCCTAAGGTGCTAGGTGGGGTGTCAGCAGTGATCTGATAGTGGTGAGGTGGTCCAAATGCTTCAGTTTTCTTATCCCTGATCCTCTCACTGGATCCACCTTGAAAATCACTCCCTGCCTTGTACCTGCAGCTGTGAAGGATGAGTTTGTAGTCCCCAGGCCACAGATTTAAAAGTATTTTGTGTGTTTGCTTTTTCCTGTATTTTGAAGTAATTTTGCAATTTCTAGCTAGTTAGCACAACTTTAAATGCAGCATTGAGCTATAAGATCATTTAGAAATAAGTCTTAAAAGCTTGAATGAATTCTAATTCTACTTCCCATTGGGTGATTATTTTCCAGGTTGTCCAGAGCCTGTCCGTACAGTCTGTAGGACTGGTACCCTGTCAAGTGAATAAATTGACGCCACTGAAAGTTTTAATAAAGAGATAATCATGGAAATTAGAGATGAGCAATCACTGATTAATAACTACATGTTTTACAAGGAGGTCAGGGATTGGTGCGGCTATTGTGAGTCCCCCAGATTAACTGCTTTGATTGGTTCAGTAAAAACACAGCCAGTCATGTGTGCAATGACTACGGTTAAATAAATGGGCTCGTAACTTCTATAAAGTTCCGTTTTCCCTCCATCCCACCAACCCTTTTTTCCTCATTTGTATGCAAAGTCCAATCCCTTAGGCTCCCTTTCCTTCTCTTTAATTTTCAGCCATCTTTTTTTAATCAATTTTCTTTTATCTCGGGGAAGTTATTTTAATACTCCTACATCTTATTTCATTCTCAGCAAGACTGTGTGGGGATATCAATTATTCAATGGAGAGGGAGCTGAGGAATATGTTAATATTGATTAAGCTTTCGACACACCTAAGAAGATTACACCCTCTTATCACTATGCTAGAGTGCTGCATTAGCCAGGCAAATTAAAGGACACCTAGATACACTGCATTAGATATACAACAATGTGAGAGTATTTGTGTGTATTCCATGTTTAGATCAGAGATTAAAAAGCCTATTTAGGTTACATGATGAGCTGTGAAACGAAGACATACCTTGCATTCATAATGTTTTGTGCTTTGAAGCTTAACCCTATAAGTGCACCACAGAAAAAAAACTTAAAGATTAGGCTCAAGGGCAGGAGATGTTAACTGCACCATACTAAGGGCTAAAGGGAGTTAAAAGTAAGGCAGTTGTGTCTGACTACTCCAACCAGTTTAATGTCTGTTTCCTCACTCCAGCTTTATTGCCAGCAGCAACAGCAATGGTTTTGGGCAGTGATACCACAAATACTGTGGCATTTGTATCTCATTTCCCCAGAGCCCCACAGGGCAGCCAGGAGCTGTATATTTGTCAGAGTACAAAGCAGCCAGTCACACGGCCAAGGGGAAAAGGGACTGGAACAGAGGTGGGCGTTCAGGGGGACAGGATGTCATTGTGTATTCCAACAGGGCTTTGAGATATGCAAGTGTTACAGCAAAGGGAGCCTTAGAAGTCAAAAGACTGTTTGTGTACTGGAGTTTCCATTCACACCAACATACAATATGTGAATCCACACATACAAGCAGCCATGCTTTTCCCAAGAGTTTTGACAGCATACATGGAGGATGTCCCACAACATTTCAGGAACAATCAATAGAGTGGCAAGTCAGTCTATCAGGCAGTTTGCTTTATGCTCAACATAGTTTTATATATATATATATATATATATATATATATATATATATATATATGGGAATGTGTATTTGTATGTGTTTTTCCAAAAAAAAACAAAAAAGAAGATGAAAGAAC
>JBAMHX010000015.1:12607114-12621615 GCA_037177515.1 Pseudomugil tenellus
GGGAAAATGTGAAATATATTTGTGGATCCACACAAAGATAGGGGAAAACATACACCAGAACGCAGCTTCTCCCACTAAATAACATATATATATATATATATATATATATATATATATATATATAAAAACAAAAAACCCCCACATGGATTATACTCATTCAAGCTAAATCTGAGAGGTAAAGATGACCTCTCCACCAAATATATAAAATTTCTGATAGAAATAATAAACAGATATAAAGTGTGTTTTTTGGAATGTCTTTATGTTTCTGACACTTATGGGTAGCTATACAGGCCCTGGGTGAAATTACAAAATTACATACATAACATGAGGATTAAGCATGTACAAATGCAATCTCACAAGCACTTGCACACTCAACTCCAGCAGCCATGGTTGTTGTGTGGATATATACCTTCAAACACTACCCCTAAAGTCAAAATAAGACAAATGAAATAAATATTCATACAGTGATGTTGAGAGTTAAAATTATGCTAATTAACTATTTGCTTTTGTTGATTTTAAATCATAATTTCTTACTATCACTGAACATAACCACATGTGAACATGTGAGGACATTTGAGTTATTACCTCCGCCAGGGAGGTTGTGTTATCACTAGTGTTTATCTGTCTGTCCACCTGTCTATGTACAACATAACTCAAATAGTTATGGACTGATTCTCATTAAATTTTAAAGGATATGACCAGAATGGGAAGATGAACAAGTGATTACATTTTGGAAGTGATCTGGATCACCGTCTGGATTCAGGAAGGTTTTGAAAGATTCTTTCATTGCAAGATAGCCACTCATGTTGTTGCGGCAAATCCTCCTACAGACCATTCCTGTCTGTTGTTTCCGCTCTGACAATGATCATGTGTGACTGAATTATTTTGGGATGCGAGTCACAATATAAGGGAGAAGTGTGAGCTTGGCTGAGGTTTGCACTCTCTGAATGCTTTACTAGTTTTGTATGTGAGCATTAGTAAATTAAACATTTTAAAAGGCTGTAGCATTTGCAGGAATTGGACTTCGGAACTTCAGTAACAGCTGAAATGTGTGGGCAATAGTTATTATACAGCCAAAAAGCTGTGCTTGTTACACACTGACCTTAAGACATGGTTGTCAAATGGAAAAAAAAGTGCTGTTTCTAAGTTGCAACAAACTAAATTAAAGACTCTTTAGTCGGTGGGTCAATTTTTTTGGGATGCCCGTCCTTGATCTATGCAATGTGATAAAAGCAACACTTATTGCAAAAATTGGAATCATACAAACAAAAGGTGTGGTTAAAAACATAATTTTACACTTCAAATTATGGGCAGATTTAAATGTGTGTAAGTTGTTCTTCTGCATCTTTTTAAACTATTTCAGTACAAGATGTTCTTTAGGAACTCATCTGCTTTCCATGTCAAGCTGTTTATATTCTCTTTATCAATCACATTTTGCTAAAGGCACACACAGAAGAGGGTGATGAAAGGCATAGAAAGATGACGTGCTTATAAAAAAGTGTGTGATAAAGATTAGCCCTTTCGAATCTTTGCGATGACTTTTTTACCTCGGGATATTCATATGTGATACATACATCGCCTTTTAATAATGACAGACTGGACAGATTATGTTGTGAGGCGGTTTGATGGATCTGACTGGGATGAACAGCACAGATATGTATAAGATCACAATGTCAATCTGGCTGTAGGAGGTATTTCCCACACTCTTTCCATAATGGATTTATAAAATGAGTACATGCAGTGATACAGCAATACTTACATGCAGTAATCACTGTCATATATAGTACCTAGAGGGCAGGAGTGCAGAGATTTGATCACCCAGCAAAGTAAGAGAAGAGACAAGAATGACCTTTTCTATAACAAGAGAAACAGAAAGGCTCTGCATGCAGTGTGTTTCTCTCCGTGTGTGTGTCTGTGTGTGGGGGTGGTTGTCTGTATGTTTGCATGAATGTCATTGTTTCACGAGTGAGGCTTCTTACCATCAGTTAGCTGCCTGGTGCTGACAGTGCTCTGCAGCTGAACCACAGCAAAGTGATCTGGGACTTGCTTTGACATTTCCAACTTGACTCATTAATTCATGGTTGGCAGCCCTGGTGACACGGACACTTAAACTAGCTTCACACAGTGGCTGCAAATCCACTTGAAATGCACAGTTTATGCTTTATGATTTCAGTCACAAAGGCCAGAAATGTGGTCTCATCCTGGGCCATGATGCTGCACTTTACTGTAAACTCCTGGCTGTAAACATGCACAATCGCTTCCTCTTATTATCCCTCCTGAAAGGGGATTATTTTGGTTGAGACCCTGTTATGGAGATTCCCAGAAAATCTTTTATTATCATAAATGAAAAAATAAATCCCTCGGCATATGAATGTGATTGAGACAAGCATGTGCTTCCTGTGTTGATCATATTGCAGGGGCAGATGCATTGATGTTCAATCCAGATTTGTCCCACTAGGTCCTCCCTCTAAGCCCTAAGACTGAAACTGATGGGGTGGGAGGAGGCTTCTTGCGGATAGCTCCTATTTACAATAGTATTATTGAAGTCTGTATACACGCAAAAGTCATCTGTGATTTAAAAAGAGGAGGGTGACTGATTTTTTTAAAGTCTTTTTTTAGGTGGAAAAATGGTAATGGTACAATACATCAACCTTTTTTATCCATGTAAGCCCAGTTGTTTAAAGTAATATAAATATTTAAGTGATCTAAACAAACAAATACATTTTAAGATGATGAAATGTAATCCTGATGACATTTTGCATTGTCAATAAAAGAAAAAGATAAATTTGGTTGTCTAACAATAGCTACAGTACTAAAATCTTAAAAAAATACATTATTTCTACCACTTTCAGCAGTAGGTAAGATGAGAGAAAAGATCATGCTCTGCTCAGCTGAATCAGTGATCAGCTGTGACTATCTGGGATGGACTAAAACTGTGGTCTATCTCAGATCTTTAAAAAAGTGTCTATGCTGCTTAAAGCTACTACTCAGACACATAAAGCTAACACCACAGCGTGGCATCGCAGCTACTTTTGATTTGTGCCTAAAACTTTCTGAAAAAGTTTCACCAACATTTAACACATACACACCTTCACAAATGTAGGATTTATTGCAAGACTTGTACACGGCTTTTGGTGACTGCCCTTACTGTATTAAACTGATTTTGAAATAATGCAGTCCTACAACACAAAAGAAAGTGTTCAGATATCTGTGGGTACTCACTGGAATATCCATCACTTAGTATTCATACAGTTTTTCTGGAGGCTATCTGAATGTGTATGCATTATGCACAGCTCAATGTGTTATGTGCATCTATCATTATGATGTGCTGACTTATACAGCCTCTGCTTGCTGTGCCACACACATGCACACATGTCTTTTTGTGAGGTGCTCAACAGAGTTTTGAATCCAAAACTGATTGTGGAGACAAGAGTCATAAATCACTGTCCCCCTGGGTCCATATCAAGAAGAGATATATAACCACAGGCCATTACATTATGTGTGTTTTACTGTGTGTATATCTGGGTGTGCATTTGTGTTTTTGTGGTTGTGGAGTGTAAGTAAAAAAAAGTGCTTCATGTGCATGAAACTATGTTTAACTGGCAAGAAAATATACAGCTCAGTTTTATCACTTTCTGCTCTCACTTATCCAGACAGCTCCATAATAATCATGAGGGCAAAGTTTCATTGACTGAAACGATCTATGCTGTCTCTATTTCTGCTGCAAAAAGCTGCTAAGATTCTCCTGTAATTGTGAAGATGACAGGCTGAGATGACCACATTAATTACAATTTATGCGTGTGTCAAATACTGTGGCAGAGTGGACGCCTTGAGGGAGAGAAGTGAAACCTGGAGAAAACATTTAAGCATATATGCATATATGTGGAATGGAACTCATCTTGTTGTCAAGTGAAAGATGTTTACCATCACTCCAGACACTAATGCATCCCCCTGGATTTGCATTCATTTGCCTCCACTCGGTTGGCTAACTGACAAACAGGATGGACATGATGGAGCTCAATGTCACCTTAAATGAACCGATAATAAAGTAGTGCTCTCTGCACCATTAGCCGATTATCTCGTTGGTCATTGGTCATCAGGATTTTATCATCCAATGTACATTTTCTGAAAGGTTCATTGATAAATTTGACATGTACATGGCTCTTAGACACAAAGTGGCTACATCACTAATTACAGCTTTCAGCTTGATATAAAACAATGTGTGTGGGGCAATTATCTGACAGGGTTGGTGTCAAACTCACTGTATATGTGGAACTACTTCAGAGACCTTATAGTTATTTGGACATAGCTTTGGAAGGATACCTTTACTTTGCAGAACAACACAAGATGAATGCAATTTTTTAGTTGTTGTTATTCAAACAATTGGTGCTCTGTTGCTCCGAGCTATTTTTAGTTTGGGCTAACCAATTATCTGAGTTTTCTTCTCTCTTCTCTCTTGGCGGACAATTTGTGGAATATCGCCCCCTAGCAAGTAGTTATAACTGCATGACTCTGCCCAGACAGTTTGATCCGAGTAAAGTTCATTGTAAAAACAAACCAAATAAAAGTGTAAATTTCTTTGGAGTTCCCAAACTGAATTTAATCGAGTCGCCTAGACCACCGTTGTGTGAATATACCCTTATTTTCTATTGTACACTGCAATTTTAAAATTAATGGCCACACTCAATTGAATTAGTGAACATTAGCATGCCAAAAAATATGGTTACTATTTCAAACACTCTACTACTAATGTACACAGCCATCATTTTAGAAACATTTCATATAAAGATGAGAGGTTTCTTAAGACCTACTTGCAGTCATGGCAATGGTCGTTATATTAAACACAATAAGGTGAAACATACAGAGATGACAAAATACCTTTCTTTTTATTTAAGAACCATGGGAAACCTGGAAAATTTTATCAATATCTAAAACTGAACTATTTGAAGAGCTCCTCCTTGGTGTCTCAGAATAATATTGTCAGGGGAGTTCATCTATTTTTCAGGGAAATCGATGAGATCCCTTTAGCTAGTCATTCAAGCCCTGTTTATGTCTATGACTTAAAAGTCTAGGCATTACTTTAAATACAAATTTTGTGTATTTAATCTGTCTTTCATATTAAAATGATTACATTTCTTATAATGGTCACTGTCAGGATTGGCTGTAAGGCTTATGTCATAAACAATGAGATTGTTAATAAGTAAAGGTGGTGAAATCATTCGTAAAAGAATTTATCTGAGCTTCAAGCCAGTCACACATTCAATGAAGGAAGTTAAGCAGCAGATAGACAAACTGAGACACTCCCATCTACTTTGGGTATGTGTTATGGCAGAGAAAGAGGGATATTTTGATAAATGCTCAAGCAAGAGGTGAGTGAGAACTTCGGAACCTTGGATTATCTAATTAGATAGATGAAGGCCAGAGAATGAGGTTTTTTTTAAATAAATAAATCACCCTGCTGTCACACAATCGCAAACTCACTAATGTATCCACATACATCATAAAATGTTATTTAAAAGTACCTGCATGATAGAAATGCAGCAAAGACAAGAAGATGGTGCACATTTTCCATGTGTCCACCTGTGAAATATTCATAGACAGTAATAAGCACACAACAATTCTGTCTGTAAAACTATAATAAAGAATCAAGTCAGGTAAAGTGGAATAATGTTCCCATATGGATTGTTTTTTCAGAATGGGAGCTGTTGTGACTAGCTTAGAGATGCTCGGCTTTAATTAAGGTAGGGGTACAATTTGCCACATTTGGTTTACATCAGTTTGACAGGAAAATCTCTTTTAGAGAGAAACTGATTATATCATTTTTATAATTGCTCTGCTAGTGCTGAATTTGATGGTTGAGGTTACAGGTAGCTCTGCTTTTTGTCAGGCACTTTACAAAATGGTAGAAAAAAAGTTTGATGATGAGGACAGCAGACAGAGGCGAAAAGTGGAAAGTGGAGAGCTCTTTTCAGGTCAGTTTTTGGTTGCCAGCAGGTTACTGCATTAATTAGACAAGGTTGTGTGTCTGAGAGAGGGGGAAGAGAAAGAGAGAAAGAGAGAGAGAGAGAGAGAGAGAGAGCAATCATAAGGAAAGCCAAATAGGGACAAAAGAAAGAGACAGTGCTGTTGCATGTCTGGATATCTGTTTAAAAGTCCAAGGCAGTACACTTAAGTGTGTAGTCGAGAGTACAATGATGTGCTCTTCCTGCCCTCACACACATATTGCCTCTCTGCCAGACTATTGTCATAAATCCAGATAAGGGTTTACTTGACAACAGCAGTTGACCTTTTTCTTAATTTAGCCCATGCTATATCACTTCAGAATGCAGAGAGAATCATAAAGGAAACTAGATACAGACTGCAAGGATACTGAGACTAAAGGCTAGAGAGGTACATAGACAAGTGGCTCCTTCTCCTCACCTGTTACTGGTCTGATGGCATCTCCCTTTTAAGTCTGAGTCTGCTCTTAGTGTTTTTTTTCTTTTTTTTTTTTGTTTGAAATTCTTGCTTTGATGGAAATTCTGGATTCAAGTAGTCCTGTATTTCTTTTCAATGGATTCAGACCTTCTTTTCTGCCCTCTTATCACTGCACCATCACTACCATCTCCCTCTTCATGAAATCCTTCAATGATCACCTAAAGTTGTTTAAGAAAAGTGTTTAAGAAAAGTAAAAATGCATGACAGAACATGTTTTATCTATGTTCAAAAACATCTAATCATTGTACTAAAATATTTTTAAAAATTTGTTTGTTTTTTTCTCTTAAAAATATTTTTTTACCACATTGTCTCAGAATTGGCAAACAATTTAGAATGAGTGGTGAAACAACTTAACTTTAAAACTGCAGAGCTAACCTGATTGGTACTAGAACACAGTTTGGGATAAGCCATATGGAAGAAGATAGTACCCATCTACAAAACTTTAAAGCAGCTATCTGTTCTGCAGTCCTTGCCGTCACCAGATCCACTTGTACATAAGAAATCTGTTAGTGAAAATGTGTTCTTCATTCTCTGTTTGTTGATCCCGGCTTCAATACAAAAACCTATCAATGACATGATTTGACTTGACATATATTAAATTTATCTCATTATAATACTGTATCAAATAAAACATAAGAGCACATATAAAAAAGTCAGAAGTGTTGTATTCCCAAATTCATTACAGAAACTGTCTGACATTGTAAGTCACAAAAACATTTAATGTTGTTGAGATGATGAATAAATATTTAAGATCTTGAATGCCAACTCAGTACCAAGTAAGTAAAATAAAATAAAGCAGAACCTCATGAATTAATCATTTGCACCAGATATTCACAATAGTTAGATAATCCTTGATAACGTTTTTAATAATAACTTCTTGAAAAACAGCTGGCATCTTGAAATGAGTGAGAGCTTTTGTTTTTTTTTTTTGTTTGTTTTTTTTTTTGTTTGTTTTTTTCTTTAGATAGTTTTGTTTTTCCTTTGTTTCTTTGTTTATCCTACTAAAGACAAAGGTACAGCATGCGCATCAAAAAATGTTTTGTTAAAATCTGCAAAAAAAAGACACAAAGCAGAAGTAAAAGGTAGAGAGATCTTAACTCCTGTTTATTTTTTTTAATGAATGAATGAATGAATGAATGATTAACTGAATGAATGAATGAATGAATGAACCCATACAACTAAGATGTTTACACAAAATTTATCAATGGAAAAGCACCTGCAATATAGGATAATAGATACAACTGGTAACATGTACTCAAAATGTTTTTGGCAAAAAGTTTTTGGCAAATTAAAACAAATAAATTGTTCTAAAACAATGAATAAATAAACACATATTTCAGTAAAGTAACTTTCCACTCAGTCATCTTTTTCAATTGGATTGAATTGTTCTGCAGTTTTATTCTACTGTACTGGATAATGCAAATTTGTACACAGCTCCAGTCAAAGTAACCTGGTATGAAAACTGGTCCAAACGTTTAATTGACCTAAATGTAACTATGCTCACACTTTGTCACCTTCAACGCATGATGAGATTGTGTTCAGTCAACAAAAGAAAACTAAAAACTTATAGGTGTTGCCAGACTTCTTTTACTGGGGTATGTGTCATGGTAAAAGACGTTCAATAGATTATCCAGTAGAAAGAGATATGATGCTGTGACAGCAACAAGGATAGAAGATGGTTATCTTAGTAGAAATCGGGGGACTGTGATGACTTTTGGTATATTTTTACTTTCTTTTAGTGTGGTATTCTCTGTGGTAGTGTGTTGCAAATGTTTTATGTCTCATTTTCTTCATTTTTACAGACTGTCTAGAATCTGCAAATTTTTACATAATTAAAGATTATCATTTTTAATTGTATCCTTTTAATGGTGTTCGTTCAAATATATGCATAACTGTTGAAGACATAGCCTATTTTCCTCTGTCCCCGATATATTTTATGTAAAGGACTAAATTTTTGGATCAGAGATTCAAGTTAAAAAATGGACTTACCTGTGTCTCTGACCACACCTTCAAAAGTTAAAGCTGTTGCTATGCATTGCTTTGGGTCTTTCTCCAAATGTACCATTCAAAGCAACGTTGGCTCTAGGAATGCATACATGAGGGGCAGGCAGAAATGTAATTGGGGCATAATGCGTAGATACCATGCTTCAGCCCTTGTTTATGAGTGTCCTTTTAATGTGACTGGGTTGTTAAGACCCTAAGACCTGTCCAGCTTGGGTGTCCCACCTGAAACTAAAGCTTCTGCTGTGTAGTGTATTCCTCGCACTTTTGGAGAACTACTTTATTATCTTTGTTTATATTGTAAAAATTCCAGACTTTCATAGAGAAACACTTTGGATATTATCTGAGTCCTGAAGCTTTCTACTTTCTCACTGCAGACATTTTGGAACCTGAAACATGCAGTTGAGGTATTAACTCCATATATGACATCATAGATTCCCTTTTAATGCTTATAGCCTAACACAGAAAGCTGGAAAATAAGAGGCTGTGCTCCCAAGGTAAATATTTATTAACTATTATTGTTAATAATTCAAATTAATATTCATTTATGAACGCTACAGCTGAGCAGCTTTTAGCAATTGGATTTAGCCTGGGGTCAAAATTTTTCCAACCTACCTAATGGTGGGCTAAAATTACCCCATCGCTGCTAAAATCCCAGCGAGAGGCAGGGTACACTATGGACAGTTCGCCAGTCCATCACACGGCAACACAGAGAAATGAACAAGCAGACAAACAACCAGACACTCCTAAGGATAATTTAGAATGACCAGTCATGGTGGGAGGAAGCAGAGTACCCGAAAAGAAACTACACTAACACAGTAGGAACATGCATCCACACAGAATCCACGCAGAAAGGCCACAGCTCGAGCCAATACTGGGTGGCCAAAGCTGGTCCTCAAAAGCCACAATCCTGCAAGTGATAGGAGTTTCCCTGCCACAGCACAGCTGACTCAGATCAAAGGGCAATTAGCAGAATTGTGAAGAGTTTGAAGTGAAGCTCTGTACAACTCTGATAATTGATTCTTTTGTGTGACACCTGTGCAGCACTAGGAAAACTGTCAATACTTGCAGGACTGCAGCTCTCGAGGACCAGAGTTGGCCACCCATATTCTACTATCTTATTAAATTATTATTGGGTGAATCCTTTAGGCATTCAACCTATTGTTTTCCTGTTTTCCTTTATTCTTCCGCCGATTTTCGTTCAGCCATATCTTCAGCTATCTTCAGCCAATTTCAACAATTTTGGTATGAAAACGTTCAGCTCATTCAGCAGAATTGTTTTCAACTTTTCAACCTTCAAAGATTTAAATTTTTTGGAATATTCAACTTTTAAAACAAATTTCAGCCCTATTAAAACCAATGACGGAATGTTCCAACTGCCGCCAGTCCCACTCTAATTTTCACTTTTACCTTCCCCTTCTTCAAAACGCTACTCCTTCGGCATACTTTCAGATAGAAACACCATTAGAACTTTAAACAATTCACAAGAAATTGGGCTATTGAAATCATACTTTGTTTTGAGCTATGTTTTACCGTTTTTGAATTATGGCAGTTCAGTTTTCAACTATAAATTCATTTCTTCAAAAATTTTCAAACAAATTCTTATAACTTCTTCAGCTTTTGTCCAACTTACACATATTATACACCAAAACGCAGGAAAACTTGTTGGCTTTCACCCAAGCTGAGAATGAAAAAGCTGGGAGCTACGGATTTCGAGCTACAGCGCTCCAAGTGCCACAAAGTCTAGCTTTCGGCCTCATTGACTCCCATTATGAAGTAAACTCTCCAGCAAGGCTCTTCTTTGTTGTTTTTAAATCGCTGCCATTTAAATTCTGTTCACAGTAGTGAAAAATAAATTATATCCCTGCGTACCCAGAAGTGTCAGGGCGGTCACAGTGAAAAAATGTTTCCCATAAGTCTTACGGTTTGCTCACAGCGGTGTTTGGGAGGGTCAAACAGTTAAAATCACCAGATTTCTCCCTTTTCTGTCCGCTTCTGTGACCTGTCAGTTAGACAGAGGGTTCCGTTGCCGTGGATACGCTAACGACCTGCCAGCCAGCAGCACCAGCTGTGTGTGTTTAAAATGGAGTCACGCA
The DNA here is from genome assembly GCA_037177515.1 of Pseudomugil tenellus. Taxonomy (NCBI): domain Eukaryota; kingdom Metazoa; phylum Chordata; class Actinopteri; order Atheriniformes; family Pseudomugilidae; genus Pseudomugil; species Pseudomugil tenellus. Next base: position 12,617,689 of record JBAMHX010000015.1, read on the forward strand.
CACATATCAGCTTTTCTCCTCATCCCTCCTAATTCTTCTTTCTTCTCCTTATCCATCATCATCCCTCTGTCTTCTCCTTCTGCTTCATTCATCTTTCATTGTCCTTCATATATTTCCTCCCTCTTTGGAAGATTAAATACTTTAACTAAAGGTTTTAGCATCATAATGTCTTCAGTTCTGGTTTCAACAAGAACATTATTTTTTTCAAATTTTGTGACCCAATTACAGCATGGGTATAATGAAAACTCAGTTTGTTTTGAAAAAAAATATGTTACATACATGATAGTGAGTCACAAGATGACTATTTTATGAGCTATAATACACAAACAATTTCAGGCGAGGATTACTCCCAAAAACCCTTTTAGACTCTGAACAGTATTAATTTCATTAATAATCAAAATAGTACAAAATGTTTAGAATACATTAAATTCATATTTAAAATAACTGTTGTCTTCCTTTTGTTTTAATATCATCTTGCTTCGTCGTTCATGCACTTGAGTCGGCCCAGTACTTTTATTATTACTTAATAAAAAGTTAACATGCTTCCTTTCTAAACTGCTTATAAACAATAGCCATGTATGTTGTAGCTTTATATATTTACTACTGTATGTTCAGGTCGGTCATGGTGATGGTACTTTGAGAGCTTGCTATTTTCTCAGATAGTACTCACTGTAAAAAATTTGAGAACCACTGTTCTGTTCTAATCACGCACCATCTGATTACACCTCTATTTGTTGTAACAACAAGTCATTAGTTGTGAGTTTATTTGTTTTCTTAAGTTTCTAATTTTGATGAGGTGAGCTAAACTGTATTAATTGTTGAAGAAGAAGTAACTTGAGCCTATCCCTGCAATCGTAATAATTTCAGAAAGTCTTTAGGGTAATATTTTTGTTGTTTGGTCATTATCACATCCATATAAAAATCTGTGAATTTGTGCAGACAACCTATGAGAGTACATATTGATTTAATCAAAGAGATTGAGTTGTATTTATCTTCCGAAGAGCTGACACAGATATGCTTGCAGGTATTGGAGCACAGCTTGCTAGTGCGGGAAAGAGAGGAGCATCTGGTACCAGTTTCTCGCCCTGCTTCAAATTAATCTGATTTTATGGCACCTCATTACACTGCCTATCATTGATAATCAAAACCAGTGTGATATCTGGCACGCACATGTGTGAACACACACACACAAATAGATGGAAAGGTAAAGGTGCACAGAGATGGGTAATCAAGAGAAAAAACAGAGGCAGTGTTTGAAGAAATTGAACCACCTGTATTTCCTCAATGTTTGCAACATCATTAATCTAAGTTATTTATTTTTGTCAGCCTCATAAGAGAGTGTGTATACATTTGTGTGTTTGTGTGTCCAATTCTAGGTACTGCTGCCATTACTGAGACCCATCAGTGCTTGAAAGCTTCTAATATTCTTCCCAGATACTGCACAGTAATGATATACAAAACATGCATTATTCCATCTATCTGCTCTCCCCAAGGATCCACGTATCTCCTAACAACAAAGATGCACACACCTATGGAAACTTGCAGCTATCCTTATTAGTTATTTCTATTCACTCTGGACATCCTTCACCAAACTATAACTGCAGAAATGATGAGCTGCTTTATTAAAAATGGACGCTGGTCCTTTTGACTACTGGCCTATATAAAGTAGTGATTATACCAGAAAATGTCCCTGTAAGTTCTCACACATACACACATGACTTGTATGTGTGGGGGGTTTAACACTGCAGCACCATGTGGAATGCTATAATGCTCATAACCTCCTAATATGGTCCTGGATACATACATTCACATACACATATGCGCATGGATACATACACACACACAAAAACGACCATTAGCTCTTGCTGCATTACCTCACTAAGCAAAGAGCGGAAACGAATGGAAGACCATTAGACTTTCATTACTAGGAGTTTGCTGGAGTGGTTAAGTAGAAAAGGGTGAGAGTGGAAGAAGAAAGAAAGAGTGATACGCAAAGAGAAACCTGATGAGAAGAGAAGGTGAGAGGCTGCACAGCTATTTAGTATGGCATAGGATTTGTGGATATGAGAGTTGTTGTCCTGACCTCCTCCTCTTATGTGCTAAGCAAAAGTCAATTTTATTGCCTGCAGCTGTTTTAATGTGTGCCACCTGTTTACACAGACAGACACACTTATCCTACAGAAAACACCAAATACATGCAAAAAATATCTTCAGGTGAACATTCTCTCTCTTCCATCTGTCTCTCTCTACTTTTGATTTTTTAAAACATATAAAAGGTCAATCCCTGCACATGTACGTAGATATACATTAACACCATTGAATTTTCCTTTGCTCTGACTTATTTTCAGACACGCTGACACCAAGAAGCACACACATACACCCCCAAGGTTAATAGTTGCTGTCATGGGCAGGGTGAGCAGTAATGGAACACACAATCGCTCCAGGGAGAAAGCAGTCTGCGGATAGACAGAATGTGGGAATGATGAGAGAAGGAGAAAAAAGGGGGTGAAGAGGTTGGAAGAGGTAGGTGTGTTATGCATAAGGCAATGAGATGTTGGTGTAAACTATTTCTGTGAATCAATTACCCCCAATCCAAATGAGCAGATTATTTATGTCTCTATTAGTGCTAAATTATTCACCACTCGTTTATATGTGTGCACGTATTTCAGACTACCAAATGCGGTTGCAGGAAGAGAAGAACCTGCGCACCAAAAAGAGCACAGGCAAATTAAGCTACAAGCTATTTACAGCCTTCATCAGCCATGCTTGTTCCTCATTAGTTAACACTTTTAAATCAATATGCCACCCACTCTCTCACTCCGCTTACATGATCTCCACTTTGTCTTGCACCTCTACGTTTGCATCTCTTCAATGTCAGTGATAACTTTTTAGGCATGAAATGAGAGAGTTGCAGAAGATCAGAGAAAGATAGTCAAGGCCCAAATAAATAAAAGCTATTGAAAACAACTACAGTATGTATAGGGCAATACAGCATAACTGTCAATATTATTTTGGTTTTATTTAATAAAACAATGAAAACATGCAAAAGCTGCACTCTTGTTTTTGGCCAGATTTTCTGATCAATATAAGGCTTTTGGAGAAATAAGCTGCAGTACTGTAAACAATTAAAGCAGCTGTGGTTGTAAAGAAAAAGAACATCTTCATATTCACAACTCAAGTTAAACTCTGTCTCTGATCTCATTTATGTTTGACATAGGCAGTCTCATCTTTATAGTAAGTTTGTTCCCCAACTGTCAGATTTCAGCTTATGTTGATCTTTACTGTATCTATAATATTAATTTCTATTCATATGAATGCTAAATTTCTCAGTTTTCACACCTTTACTGAGCAAAAACATTTGAGAGGGATGGTTTGTAAAGGAAGAGGAAGATAACACAAGATAATATACATTAGGATTCAAATGGTAAATGTAAAAATACACACACCTAAAAAATGTAGGTGTGTGTAGCTGAGTGTTACAAATAAGCAAGATAAACTTTAGCTTGGCAAGTCTGCCTTTCCACGGCAGTCTGTCAATTACACCCAATTTTATCCTGCGGGGCGTCACAGGAGGATATCTCATAGAAGAATAGAATACTCTGGCTGGACTGCAAGTCCTTCACTCAGATCACAAAGACACAATCATGCTTAAAATAACACCTACCTTCACAAATTAATTGGTGCATTTGGAATTGTTTTTTCTTCTTTCAAACATTTGAATAAGTCCAGTTATATAACAGATTCAATTTAAAAGCAGTACAAGGAAAATAAAATAATTGATTTGTAATGTTGCGGAGCTCAGCGTCAGTGCAGATTTGCTAATTAAAAGACACTGTGAGGGACCGAGCTGAAAAAAGCAGAGATGCGCATGGAGTTTCTTTTAGAAAAATAATTGATTTAGATTTATTTTTAACAAAGTAACAAACC
>JBAMHX010000015.1:12622985-12639267 GCA_037177515.1 Pseudomugil tenellus
AACAAACCGTCACACACATAATAAATACAACAACTGACACTTCCATAACTACTGGCACACACACTCAAACATACATATATAAACACACACACTGTCTTGACCGGCTCAACAAACCACAACAATATCAATTAAACAAGGCAGATTTCCAATTAAACAAACTTAATTTATTAACCCAAAGTAACCACAACTCAAAAACCTCTGCAGACGAAGGAGGGAGCCTCTCCTCTCTCTCCCCCAAGGCAGCAGGTTGTGCCATGCACTTTAAAGGAGTCTGGCCAGGTGCTCCTCATCACCCACCTTCTGGAAGAGGCAAACAATCAACACAAAACATCTCAGGAAACTTATGAGGGTCGTCAGACCTCCCCCCCACCATAAGAGAGAGGCCCAAGGTAAGACATGATGGCCGATCAGCGGATGCACGAAAAAAATAAACTAAACTGGGTGAAACAAGTAAATTAAAATTCCTTTGATTTGTGATTTTTTCTTGAGATTTTAGGTGAACAAACAACCGGCAACAACGCAAACCCCCGATCACTACCAGAAAATGTACAATCATCACATGACTTTATCCTGGCTCTTATTTGCCATTTCCCCAGCTGTACACAACCGATGCGGAACACCATTAACACAATTCCTGCTACGTAGTGGAATAGGAGTCAGTGGAACAGATGAAATCCTCTTATTAGTTTAACTAGCAAGGTGACAACAGGTATGGGATGACTTAATGTATGCAGCAACATCTCTCCTCAGACATGGCCAAACAACCTGAGTACAAGTCTTATTCACATCCCAGTGACCAGCCTAATCATAGGCCAGTCTGAGTACCAAATCCTGATATTTATACGGGATGACCACACACACAAACTCATGCAGACAACCCCCAGCCCCCTTAAAACGTGACTCCATGACTTCTGTCTCTTTATTTAGAGAAAACGTTTTTAAATATATGAAAATAAAAAAAAATCTAGATTTGTACAGACACTGAAGTGAGGAAAAGACATGATTGGGATCCATCCATACCAGGAGCTTCTCACCCCATGACCATAGGACACGCCACCATGGCTACCCCCCAGCACCTAGGTCAGTGCTGGCTGCGGTTCTTCCCAACGCCATGAGGCTGTGGTGTAAGACCCCCCGCCATGGCAACAACCCCCAGTCCAAGCAAGTAGCAGCCCCTCTGTGGAGGATCCCAATGAGGAAAACACTGGAGTTAAAACTAAATTATAAATAGATACATTAAAAATAAATAAATAAAAAATAAATTAATTAAATAAATAAATAATACATTAATTCTAATAATTAGTTAACAATTAATTAACTCTTCAAAGTATGAATACTTATTTATTATAATGCTGTGTTTATGTGCTTAAGGGAAAGAATTTCCTTGTTGCTGATGCCCACTATAAAGTACAAGATCACTAGCTCATCCACACTAGGCTTTCTGTTTTATAGAATAGGATAAAGCTGGTTCACATCAATGTGAAAGACTCAAAGTTAATATCAACTTTTTTTTACTTTATTTTCAAAACTGTACTTTGACTTTATTCTAATGATTTTGACCTTACTTTTTAAACTGAATTTATTCTTGACATTTTAAGCTTATTCTCAAGGTGGAAGGGAGAAAAAAAATTAATCCTCCACATTTTTTTGTCAGTATGGCTCTAATACTCCATAATAGCGATTATGAACATTTTCAGGAAAAAAAGTAAAAGGAGAGACAGGAAGCGTGGGTGACAATTGTCAAGAGAGTTAATGCATACGTTTTTATATTTTATTTATACAAAACAGTATGCACGTCCAATGCACGCTCATCAAGATTATCATGCAGGTTAAAATGCTGTTGAAAGCTAGAAAACTAGTTGCCATGCCCTTCAAACATTACAGGTAAATATTTACCCATCTTCTGTTTATCAGACAGTATACATTTTACAGTACCCCCCAACTCAAATAAAAAAAATGCTAAGACTAGACAGAGCAACACTTTGACAAACAAGATCATTAGCATCTCATAAAAAGCTTAAACACTGATCACATGACAAAAGTAGGTCACAGTCAGCCATAAATAATGATGATGGTGGATTTTTGTCATGAAGCCTTTTTTTAATGAGCAAAACATTTTGACTGGTCAGGATTTTCCTAACCTCTCAAAAAATCTACTGACTTGTTTTTCTTTCTTCATGCTTACATCCTACGTTATGAATGTTAAAGTTAAAATATCCCAGGTTCAATCAGGTGAAAATTCTTAAACCTCATTATTTCTACTTGAATTACTGAATGGTTATTAGTGATGTTTTAAATTAATAACAAGCAACACGTACATGACACAAATTAATATTTTTTTTCCTCATGTTAAATATTGTCACTTTGTTCTTGGTAGCTTTGGTTTAATTTCAACATCTAGATATCTGAACTAATGTTGTTCGCATGCAGCATGTCAGTATGTCAGTATGTAGTTTAAGTCTATACTTCATGCATTTTTCCAGTTACAATATTGGTGCTGTTTCTGAGTAGCACTTTAACCTCCTGGCCGAGATGAAATGTTAAACACTACATACTTTTACCTCGCTTGATAATCCAGCTGGATGCAGCAACTTACTGGAATAACTTTAACAACTACTCTAAGACACAATCCATAACTCCAAGATAAACTATACTGTCAATTACTTGTCATAGATTATGGATTTTTAACACAATATAGTAATACATGTTCTCTATAATAACAAACCGGTTAAGATAAATTCGTCAGCACCTGCAGCAGTTGAGCAAGAAGAAGTTGGTGGGCACATACGAACCAAATAATTTTTTGTTTTTCATACTTAAAATGTGCTTGACTTGGCCCAGGGAAAAGGTGTAAGCCGAGGCAGTCAGAGCAATGCACAAGAAATGCTTTTTAGTCTGAGCATGAGTCTAAAGCTAAACCATTGCAACAGTGATATTTCCCCAAAGGGATCTTGTTAAAGCTCAAATCTGATTTTAAACTTTTTCAAAATGGAGAAGGAAAATTAACGTCCAAAGCCATTTGCTTGATGTACAGCAGCACTAGATAGGTCTTTTTAAGGTTAAATCATCAGATGTAACAGTCATTATTCAAAGAATCTAAATTGATTTCCAGATTTAAAAAATCAATGTGAATAAACAACAAGTCTACATACCTTTGTTCTCCACAAAGTTCCCAACATGCTCTGATAGTTTTAAAAACATATTTTAAACATTACTCTCTTTTTTAAGCCTGCCCTCCTAGCACAGATGGTTCTCGCCGGTACAACCAGCACCAAATCTGGAAACTGTCTATCACTAATAACCAAGCAGTTACCTCAGGAGGGAAAAAATAGTATTAATAGCAGCAATTACTTTAATGACCACTTGAGGCTGTACCTAGAATGTGTTGCACTGCTGTAATGATACGTGGGCTTTAATAATTGTGCAGCAACTACCATGAGTCATTTCCATTATTTGTAAGTTCGATTACATCATACTGGTATCACTTGTGGTTTTTAAACCTCAATGGGCAGCAAATTCATGAAATAAGTTACATATCAATATGGATATTATAATATGCAGTGTCACATTTAAAAGCTGTGTAATGTGTCACGCTGAACATGTATGTTATAGTAAGAGAAAACATTACTCTAGTCTGCTAAACAAGTTGAACATTACAGATTTTTTTTTTTTTTTAAATTTGGAACGGAGGTACAAAAGTGATCAAAGAGACAATATTCCACCACAAAAGCACTGAAAACTGTAGCCAATTTATCTCTGACTTAAGTTATGTACCTCAAAGACATTAATGAACTACACTAAAAAAAAAACTGTGCATCTGCAATGGAACAGAGGAATGTGATAAACTAGTGTATAAAATTAAATTTTTATGTGTGTGACCCATTTTATATAAATGATTCAACATTATACTGATTTAGTTTTTAATTTATTAATTTATCTACTTTCTAACTTTCTAACATTCCTGCTTACTTGATTTCTTCACATTTAAACATTTTTGGGAGGTGCATAATGCATTTATTCCACAATGTTAATGTCTGATATTACCTGTTATTGTAAATCATATAAAACGTGTTGTACTTGCAACCTGTCCAGGGTTTACCTTGCCTATTGCCTGCTGATTGCTGGGATAGGCTCCAGTCTCCTACAACCTTGAATCGGATTAATCAGCATAGAAAATGAATGAATGAATAAAGTTGTAATGTTGTTGTTATGGTGTTATGATTTTGATTTATTTTAAAAAGTGTTCTCTTCCCTCTATGTAGTGTTGAAAATAGTATTAAGTATCAAGCACTGTCCTTGGTATCAGTATTGAGTTTGAAATTTTCGTATCATGAGAACTTTGCCCTCCAAGGTTTTCAAATTATTCTAAACGTTATGACTCCTGCAGCCTGCTCTCAGGGCTGAGACTCCCAGCTTACTGTTTAGAGCCTCAACGTGGTGCCATAGTTTTGAATTTGCTATCCATTGTGTTACTTTGGGTACCTAGCACTCCTCCCTTCTCTTCGCTTTTGTTTAAGTGTTACTCCTATTTTCCTTATTGTTTTGTTCACATTGCCATAAATTTATAGGTCCAATTGTCTGTGTATCGTTGTGTGTAAATTACGAATGTATATTTTGGTGGGGTTTCATCTTTAGGTTTATATGTCCCTATCTGACCAGACTTGCACTTTTCTCAATGACACAAAGTCCTAGATACACAGAGAAGCAAACACCTAGATTTCTGACTGCTGTAAGTAAACAAACTTAATGGGAAACCAGGGACCTGATCTAAACAGAGAATGAGCTTCAGAGGTGGCCTGCATCATATGGCGCACTCTGCTCTGCTAACTCACAGTGGAAATAGAGTCCTCACCCTCCTGCATTGTTATTGGAGAGCTGGAAAATTTATAGGTCACTTGAGCACCATGAGGTGGGTGAACCGGTGCAGAATGGTTAATCCACTAAATGTAGACAATTTCTTTTATTTGATATTAAAGTTACTTGACATTAATTAACAATCACATGGCTATTTTCCTTATTAGTTGATTTGTTTAAGTTGCTTTGAACATAAGTTAAACAAAATAAAGTAGCCTAATATGAAATAAAGTAACATTACTAAACTTATTAGGTTAAGTAATGTTACTTAGCAATAAATCACTAACTTTTATTCAACATTTATCATAATGGTACCAGCAAGGCATTATGTAATGCTTAAAAATGTAGGATTCTCAGTCTGCAGTCTGTGACAGTAGGCTACAGCATTTTACTGCTTCAGCTAGTCTAATGCTTCATTTGCATTAGCTCTGGTCTGTCAGCTATGAGATGCTTTTATTTAAAAATAAATAAATAAGAAAAAAATGAACATGCAATCATGTCAACACATTTTTGAAACCGTCACAGCTAAGGACATAATTATGCTCATCCAACTTATGTTCTTGGATATTCCAGCAGAAAACTTCAGTTCATTAGCAGCCATGTCTTTGTCAGGGGTCAGGAGTCAGACACCAGGTCCATCACATTCTCAGTGGCTAGAAAGGGGATAATGAACAGTAACCGACAGCAAAAATAAGGGAATCACTATAAATAGAAAACAAAAGACCTTCAATTCTAGTGAGTAAAAGAAGGACTCTTGCATTTCAATAAATGTTACAATAGTAATTCCTGAAATTAGTAGTCAAATATACCGTAATTTAGTCATTTTAAGTAAATTTAGGTTGCAGTGCAGAACAAGTAAAGCACTGAAAGCAGCTCATTTCACCCACATTGTGATTTCCGTCCTAAAGTCCCATGTTCATTTTATATGTTCACTCTATTAGATAATACTAAGAAATAAAGATTCAAATATAATGTCCGTACCACAACATATCGGTTCAGATACCTATTCATGTTAGCAAAATGCAGTCGAAAGTAAGAAAGAAATAAAATGCAGATAGTAATTGATGTCAAATTTTTCCTTCAGTGTGTTTACAATCGTAGAGCAAAATTCCTGCTTGATTTTGAAAAATGAATACTTACAATCAGTGATAAAAATTTTCTGCTGTAGGGAGACAATCATGCTCATAACAGAGTGAAGGAAGAAATCACTTTTATTGCTGCATTGCTAGTAACTGGGTGCAAACATTACTGACTGACAACAATGTGAATGTTTCATCTTACTCAGACAGAGAAATGGAACAAGGAGTGTCTGTACTTTTTCTCTAGCAAAGGGATTCCTGTGTCTATTGTATTAGTTTTTAAATATGGAAAGGAAAGAGTTGTAAAACAAGAAAGAGTTAAATTGCCTTAAAGGGTAACATGGCTTTTTCATTTTCTGTGACCGGAATGTGAGGTCACAGGAAGGCCTAGCAGATGACTTTTCAGCCCTGTTGTGAAGTAGTGAAAGTCTGTAGCAAACGCAGCTTTTTTTCCACATGACTGCTCAGCTTGTCAGAGGCTGAAAAAAAGGCTGCTTTACTTTTTTGCAATGGCCAACTTAAGGACACAGCCAGGCGGTAGTGAAAGCTCACTGCTCACTCAACCAGAGTCTTCCTTAGTCAGATACAAGACCCTCCAAGATTCTGTGTCACAAGGGAATTATTTAATTTCATGCTTTTTTCACATTCCGGAGGTCAGCACAAAGAGAGAATGCAAAAGAGCCAGTGCTAAGAATTACCCTGATACCTCACCATACAAAACTATCACAATATGATGTTTTAACAAAGAGAAATCTCACATGGTATTTTGGAAAAACAATATTTATAAAATGAACATTGGCTATATCTTTTATGTTTTATCTGGATTTCTGTATGCAGGAACAGAGAAGTGTTGTTTTAGAGCTAAAGGATACTGGTGAAAACTCGTTTTGTTCCTTCGTGAACAACACTCAACAAATTTCCAAGTCATTTATACTGACCATAATCATACGTGAAACCACACACTCATGATTAAATCCATTGGTCTTGTACATTTATAGCAAGAAAAATAATGATAGCAAGAAAAATAATTAATTTTGATGTTTCTAATTGTAATGTCCTGAAGGTGTGTGAATTTCAGTGAACAGTCTCAGAGGCGGCCATTATGGGCAAACACAGAGAAGACAAACGCTGGCCAAAAACACTGACAAACTTAGACTCTTTATTGGCAACTCCTCTTTACCATGACACTCTGCCTACCAAAATCACCATGAATAAAACAGACTGCTGATATATAGAGAAGTTGTTGGGATCGGACCATTCCCACAGGTTCCCCACAGATATCCATAGACACAAAAATTCTAAAAATATCTTTGACAATGTTCACAGTGCCATCCATCCATCCATTTTCTACCGCTTATTCCCAAACGGGGTCACGGGGGGGCTGGAGCTAATCCCAGCAGCCAACGGGCGAGAGGCAGGATACAACCTGGACAGGTCGCCAGTCTATCCCAGGGCCACACACATAGACGAACAACCACGTCTACACACACTCACACCTAAGGTCAATTAAGAGTCCCCAATCAGCCTATCCCCAAGGTGCATGTCTTCGGACTGTGGGAGGAAGCCGGAGAACCCGGTGAGAACCCACGCTAAAACGGGGAGAACATGCAAACTCCACACAGATAGGCCACCTCTGGAGCCGGGGATCAAACCTGCAACCTGCTTGCTGTGAGGCCACGGTGCTAACCACCTCGCCACCGTGCAGCCCATGTTCACAGTGACTCAGGATTAGGGTCACAGTGAATATATATATTAGACACACAAGCACAATTTCCTCAATCATACTAAAATTATTAAGTCAAGAATAACCCACTTTGCCAAAGTATTCTTCCACAAACTTCCCCTTCACATAATTCAACCTTCTGTCCCTTCCCACTGAAACAATTACAAGGTGCCTGAACACGTGGGAACTCCTTTCATCCTGAGACACAAATAAAAGATGAGTACAGATATTGAATTCCTTACATATTCAACATATCTTACCCAGAAGCATTATCCAATCAACTGCTTATATCTTTGACATCACAGGTGCACAACATAAGAGATTCCAAATTTCTGCTACTACACAAATCAATAAACCAATTAATCAATTAACCTGTTTCATCATTTCCACTTTATTTAAGATTAAAATACAATCATCAATTTCTTACAATAAGGTCACAACTCATTGTGACAAGGTGAAACAATATGTTTTGTTGCTCTTTATGGAAGACCTCTTAATATCTAGTATATGAATATCCTCTTCTCTTGCAGAGACTTTGACCTATCCCTTTTCTCAAATATAATTTCATTATGTTTTTATGCCATATAATTTACTGCTTTTCTTTCCTGATTTCCTGAAGTATATTTTTTCATGTGAACTATTGACAGCTACCACTAATGCCTTTTCTTCCCCACCTAATACCCCTATAACCCTACATAACCCTGCAGCTTGACAAAGAAAGAGCAGGAAATCCTCCCTATGCTTACTTTGAGCCCACAGACTTTCTCCCTTCTCTAAATAGCTCAGACAGAGGTCTTTATTACAGAGGAGGAATGGGCTCAGAAAAGAAGAGAATGATTAAAGAGGCACATAGCAGTTCGACCTTAGCAAATTGTACAGGTATTACAGAAAGTTGGCATTGTGCAGACAATAGTTGCACGACAATAAGAACACAGACTAAAAGTAGAGGGGATAATGCATAATGATTTTTTTATTCATGTTTCTCGTTTATGCTTCACACATGTAATTTTGGATAAATATTTTCAATGGCTGTATTGAGCTTTTCTTATTATTGACTGACTGACATCTTTGTTAGCAGTCATTTCTTATTCTGTCACTATATCAAGAGATAACTTTTATGTAGTCAGCCATTGTTTGGTCAAACTTTCAAATTTTGTTATCATGATCATTATGCTAATCTGTCCATCTGAGGTTTTTCTTCTCAGAGCTTGCAGTACAGTGAAGTAACATTGTCTTTAGGAACTATCTGGCAAAAAAAAGTAATTGAAGTTTGCCCAAGAGCATTTGTTGCTAAGAGCTTTTTTGAGAAAAAAAAGTAATTCAAAATGAAAAGTTGTAAACTCTTGTTGGAAGGGTTGTAGCCTAATAAAAGGGGTTGGTGCATTTCTAAAGATGCAAAATGTAATTTACATTGTTTCATATTTTAAAAAATAAATAGTCAAATTTATTATTTCAAAAACTGCATAAAACAGCATACCTGGGCATGTCCATGTTTTGACACTGTAACCCTGATCAATGTGTTCTTTTAATTATGATAAACCTGTCCACATTCCTGTGTTCTGATTATGTAGTATATTGAGTGGATGGATGGATGGATGGATGGATGGATGGATGGATGGATGGATGGACAGATAGACAGATGGCCGGACAGACGGATGGACGGACAGACCGACAGATGGACAAAGGGCTTCGGCAAACATGTTGCCCAGTGGAGATTTAAAAAGCCTTACAGAGTGATGTCCATTGGTCATCCACTCCACAAATCAAGCGTAAAGGTAGATAAAAACTATCTCTTCACTAAAAGGCAGGAGCATGCGGGCAAACAGCCAGAAAAACTTCTTGCTAAATCTGAGATTCAACTGAGCTGGGCAGTGATGTAGAGCTGTAATAGACCAGATAAACTGAGGAGTTGATGCTTTAAACTGGCTGGGAAAGAGCTGAGAGATCCTACGGGGAATGAGTCACTGCATTTGGTCAATCAACTCTGTTCTAAATGCTGGCAGATTAATAAGTCAAACAGCTGTCATCTCATTGAATTTATTTATTTTTCTTATCCTTTTCTCTTCTTTTTTCTTTGTCCGTACACGTGAGGGAAAAATGTATAGTTACAGAATAAAAGAAGTCCTAGATATAATCTAAAAAGGGCATGTTTTTTTTTTTTTTTTTTGGTCAAAACTTAATGTGAAGTTAATCCTGGTAGTCACAGCAATGTGACTTGGCAAAAGCCACAAGATCTTGCAGCGATTTTCGCTCCAGATTCAGGCTGCACATGTAAGCATATCCTACCACATTAATTACCACATGACAGAATCATCAATAACTGTACTGAAACATTTAACTAGGGCATCATTTTTTTCTTAAAATTGCATGAAGAAAGCTTTGTATTAACTTTGCCAAATGCATCATCATTTGCTAACTGCTAGAAACTGTATGGTAAAAGTAAGGTAGATGTCTTCCATGAGTTTTCTTTTTTTTTTTTTTTTTTACTATTATAATCCCTTTCGCACTCTAATTACAGCCAATTAATGAAATGCTCTTACATGCACACACACAAAAGCAGTCCCATGCGGATCAAATTGGCTTTATGCACAGATCCACTACTTCCTGAACTTAGGACAACTCAGTTATTTCCTGTCTTTCATTATTGAATGAACTGATTAATCCAGACACACCTGGATTAATAAATTCATCAGTTCATTAATCAGTTCACTTTTGAATAGTGTATTTTCAAAGTGTAGCTTGTTTTCCCTGGCTTCAAGCTGTCTGCACCATAATGCCATATTATGCTCATTTGTTAAGACTAATACAGTATGTAAGTAGCGATCAAACTTGCATAAAAAATATATAAAATAAACAAGGCCTATGCTGTTGGAAGCAACTGCTAGAGGTATATTTCGGAACACCCCCAATCCTCCTATTTCCCAATCCTCGAATAGACACAATACTATAATATAAAACGACACATTTTCAGTCACAAAAGTCCACCTGGTGTTGAAACTTTGAATCAGCCCGGTATGACGTCAGGACAGGATACATCCTGAGGTCATGACATTTTATTTGCGCTTGATTTGAGGTCATTGAGAGAAATATTTCCAGAGATAAATCAACAAAAACTGATTTTTCTGTGAATCAAAAAGCGCCAACTGTTGGGGAAACTATAAATCCAAAAATCATGAAATTTGATACAGGTTGTCCGCTTGAAGGTCTAAACATGTGTAGGAGTTTCACAATGAAATTATAAATAGTTCCAGAGATATTATCAATTCAATTTTTCATGCATAAAGCACCAACTAGTGAAGAAACCATAAATCCCAAAATCCTGAAATTCAACACAGTTCATCCCCTTGGGGACCTAAACAGTTATACTGAGTATCAAAATCTAATTGAAAGAATTGTTTGAGTCATCCTGCTCTCACAATGGATATCAGACGGTGACGGATGCGGCAACAATCGGGGTGAAACATAATATTCCTGACACTAAGTGTTTGGGAATATATACTAATTTCAACATATATATATAACTAATTTCTACATTGCAATTATAAATGAGGGTTTAAATATGAATAAAAGTGAATTGAAGTAAAAAGATGATGCCATCTGGAACATTAGATCATGGTTTTGGCTGGTAGTGCTTTTTTACATCATCTGTGATACTTTTAATGTATTATGAAAAGCACTTTGAAAGGTCTGGTACATGAAAGTTTCTGTAATAATAAACTTGTCTTGCCAACAATAATTTTTTTATAAACATTCCAACCACAGATAGTGGGACAGAAAGGGAAAAAATGTAAACAAATCGTGTATTAAACAAGTGCCAGGTTTAGAAGAAAGCACAAACAATGAAAACAAACACAGGCCTGCAAATAATACTAAACCTTTGTTTTTGCGTGGCATAGCCACCATCACATTAACTGGCCATTCTTTTTGTGTCATAGATTGCCACAAAATTTTATTTTATCCGTGGTGGGCCTCTCCTAACATATTTTTTGCTCAAAGCTATATGGACTGGAGCCCATTCTGTAATATTATTCTATTGGAACCAACACAGTGTGATTATAATCTATTTGATTAATGCTAAATGGATTTGAAATATGCAGTTTATCATTTAGTTATTAATTATTAATGTCACAGATGGGTAATTACAGTATCATTACTTTTCTGAGGGGAAACACCAGTAACAATTACAGTTTGGTCTAACATGTTATACTCAATGCAATAAAGGCCAAGTACTGATAACTTTTTAGCTTTATTTTTCATTATTAATTTTGAGTACATAGATGGTTATAAGCTAAATAAATACAGATATATGTGCAAATCTGCTCACATTTAGTGGTTAAATTCCAATACTCCATAGAAAACCCATGTACCAGTGCTTATTTCTACTGTGAGCATTGCCACATGATGGGTTACTAACCAATACAATTATGCTAGCATTCATGAACATGACTGTTGTCACATCTGCGTAATTCCAGTATTAAAAGCAAAGTGAAAGACTGCATCAATGACATTTTGCTCTGAGAACACAGACCTGTTGTTAGCAATGGCTATAATGACTGATTTCCTGGAATGATAAAGTTGATTTGATGGTATTTGCGAACATCTGTGCGGAACGAGCAGCTGTTTCCAGCAGCTGGACTAGTTTTAACAACATTGAACAAGTTCCTCCATCATCTGGATGGGACATGACTGTTATTTTGTGTAAAACCAATATGACTCAAATCAAGATTAGTGCTTACTTACTGTTAACTGCAGCTCATTTGCTGTGTGTTGTGTTTAATGCCTTTAAGTCAAGATTCAATGAAAACCATTGGTTTACTTCAACCAGCTATTATTTTTAAGCATTGTAGTATATAAAAATAGTTAAATAAATTGTATTATTAAATTGGACTAATGTAGCTCAATTTTAACTGGAGTCTTGGCAAAACTAGAGACCCTTTTGCACATGGACATTACTGCTGCACTGAAATTACAAAGAATACAAGACATTAACTGGACTGGTGGTAAGTATCCCACTAATTCTGGACATTTGTAAATGTACCACTCTTGCTACAGTCGGAATTTCATGAAATTACATTAGTTCATGCTTCTCATGGGCGCATTGATTACATGGATCAATTCAGTGGCTATTCGTCGTATTTCGCTAAAAATGTAAAATTTTAACTTGCTAGTGTTCAGAAGGATTTATCATCAGGATGATTAATTCACAAGACTGAATGTCTGTGCAAAATGCCAGGACTATGAATCCAGTGTAATAGCCTGGATATTTCTGTCTGACCATAAGCAGTGGGCTGCAGGACAGACCAACAAATAGACAAGCAACCTGAGAGGAAATGCTAGTGTTGCTAAAAATGATTATTACATCAGTAATGAGATAAATACTTTTGGCATTCTGTGTTTGGGAAGGCAATGACAGTTTTGTCCATGAAACTGCCTCCATGTGTGACTTGCCTCATTAATAGCTAGGCATGAACAACGTATTAAAAAGATCAGAACCTTGGAAAGGTCTGTGATTTCTCCTCTAATGACAATACTTATTTTGCATTATTAAATTTCATTCAGCATTTTGTTTTCAACTTTACATTTCACTGAAGTATGAATGAGACAGATCTTCTCAAGCACACATGTGAGCCAATTTTTAGTAATCTAAAATAACACCCTGGGTAATTTAAGTAGTTAACAAAGGCAGAAAGTGGGCATCTTACATTACACAGCGATTTAAAATCCCAACTATTTCTCAGAATGGTAAGAGGTCTGTGATTGGAAAAGGTTCAGCAATAAAGTGAAGAAAATAGTAAGCTCATGTATTCAAGGGTGGCACTTTTATTCCCCCCTTATCGTATCACCTCACTTATGCCTTTGCAGAATTCCTGGACACGCATGTGATCAGTAGAGAGATAAATGGTAATCTCAGTAGGCATTCCCACACAAGCAAACCCATGAATAAGACCACATATGCAGTCTCATGCATACACATACTCACAAATAAAATCGGAGTTTCATAATAATCCTTAATGCATATGAAAGGGCACGCAGGCAGTAGTATGGAAAATATGTATGATGGTAGAAAGGGGGAGACAAGAGAATGAAAAAAGAAGACAGAGGGGAGAAAAGTGGGGGCAGCGATGGAGTGAGAGGAAGGATCTAGGCTTTATTTAATCTCAGTAGAAGTGTCGATAGTGCAGAAAGTTCAGCAAGCTGGATCAGTGGTTAAGCCTTGAGTTTTACTTTAACTGTTCAGCTCCTCTGGCAGCGCTGCATGTGTGTGTGTTTGTAAATGTGTGTTTGAAAGATTGTGTTGAAGACATTAAACATAGTGCAAAGAAGCAAGAACAGGTTGCTGCTGGGAGAAATGTATTTAATCAACTCAGAACAAAGGAGTTGTGTAATTTTCTCCAGACGGGAAGAGAACAGAAGCTTTTTTTAAGGTAACTGTGTTGTGGTCTTCTATTGTATCTTGAAGACATTGTCAAATCACTTTATTTTTGAATACACATGTAATATCTTGGCAGGATTTTAATCCACATTTACATCAAAAATAGCATTCGTAGGGTATTTGCATTGATGTTTGCTTTCTTGGGAAGATACAAAAAACATACTATTTAATAATCATTATTCTTAATAGTATTTATTTAGTTTGGGAAATTTTTTAAATTAGATAACTGGCAGTAAATTGGAAAGGTTTTCATCTTTTCAGCCTTTCTGGCCTTTTTGGGAATAGATTCCTCTTTCTACAAAACTGTACAACAAATTGGGTTATTTTTATTCTTGTGTGTTTAAAATGCAAGGTTTACACAGTGTCTTTTTTTCCACAATAAGTATACCTAGCATGTCAACTTTTTTTAATAACTCATTAGGGATGTAAGCTTTAGGTGTTTCATTTCAGTCATGACACCAAGCTTTATTCATTACCATTTCCAACAACTGTTGGATATTCAGAGAACAAATAACAAAATTTTTAGGTGTTATAATTGAAAATGAAAACTTAACATGGAAATCCCATATAGATAATGTAAAAGTAAAAATATCCAAAACTATAAATGTGTTACATAAGGTAAAAGAATCGTTAAATCAAAACGCGTTGCAAATTTTGTACAATTCACTGAGTGTTCCATATCTGACCTATTGTATTGAAGTATGGGGATGTGATTGTATAACATATATCAAGTCAAAATTACTCAAGTTTAAAGAATTAGTAGAATTTAATATTTTAAAAGTTATGTATAATGCACACCAGAAAGCTTTGCCAACCAATCTTCAAAACAGATTCACAAAAAGAGAAAGTATTTATAATTTAATATGAACTGATGTCTTAAAAAACAGATTCAGAACAAAAACAATGGAAATATGTAATTCAATTAAAGGTGTCAGTTTATGGAAGTCTTGATAGAGAACTTAAGAAATCTACATCTATGAATGTGTTAAAAAAAGTATCAAGTATTGGATGATGGAAATGTATGAGACTGCAGAGTAGCATTTTTTTTTTTACTTTTTTCTTCTTTAAAATATCTTTCATGATTTATTTGAAATGTTAAATTGTGAATAAGGGGCAGACACTATAAGTTTATACTTCTTTCTGCTCCCTTTCATTCATTGTATTTCATTCAAATATGTTCAATAGTTGTAATTGTTTTTAATTGATGGAATAAACAAACAACACTTGAATCTTGCATTGTGCTGTTGCAGCAGAGGTACACCGATGTATTAAAAATACATAACACTGAAAGTGTATTAAACTGTGAGATGTTCCCATCAATGCCAGCCTCAACCTTAGCTTTGTGAGATAGAAAGATTTTGTTGAAACTATATTTTGCAATAAAACATTTTTCAACATTTTCCAAAGTAAAATATGCAAATAGGCTGAAATTTAAGATATTTATATTCTAACTCTTATCATGTATAGCACTCACATATAAGATCTGTAAAATATTTTACAACCTTAGGCTAGATTAAACTCTGCAAAGATAAGGACTTCATTTATCCACAAGAGTTCAGCATGATTTCGACATTTGTTCAAGCTACTCAAAGTTTCTTCCCAGAGAGCACATTGACCTGTTAGAAACCCACCAGATCATATCTCCTCAGATGTTGAGCGTTCATTTGCTTTCATGAAAAGAAGAAAAACTTCAACTACTTTCACAGGATCCAATATATATGAAAAGTAGTGGTTAATACTTGATGAATTCCGAGTCTCTATTGGATTAATTCTTGACACAACTCGTGAGATCAATACACCATGCTATACAATTTTTCACTATTCCTTGCTGTTGTAGCAATTAAGGGGATTAAAATGGTTTAATGGAATTACTATGACAATATGAAATATTAATATTAACCATTAGTAATTAATTAATAATTAACCTCGAGGCACCACCTCCTATTTTCTAGTTTACTTTGGTAGCACTATAGGTATAGAAGGGAACCTTATTAGATGATGAGGTGATAACTCAATCAAAGAATAAAATTATTAATCAGTCTCAATAAATAAATCAGTCTCAAATGTTATAGTCATGAGTTCTAGTTTGAATTCACTTGGATCATGACGACAAGGGAATCATGACAGACAATGACCAGATAGTAAAAGGGGTATTTATTATCTAATCTACAGGTTATACATGGCTAAATATGA
>JBAMHX010000015.1:12695886-12708247 GCA_037177515.1 Pseudomugil tenellus
AGCAGCTAGCTAAGAACAGCTGGGCCTGGTCGGAATCAGCTGATCAGATTTTCCCACGCTGTCACTGTAGGAGTTCTTGGAAAAGACAAGTAACTCGTTGTTTGAACGAATAAAAGTTTTTTCTGTTCTGTTAAAATTAATCTAGACTAGTTGTTGTTTAAAAATTGCACTTTACAACGATGCTAAAGCAGATAAAACGCAAGATTTAGAGGAGACGAGCTGACTGATACGTAAAAAAACGCCACGCATGCGCATCCCAATGTGTTTGGTCATTTGAAAACATATCACCACATACATAAATGATGCCCAACTGGTTCTGGTCATCATTTAATGCAATGCACTAAATTCAGTTTGATTAAATAAATAAAATTAAAACGTGATTTAATAAGGGATGTGGTCTATAAAGGCGGTATAGTTAAATATTTATCATAATGTAGTAATATAATGATTATGTAAAAAAAAGAGAGCAAGAAAGATAAAACTTTTTGTATAGCCCTGAAATATGCATGAAAATAGAAACTCTTATTATGGTATTTTGAAATGGAATGCAGCCCTATGCAAAGCTAAAACAGAATTGGAATATGAAATGCACATATTTTAGCAACCACAGAAGCAAGCTGAGAGTGAAGCAACCACTTGAGGGCTGAGAGACTGTTTTTAAAAAGGAAAAAGCTTGTCTGTGTTTAAGTTCTCCTGATAATTGTCATTTTGTTTTCTTGAAGGTGCTGCAGGAGTAGCAGTTAGTTGTCTGCCTTTCTCTGTTTAGATGGAACATCTCATAGGCATACTTTTGATTTCTATCTTTCTTCGTTTTCTTTTCTCTTCTCTTTACTTTGTTTTTTAATCTGCTGTTTTCTTTCTCCTTTCTTGTTCCTTAAAACCCTTCGTCAGGTCCAGTATTACAAATTTATCAATAATAAAACAAATAAAAAAGAACAAATATTAAGAGGAGCCTTATACCCATAAGTCAAACTAAATTTGTTCATTATAACACAGCAACCAGACCATCATTCTGCTTGCTATGATGCTGGACCAGACAAGTATGGGAGGGGGGGGGGGGGGGGGTGACAGGGTTTTGTTTTAGAATTTGTTCAAGGTCAGTTGTGAGATAAGCAGACTTTTAATTGTTGTTCTGATCATAGCCCCAGTCTAAATATTATAAATGCATATATATTTGTTGTGCAGTAATGCTGAGGAATTGAAATCTGTCAGCAGACTGGATTCCAGTTGGACGGGATGATAATGGCCCACTGCCCCATACGAAAGGATAACCACTGATAATGTTCATTCAGTCCAATGAGAATGTCTGGATTAAGGATCCCATCCAATGCAAGCACTGCTTTGTTTGTTCAGTGTCTGACTATACTTCTTATTATCAAAAATATTAGCAGTGAATTGATGATATGAGGATGAAATTATCTTTATAATAAAGTAAATTAAATAATGCCAGTCAGATTTAATACACAAAGTTCTGATGATGTAAAAGGCAGATTTCCATTGTGTACAATAGTTAGCTATATTAAAAACATTTTCTTCTGCACTTTCTGCTTTCTTCGTCTTTGTTTCAGAACCAAAAAAGTCTTGCTGGCAGCACGATAAAGTGCTTTCAGTGACTTGGACACCGATTGGCTCAGGATTCCATATGAACAGTAATAAATATTCGTGCACTGTTTTTTTTGCAGGAAATCATACAAACCATTTCTGACAGCAGCTTGACAGAGTCTTTAGAGCAGGTCAGTTTCAAGTTCCAGCCTATAACGCTTTGTTGCATGTTGTTCTCCTGACCTCATTTTCTGTCCAGGTACTGTACAATAAAAGAACGCTAAAGCTAGAAAAAAATCCTTTAAAATAATTAAACTATAAGGATTCTCTTTAGAATAACAAAGAAATAAAAACCTAACCTTTCATCAAGTTCATAACTTCATCATAAATTAAAGTATATCAATCAATGTAGCAAATATTGTTAATTGTGTTTAGATTAAACTAAATTTATAGATTTTTTTCTGAAATAAAATAACCATAGATTGAGTTTTCTGAAGTTCTTCAAGCATTTCAACAAGAAATGATAACATTCATCAGCATTTATGTCTCAGTGACAATGTGCCCAAGAGTGTATGTCTCTTAGGAGCTTTTAATGGGACGGAGAATTTATGTGGGAAGAGATGATCTTAGTCGAAGAAGCTCTGATGGATTCTAATCATAGCAATAGCTCGCTGTGAATGCTGTGTTTGTGTTTACATGCTCACATATATTCATACACACATGCACCCATGTGGCTGTGTTTATTTGAGCATGCATCTCTGTGCTAGTGTGTCATACCAGGGGAAATTATGCTGATTGCCTCAATAAAGGAGGCATAAATCATAGCCTCTACTGTAATCATTTGCAGCAGTTTATGTTTGCAATAAATCTTCTTATCACAACTGTGTGGAGTATCTTGCAAATCAGGATGTGACACCTGTTTGACTGCAAGGCGGATAAACTACAGATAATAAGCCCATGCTCAAACAGTGATATTTCATTTTCTAATAATCATTTTTTTGTGCCTGACACGTAGTGTAGAGACAGAAAGCCTGTGGCTAGGAGCCATTTTCAGCTCGGGAGGAAAAAAAATCAATATTAAAGTGAGAGTATTAATGAATATTTAAGTATCTGCCTCTGAATTGTATTGATTAGATGGCCTTATCATTGATGTTGTACCTGTTGAAGTAGAACAGTGATCCTCACACTCCAGGAAAATGTCCCAAAATGTTAACTCATGGATAATTGACAGACTAAACAATTGGTAATACGTAGAATAAGCACAAACAAAAGTATTCATACAGTAGCTTATGTTCATACATTGATACAGAACATTGCAGAAATTTTTTATACATCACTTAAAGCCATACGGCAGATCAAACCTTTCAAATCAGTGACCCTAAAAATACAAGCCAGTCATAGAGTGACAAGAATGTACAGTCCTGCAAAAGATGGTCTGCCGTTATATGTAAGCTGGAGTAAAAACAATCATTTTACTGCAAGTTTACTTTCAAACTAATAACATCTAGCATTAAAAAAGCCCTTAATTGTTTAAATATATTATTGTAAGAGTCTTGTTGGGTGGGAAAATAAACCAAAGCACAAATATTAAATTATATTGGTTTACAGACGATGACGGTTACGTTGAGAACTGATTTGACAGAATTTCTCTTATTGTTTTTTTTCTGTGTCTGTTACTTTAAATCTCTAAATTGTAGTGATTACATCAAAGGTATGCACATAAATGCTTCTCATTCTCTACGTATTTCTTTTTTCACCATTTCTAATCTCTTTACTGTCTTTCACACTTACTTTTCAGTTTGGATCCTGGATTGTGTCTCCACAATAAAACTGTTTTCTTTCCTCTTCTTCTTTTTATGGGGATTAAAACTGTCAAAATCACAGTAGTTGTAATGCACATAGCAGATCTAAGCAAATGTTTGCATTTTGCACATTTGCTTTGTAGAGACCAGGCTAGCTTTACTTGGAATGCAGGGAGACTGTAAGCTACTGATCTAATTATAAGATCTGACACTTAAATTCCCACTACTGGTTGAGCACCAGTATATACAAAATATGAGTGTAGTGTAGAAATATGGTTTGTTTGATTAAAATGGAAAAATAGAAGTGAACTTACATGCAGTTTGCTGCTGCAAAATGAACCCTAACTCTGCTGTAAGTGTCTGCTGCTGCTCTCCCCACTCCGTTCTTCCTTGACACCTGTAGTGTACTTATTTTGTTTTGGCTGCTAGTTTTTGTTGCTTATTTTTAATACACACACTCCCCAGATATACTTGTGGCTCATTATTAATATGTGAATCTTAATGATATTTTGCCATGGTTTGCTGGCAGTGATGAGTATGTGTGTTCCTGCAGAGGGTAGCTAGATGAACTCAAAGCCTAGATCTCTTCCTGGAGCTCACAAGCATTGCCTGATCTGATCTCCAGACCTGGACTGGGACCTGGTACTGCAGCCTACACCTAATAACCTGTGATACCACTGTATCAGGAACCTAAATTCCACTCTCACTGACCAAAATGACCAAATGAGAATGGTGAGGAAAGTTCGTTTTAATAATGGGGTGTGGTTGTTGGTGCCAGATGGACTGGTCTGAGTATTGATCTGATAGTAACTGGTCTAGTGTGATTTTCATACATAACCATCTGTAAATTTACAGAGACTATTTTGAAAAAGAATATGTGATGTGTGAGTGGAAGTCAAAATAAGGAAAATTATATTTTTGTATCGGAGGAAAATAGGCAGACTTGTTCAAGATGAGACGCAAAAACGTGTCAACTACCTAATTAAGGTATGCAGAACATCATCTCTGAATGCACAACATAATGAACCTTCAATCAGATGGGCTGCAGCAGCAGAAGACCACACCAGGTGCCCCTCTTGTTGGCTAAGAACAGCACACTGAGGCTAAAATTTGCACAGTCCCACTAAAATTGGACGATAAAAGGTTGTGCAAATATTAACTGATCTGATTAGTTGAAATTTCAACTGCAAAATTCTGATGATAGGATCAGAAAATGGTGTTAACAAAAGGAAAGTATGGATCCATCCAGCTTTGTATTAACAGTTCAGATTGCTGTTGTTGGCATAATTGTTTAAAGGATATATTTTTTAGCCTGTCAGGCTCATTATGACCAATTACACACCATCTAAACACTGTACCCTGAGTTAGAATTTTTGCTAAACCTTTTAATCCACATATAACCAAAATTTACCTGTCTTCTAATGGTTACTTCGAGTAGGATATGCACTATGTAACAAAGCTCAAATCAACTCACACTGGTTTCTTGAACATGCCAGTAAGCTTGCTGTACTCCAGTGGCCTCCACACCTCCAACACTGACCCTTTGGATTTTAGTGGTAGTGAATCAACAAATTCATCGAAATTATATGATGCAGTTTCGAACACCTTGTTGAATTCATGCCTGGTAGATGTAAGTAGATGCAGTTCTAAAGATTAAAAGAAATCCAGCCTGCATTAGCAAGGTGCACATAGTAAAATGGCTGAGTGAATATTTCCTATTGAAAATATTGTTATGCTAAAAGAAAACCTTCATAAATATTTCAGAAAACCATTAGCTGTCATCGTTACTGTATTACTACTAAATTTGTAGCTAATTTGGCATTTAGGAATGCATAAAACCTGAAAATAAGATTTAATTTACCATGATCATAGGAACAGAAAAAATGACTTTGCTTATTAGTGTGGGTTTTGATTATCAGGAAAAAAATCACTCTAACGTTTGTTTTATAAAAGCCTCACACGGCCATAACTGCAGTGATTACATGAGAAAGGAGAGATTTTAACCTTTTTAGACTAATCTAACATTAGTCAAACTGCCAAATGAAAGTCTTCATGTATTAAAATTTTATAGTATTGAGGCTGCACAAATATACTAGAGATGATTCACGCTTAAGATACTTAAAATCAGCACATTTGGTGCAGCTGGGTAAAAATAAATCTAATCCTGAATTTCACATATATGAATACAACCAATGTCCTGACCAGTTAGGTCACCCAGGTGTTACACAACAGATGCTAATCCCTGTATGTGTTTTGCATACTCCCCTCAGGCTATAGTGAACCGCTGCAGTAACACCAGCACTCTTGTCCTACCATGAGACAGCATACACTCCTCTGATATGCTCACACCCCTTGCTGATTGTGTGACATTCAAACCAATGGCTTCTGACAGCAATGGAGTATAAATGGCCTGTAAGTCAATTGCTAGGTCACTGTCTTCATGGGGTGTCAAAACTGTCATAACTAGCTCTGTCATGCATTCATGCACACAAACATACTGAGTGCAAACAAATTATATCTATTCACAAACATGTTAAATCTTTGTACCATTTACACAAGTTCTCAGCTGACTAGTAGAATTATCAGCATCTTTAGTGCTGCTTGATAAAATATCAGTCACACTTATTTTGAAGCTACTCATTGTCACAAACAAGGCAAGCACTTACTGTACAGGAGACCCAAGAATTTCTGCAGTCAGCGCACCACTGCCATAAACCTTTTCTACTGTGCTAATGTAATGTCTACACACTTAAACAAATATGGTGATTTAATTGATTGATTTTGGTGTTTATAACATGTTCAAAGCTTACAGCATTTTTGTATATTCTCATGCAAGCTTCCGTCTTGCTGTCTAATCCAATTAGCATTTCTCTGCTCTACATCCAATCAGATTAGCATCTTTGCTCCCCATAATGCAGCAGCTTTGACCTGTTCTTCTCTGGTGCTTGGTGGTAGATGAGGCAACAGTAGCCATGACATATTTATCATCCTCTTTGAAGTCTATGAGCTGATGGATTGGATCCAGGGGGACTTGCTCTCTGCAAACAGCACACCTCTTTGAGTCTGTTTGGTCTTCTCCTGTGGAAGAAAATGTAGCTCAAGTGGACATGCTGTCAGATTATGTTTTGAAATACATGCCATGGACGCAATGCCAAGTTTGCTTGCTCCTGCGGTCATGTGTTTTTTCATTTCCTTTGTTTGTCTGTGTGTTTGTCCCAGGCATACCACCCACTGTAAGATGTGTTTGTGATGTCTAGATGCCCTTTCTCTTGAATGACTTCACAATACACTGGAGAGCACACAGCAGACACTTGCTCCCTGAGTGTGGATCACTTTCCATTGCTGTTTGACCATGAAAGGAATTCAAGCAGATACCTATTACATGAAGGAAAAGTTCTGTTCCTCATCGTCTCCTCACTATGTTACTACAAATGCAGGTGGAATTTCAAAGAGTTATATTTTCATGTGTGTATGTGTGCCGGGTCCTACAAGATAATGATTCATTTGGTTATTGTGGGGTTGAATTTGAACGTTTTTTTTTTTTGTTTTGTTTTTTTTTTAAAAAAAGAAACCATATCTCAGTAAGGGGAAAAAGAAGAATGACTGAAAATAGACAGGAGCAGAAGGTAATGGTCAATGAGATTTGATATCAAATAGCTCTTCCTTCTTTCTAAACAGTCTTTTGACCAAAAACTTACTTTTTCTATTTTGTTCTTAGTACTTCTATATGCAGCTTTCTAATAGTTTTAACTCGTGCACATACAACACAGGCAAACACATGAGCCAGGAATAAAAATGCAGAGCCAGCTGTGCTGTACACATGCCATTATATATTATCCTCAGCCCGTTTTCATTTATTTTTATGGGGTTACAATAAAGCCTAGTTATTGTGGAACCAGATAGTCTCACAATACTCATCGTAAACGAATTTTTCCTTCATTCAGCTAGGAAAAGACCAGAGAACAGAGAAAAGGAGAGACGATAATCGGAACAGGATGGGAAAGTATTGTGGAGGACTATAAAAAGCAGTTATAGAAGAATAAAGACGCGAATAGAGGTCAGAGAGAGGAGAGAGATGTGTCTTGGGAATATTTAGGGGACAGGGAGCTGTTCCACTGATCAATATAACAACAAGGAGAGGACAGCTTAGGTCTATTCATGTCAATAAACTTTTAGAATATCCGGGTAAAATACATAATATAGAGATGTTTCAGGAACTGTTTTAAAAAAATCTGTCTGTCTCAAAGATGACCTCACATAGACAGTCACATATTTTTATGTGGCAAGCCTCTGTAGATGAGATACCTGGCCCGGTTTGCTTATTCCCAAGGCCTATGCATTACTTATAAATGCTGTCTGCTGCTGTAATACAATCAACAGAGTTTCTTATAAAGAGTCTGACTAGGTTTTGCTTTTAGTCTGTGCCCTACAGCTTCCTGCAAGCAAATACATGGGCAGACATTAGGTAGTTGCTTATTTGATGCACACACCTAAGAAACCTGAGATGTAGAATAGGGTTAAGCTGTTCTTGTAAAATTTGGAAGAGAACAAATCTTGTAATGCCTTCTTTATATTTAATTAATGTGTCTAATGTCAATTTGATTTGCTTGAGCTTTTGGGAGTATTACATACTCCATGGCTTGAGTTACCATTAATGATTGCGGTATGGCTAATATAATTTTGAAATAAATTTTAACTCATTGAAGCAAAGTGAAGTCAGTTGTGTTAAACAAAATAGCCATATTTTGACTAACTTTTTATGTGAAGCGCCTTGAGACGCCTTGAGACGACATTGTCGTGAAATGGCGCTATACAAATAAAGTTTAATTGAATTGAATTGAATTGAATTGAATTGAATTGAATTGAATTGAATTGAATTGAATTGAATTGAATTGAATTGAATGTTACAGTTTATGAAGCAATAACTTCTGTTTTCATAACACCATGTTCAGTAATAATCTTTAGGTTTCATCCTGTGCTCTGAAACAACACTTGAATAAGTTCGAACAAATCTTTGCAGAGCATCATTTGGCACCATAAACAGCAGTATAACTCTGGGAAGAGTTGAGCTGATGCTCAGAAACACGTGTGATTATGAAAGCTAAATTACTAAATGAAGCCTATGATGCAACTGTTGAGTTCATCCATCTGACACAACTTATGTGTGATTACTAAAATTATTTTTAATACTCAGTAATGCATTTTGAAAAAGGATCACATCAGAGCTGTGATTTAGCAAAAGCTTGGAAACCAAACAGGAAAGGAATACAACCACTTCCAGTCATTAAGTCGGTTTAGGTTTGCTTTACATCATTAAGGTGAATTAATATTCATGAAAATATTAAAACAAACCTAAGCAGTATAGAAAATTTATGTATAAGGAATGATATTTGAGTGACCAAACTGATTGGGCACCAATTATTATCTAATCCATACAGTCAAGCTAATTATTTATTAATAAAATTCATCATCTGTCCTATGTTTTGTTCCTGAAACTTCTGATTAACATCCAAACAACCACTATAGATAAACACCCATCCTTTACGGTGAAAAAGTCAACTTTATTAAATACGTGCCTGACATTTAATTTATTTTCCATTCAGGTTAAGGAAGACTTGAATACAACACACTGATTTTAGTTTAATAAAACATAAAACATAGATTGCAAAAGTAAACACAATACAGTGTCTTCATTTTATTACATCTCATTTCTCCACAGTTTGACAAATTCTTACTGCAAAAATAAATCTTTTCTTCATGGTTCTGAACCAATTTAAACCACAGCTTGAGGTTTTTAGCCATGTTTTATTATTAGTTTGATCATCTTCACAAGTAATTAAAAGAAACGATTACATTATGTGTGTCTTCATTGTAGGAACTGGGCTGTAATGAAGTCCCTGTAATAAATAAATAATAAATAAAAAATATATAAAGTATGAATATAAATAAAAGAAATTTTAATTTGGAGAAAAAATATCAAGAAAACAAATCTTATTGTCAATTGTGATGATTTTAATACTTGAAAAAAGGCAACAATTTAATACTTGTTTAGATTCCACAGAAACCTTAATCTATTTTCTAGATCCCTGAAAATAATGCAAAGTTCTGCTCCTTTAAAATGTTTCCAGGCAGAATGAAGACTTCTCCACGTTGTAAATGATGGGGTGCTCTGATGTTAAATGTATAAGTCACCAATATTTTCAGGGACTTTGCAAATTATTCCTTTTGGAAAATTGTGTTGTCCTTTATTTGTCACAGATTCTAAAAAGAAAAAAATGCTAATAATGCAATTTTTAAAATTATAACCCTGCAGCCTTTTTGACAGTTTTTTTTTTTTCTTTTTGAAGCCCTTTGTGATCTTTACGAAAGATTTGTGTGTCTTTGGGTTTAATACTGTCAACAGAAACCAACAGAAAATTTGTACAGAAAATGGGAGGAAAAAGATCTGACATTAAAATTAGTTATAATTATATTTCAGTCAAAATTGAGTTACTGTGGAGTTATCTGAAGATCATCTTTTAAGATGCTGATCACAGTGCTCAACCAGGCAATATCAGAATGAAAACCACTTTTGGATTGACTGATAGATTTGCCTCATGCACTCACCTGTAAAAGAGTCCATCCTTTATTCCCGACCCTCAGATCATTTTTAGAGGTGTAGGAAGGGGCAATTGAATTAGCCCCACCCTCTGCCCCGCAGCAAGTGATATGGGACTGGATTCCATTACACAAACTCTATCTAACTGAGACTGTGGCCTATCTAAACCTCATATCCCTGACAACACTCCATATATCAGCCACAAGCTAATACACACTAATAGGCAGCTATAGAAGTAGAATGTGACCTGTCTCCTACTTAACAGTTACCATTTTTTCTCCCCTCACTGTCTTTTTTTCACACATTCGGTTACCCTCTGTGTTGCTCACATCTTTTTTTTTTTTTACTTGTCCCAAATTATTCAGTTGGTTTTCTTATCTCAGCAATTGACAATTGCTTTTTAGCTACTTTCTATTGCTAGGTGCTTTGCCATCTCTCTTGTAGTGTGTAATTGTTAATTACAACAGATGAGTGATTAATTTACACATACTTGAAGTATAATTAAAAGCATGTTCTTTTGGTTGTTGATTAGTCATTCCTAATAGAGATTTAAAATAGTGGAGGAAAAATTAACAAAAGTTTTTTTTTTTTAAAAAAAAAAAAAAAAAGCTTTCAATAGCAAACAGTAAAATGTGACTAAACCCATCTTTTTTCTGTTTTTTGTTGCTTAGAGGATCCACATCCTGCAGGTGTGAGCATTTCAGACTTCAACACAACATATGTTTCCGCCTTCTAACCACCTGGCTTTTCTAGCCTCCAACATTGTTTTTACATCATTGTATTTTCTTTTAGTGTTTTCTTTTCTCACACTTTATCGCCCGATTCTTCTCTGTCATACCTCTCTCCTCTATTTCCTGCTAACCTTACATGCCTCTTTTTCTCACTCCACCTCTCTTTCTGTTAACTTCAAAGGGCTGTGCCAGTACCATGGCTCTGTTTAACAGCTAGAATAGTTGAGAGCATGAAAGGCAGAAAGAAAAACAAATGATGAAATGTATGTATATGAATACCATGCATGCTTGCAATATGAACCTCTAACCTCCCGAGACCTAATCTCCAGTTTAACTTTAAAGATGTCTTTTAGCTATTTGGGGTTATGATGAACAAATACAGTTTTTAATTTTTTTTACCATTATAGATATGGATATATATGGTTATATATATATTATTATATATGATGTAGCTATAAATATAATTTCAAATAAAAAAAACAGCTGTTCTGAAGCCACCAAATGGCAGTGTAAATGTTCAACAGGTTACAGTTACACAGAATTTAGTATTAGCGCAGACAGCCAAATATGTGATGTCCTCCTTATGAGGACGCTGGAAGTCTGAAGGCTAAAGCAAAAATAAAAACTCACTGGTTCATTGTAGAACACTCAGTTACCTTTTTAATGGCTAAATTCATTTTTGAAGATTGCAAAAAAAATTATATTTATATATATTTCTATCAATCTGCTAATGTATAACATTAGATTCAGGTTAAACTCACTGCTAAACTATGTATTAAATTAATGTTGGTTCAGGGTTCCAGATAAATTGCTTTCACAAAGTGCTTCCTTTTCATTCATTGTTGCTTCTTCATATATTTTTCCAAACTTAAAATTATCACTAACAAAGGGTTTGGATATAAATAGACCACTTACAGAAACTAGCTATCATTATTGCTGGTAAAAAAATATATATAGCTTACACATTCGTCTTTCTTTGAGTTGAGTTTTTTCTTTCTTTTTTGGCCAATTCTTCTTTTTTTAATAATTCATTTTGTTGTTGATTGGCTGATTTCCATTTCTATTGATATTTAGTGAAAACAATATTCAAATTTGTTTTAAAATGTATAAAGTGTTAGTAAAATGTTGACGTGTGTCGTGTAGATGAGACACGTCTAAAGCAGCTCATATTACTCATTGGGCTACTGTTTTCTCAGTTGTGCATCCTTTTTCCTAAATTCTGTACGAACTGAGAATGTTGAATATAATAAAAGGTTGTGAACGAGTGGTTGGTATAGGTAACATATTGTATTTTAGATAAACTGGTAGTAAGCTTATTACTGATTTATAAATGAAAATAAAAGCTACTACTACAGAGCCCGACAATCAAGCATATTTATGCTGCAGAGTCACAGGGTTAGACACTGTTCCAGCATCAGTATGAATACATTGGAGGTTGACATATAAAAGCTGGCAAACCTGCTTTGGTCACTAACATCATAAACAAAAAAGTATATTTTATATCTTACTTTGTTTGCTCATCTTTTAATTTTTTTAAATCTAACAGTACATTGTGTGATATATTGTTGCCAATGGCAGCTACCGCAATTAAGAATGATTTTTTCTTTTTTTTTTTTTTACAAAAGATATGTTAAGACACCAAAATAATATATAACATAATGTCTGTAGTAAAAAAATAATAATATATA
>JBAMHX010000015.1:12708347-12725440 GCA_037177515.1 Pseudomugil tenellus
TATAGTCTTTCTCCTAGATATCTTGGATGCAACAATATAAAGTTCAATACACAAACAACAAATACAACAAGGATTCATTTGATTAGTTTACCAGGTTTTATTCAACTTTTTTTTAACTGTTTAATGGTCAGTGTGTAATAAACATTGTGTAATTTTTTTTTAGGTTGCAAATAAATGTTATTTCAGAACAAAGAAAAATGACAATTGACAAGTCATACTGGATTGAAAGTAAGGATAACCCAAGAGCATGGCAAATACCTACCTACCTATACATTTTTTATAGTGTTTTAAGTGACTGAGCGTCAGAAAAACTAACATCAGAACAAAGGATAAAAATGGCTCCATGGACAGGGCAGCAGGCATGATCCCTTTTATCTCACTTTGAAGATGCCATTGTTTTCTCATTTCCTCTTTTCCTTCCTTCCTCCTCTCTCTTCCCCCTGATGTCAGTGACTCCTCATCAGGGACCACATCAAAACTCAATTATGCTCACAAGCATTTACACACACAAACACCTCCCAAATACTGTCTGCCCATGTCATCAGTGGGCTTACTGCCAGCATCGCTTCCCCGATCCCACTCTGCACAGTGTTGTCCTCATCTCTCTCATTCTGATCCTGTGGCCTTGTTGGCCTGGAATTCAATTTAGCTGTCATCCAGATGCATCCATTGCTACACACACACACTTTCTTTCTCTTTCTCTCTCTTTTGCCTACACACACACAAAGAGAGAGAGAGCGATAGATTTCCTGTCAAGACAGTTTGAGACCAGTCAGACTGTGGTATTGGACCATGCCTAGATGAGGGCTAAAGGTTACCTCAGGACACCCCTCCAACCACCCCCCCCCCCCCCTTAGTATCCCCTTAAATTGTAGGCACACAGAAGATCAAATATATACTTGAGCATTTCATACGTCATATTTGTTATGGTAGCTACTCTTAAATTTGTCACTTGATGTTTAAATTCAAATCAATTAACTACAAGTATTAAAAATGTCTATTATTGTATTCATTTATACTAATGATGTGATACCTGTTGACATCATTAGGGTGACAGAAAAAAAAGGATTTGCTGAGATCACAGGAAGTGTATGGTGTTTGTTCAGTTTCAAAGGCACCAGCAGAGCTAAAATGGTGAGAGACCAGCAAGATGGATGAATGCACAGAGAATGACAAAGACAAAAACAGACTGACAGAGATAATGACTGAAAGACAGAAGTAAACAGAGAGGTTTAATAAGATAGAAAGAAAAGAGGGCAGACCAGTGGACAAACAGCTGACAAACAGGGCACAGTAGAGACAGATCTGTACATAAGAACAAATGATTGAAGGAAATGAGGAACTGAGAGACAATCTTTGTGATGGAGTGACTGAGTTTTCTAAAAGTATGAAACCCTCTAGACCACAATAGTGGTCAATGTATACATTGAATATGTTCATAATTAAAACATGTTTAGTAAACATAAAGGAAAAGGGCTGAGAAAAATGTGTGTCTGCATTTTTCTTTTTTTTTTGGACAAAAACAATCAGAATAACTATTTTTTAAACAAAAGGTTAAGATATAAGTTAATGAAAACACTGAACTGGTGAAAATTGAAACTGTGGTGTTAGAACAAACACTTAGTTTGGGTTTTACATCCCCAAATCAATAGAGATGGCTCAGGCAGGTTTATTTCTACAATTTGCTAAATAAAATCATCACAGTCACTGCAACTATAACTCTATCACATGGTAGACCAGGACATTAAAGGGTTAACAGTAAGTTTGATTCTTGTGTTCTTTAAGGCGTCCTGATCCATAATCATATCTAAAAATGCAGCAACACACATAGACGCAAACTTTCTTGAAATTCGTCCTCATCCAGATCAAGTGTAAAACCAGATTGTTATGACAAAACTGGATGAACTATGTAAACCAAGAAAATATAAAACAACACACCATAGAAAAATTTTAAATTGATTGCATTGGCAGAAAGCCCATTTTAGAATTTGCATTTAGGCTACACACTATAGCACACTGAAAAGAGTAAATTTGTTTTTGTATCTAATAATTTCTTGTAATATGAGAGGCAGAGAGATTAAAAGGATAATGCCTTTCAGTGGCAGTACCTTTTCTCCTTTCACAAAAAAACATGAATTTTCTTTTGCAGCTTTAACCACCTGCAGCTGTATTTTAGTGTGATTGACCTGTGTTACTGAGAGATTGTTTTTCTTTTCCTTCTCCTGAAGCATGAGTGCACAGATTACTCTCCAACATGAGCTGTCAGTTAAGATATTAATTGTTGCTGATTGCTGCTGTTAACTTGTTTGTGCATCCCCCTGGTTCACTACCTCAGAATACTGTGGACTAGAAAACAAATACACTGATTTAATACAGCGAAAGAAATGGCCAAATAACCTGAAAGAAAACTGCAACTGAAGGAAGTGAATCTAGCTTTATATTTTGATTGGTTATCAAACCATTAACCCTTTTTTAAAATTTTAAAGTTCTTTAATATCCTCCAATATTGTAATAACTCTTAAAGTATTTTCTTAATTTTGTATGAATGCTTTTAGTTTGCTTTGATTTTTGTGTTTATAAATGTGTTAATTTTAATCATGTGGAAAATGCTTTTTTTCCTCCTACTATGATGAACTTAGCTGATGTGGATAATTGCTGGCCAGATGACACTGGGTGACAAATTCAAAAGGACTCTGGTTTGAAGCAGTCGGGGCCCCTGGTGTTTTGTCCTGCCCCCAGTCCTGTTGTTTGTCCTGTTGTTGTACTGCATTGTTATTTAGTTTTAAGAAAATTCCACAACCTAAGTTTTAATCGAACTGGTCAGTTTTTCTCTGTTTATAACATTATTTC
Organism: Pseudomugil tenellus; assembly: GCA_037177515.1. NCBI lineage: Eukaryota > Metazoa > Chordata > Actinopteri > Atheriniformes > Pseudomugilidae > Pseudomugil > Pseudomugil tenellus. The sequence continues at coordinate 12,711,198 of JBAMHX010000015.1, forward strand.
CATCAGCAGAACTTAGATGTAAGTAAATACAGCAACTAAATGAAAGCATGCAGCTTAATTTGAAGATCATTCATTCATTCAAACAGACCAGGAGAGACATTTTTATTATTACATCAAACCTGTTTTAATGTGAGTAAATAAAATTGAATTTACCACTCTGGTCTCACAGTTATACAAATAAAAACAGGACCTTCAGGTTAATTTCTACACAAATTAGTTGTTTAGTGGTACTGCATAGAAGAACTCTGATCCATGAAGTATCTTCTCTGATGGGGATGCTTATTAATAATGGGATTTACCATTGCATTTGTTGTCATTTAGCTGTACTATTTTAAATTCAACCAGTGTTAAACTGAAGCTGTTCGATGATTTTCACAATTTCTAAAAAATCTTTATATCTTAAGATTTCTGGTTTGTTTGTTTTCTCAGTTTTCTGAATTTCTTTTCTCCTCCTCATTAATTTAAACCCCCCTTTGACCAACAGAGCTAGTGAAATGACATGTTTTATTTTATAAATTTTGTAGGCGTATGTATCCTTTTATTTTATATTAGTATCAATATTTAAATGGATGTGTCTGTAGTAAAAAAATGCTCAAATGTTGAGGTAGATCTCGCTCCATCAGTTCGTCCTGCACTGTGAGTTGCCCAAAGGCACTGGTTGCCAGTTGACTGCAGGCTATATTAAGACCCAATATAATTTGTGGTGATTGATTGTGATGATTAATTTGCCGTAGGCAGGTGATTGTGGTAATTAATTTGCTGCAGCTTGATGATTAAGGGTTGCTGGTATCCCGTTGTGACCAGCACTGTTTGGCCGATTAGCTCTTTTGCTGCCACATTCATTTATTGGTAGCGAGCACCCTGTGTATGCAGCTGGGACTGAGGCCCATACTTTCTAAAAGCATGTAACCTCTCAAGTAAGTCGAAAGAAAATCTCTAGTCTTACTACTAATGTATTTAACGACAAACTGCAAAAACTGAATGTGCTGTATCCAAAAGGAGGAGCTTAATCAAACCACCCTAAGGACAATTATTTCTTTGTCTATTTCAGCTTCTAGTTATAACTTAATTATCAGTTCATTTTTATAGCTAAACCAATCCAGTCTTGCCTCAATTTCCATAAGCTGTTCAGTAAATCATATCCTTGTAATTATCCCTCACATCCATACGTCTATGGTTCTGTGTGCAAATGAGCTCAACCAGAGGTTCTACTCAATTCAATCACTACAATATATCTACTCAGTTAATGGCATAGTCAGTAATAGGAATATTTAGACACTGACAGATTTTTTTTATTACTTTAACCATCTTGTTTTTTATTTTTTTGTTTTACCATTGTCAACTTACAGCAAAATTACATACTGTTACACATTACATAACGTGTAAGGATTAGGGTTGGGGTTAATATATATTAAACTGAAATTGAAACAGGTTCCTGATCAACCAGATCATCCTTTTTCTCAGGGGCTCAAATACAACATTAACATATAAAATGTTTTTGTTTTAACGTAGTTAAGATTCAGACATTGATCACTATACTACATTCCCGTTTCTCACATGATTGCATGATTTCTCCAGCTGTAGCTTTATCCCACTCTGAGCTCAGAGGTGCTGATTCAGATTTAGATAACTTTATTGATCTCACAAACAGTTGATTTGCAGCTTATCACACGCACAATCACAACATCATGATAACTGTCAAGACTCTAGACCACACAAGAATGAACAAAGAGGTGAGTGGAGGACAACAAGTTAACTAAAATTGGATAAAATAAATAGATTTTTATTTAGTGTATATCATTAGCATGTATTTTATTTTCATGTTAGATTTCATCAACTATTATCTAAGTTTAACAACATTGTAGAGGGAATGAATTAACACATATGCGTTGGTTAGTTTTTATCAATAGCCTGGAAACATCTCTGAAAATTTGCTAAAGAAGAATATAATGTGATTATTTTAATGTAATGCAGTTCTCTTCTTTCTTTACCATCTAAATTCTCCATAGGGAGCAAAATGGGAATTTTACTCCATTTCAACTTTATTTATCACTCCATTTATATTGGAAGAAACATTAACAAAGCTGTAGAAGTTATATTTGGCCTCAATACATAAACCATTAAATAATAAGATAAAATACTGAATGTTCAAATACATCATTTGTACTTAAATGGTTCTTCCTAACAGCCACAGACTTCAGCTACTATATCAGATGATTTTTTGTTTACCTCATTTGACAATGGATTCAGTGTTACCATCAAATTGGAGCTTCTTGGAAAAGATATCGTATGACAATATGTGGGAATTTCTACAGGCCCATTTATGCTCCTTTATGTTCTTGCATCGGAACAAATGTTCCAAGCATACTTCGCTCCCCTCACACTGTCACCAGAAAACCTTAGAACCCTGCTCTCTGAGGGGTCCTGCATGTCTGTTCCTTGACTTAAACTTGCTGCAGTTTGTCCACTGATTGAGGAACCATATTGACTGGAATTCTCATATCCTTAGAGGGGAAATCCAATTAAACTGCATAATGAAGAGGATTTAACTTAAGCAGCTGCTGAAGGGAATGTGGCTGTTAAAATTTAGTCCCCCCCCAAAAAAAAAAAACCCCATCAAGGTCTTGATGAAGAATGTCATGCAATGGCCATATCACAACAACAATAGCACATGCCTGCTTAATGTGATAGATCGGATTATTTGGGAATCCGCCAAAAAAGTGCAACTGCAAATATAGCAGATGGGCTACTAGAAAATCTCCATCTATCAACCTCCGTCTGCCTTTCCAAAGTGACTATTTCCAGCTCAATTGGCTTGTATTAACTTTGAGATTTTCAAGGTCCCACTTCAATTGTCTTTGTTTCCATCTTCCATTTCTCTCCAACCAACAAAGGTTTTGCAACCAACAGTTATGTTCTATGTGCCCATCTTCACCATGCTGGAAACAGTACCAAAACTTGGTTCTAGATATTTGACCCATTTGGAATTTGTTGCCAACTTGCACACTCTAAGCGCTGATTCCAACAACTACATATATGCAACTGGCAAGCTGATAGGGCTCAAATGTTTTACGATACCAGATGCAGGAGGCAAAAGGCTTCCAAGTATCCTTCTAGAACACTGAAAGTTTGACATGTTGGGATCAGTCAGGATCACATCAACATTAGAGCCCCAAGTATCAAAGTCAACCCGTTGCACTTCTCGGGGAGTACAGTCAAGCAAAGCTCAGGTCAGAATGGTAGGCAGTTTCAACCTCTGACCTGAGGGTACTTATTTGTTTGCCCTGGTTCCACCACCTTCACACAGAACTGGTCTAAATAGTATTCTGTACTGGGCTCTTTCCAGCAATAACCTCAGGAGTAGTGGAAACCAAATCTTCATTCTCACTGGCAATATGAGCAATGTCAAAGATTGATTAACTAATGTGAGTCATCAAGTTTTTGAGGACTTTAGCATAATCCGTTTTACTCTGTTTAGCAAGCTCTTTCCATTATTTAAGGTATGTCTTAATGATGGTATTCTCTTTGGTCTGTGTAGACACTAGCCAAGAATTGTAAACACTAGGTAACCCCACTACCTTCAGTCACATGACTATAATATAAGAGTGGTGCTAGAATTTTAACTGCAATCCTTCATTTATACTTTATGTTTGTATTTTGGAAAAATCTGAAGAATCATCATCTGCTGATATGGGTCTTATGGATCCATACTGTTTTTGGAAATCTTCAATTTCTTCATCCTACTCTTGTCATTTTAACCCACTAACTATTGCAGCATCAACAATCAGAATTAGCTTAATCAATATTTTTTTAGAACACGTATTTAGAGCATTTTAGTACTTGTCATAAGCAAGTCCACTATAGTTTGTCCACTATGACAAACTTCTCAACTCTAAACTGATCAGGTTTGTCCACAGTATGTCTGAATGCTTCCTATAACTGATTAAGATACCAAACTGCTTATTTGATAATCTTATTGTTCATGCAAGGCCAACAGCTTTAATTAATTCCACCACAATCCTTTTCCCTTTTTCAATGAGTCAGCCACTGTGCAAGTTCAGAACTTTGTGTGTAGATATCCTGGCATTTTGATCTGTAAATGTTCAGCATTCAGAAGTAGAAGTTTGTAAGAGTGGTTTCTCAATAATGAGTTGTGGCTAAGGAATAACGGCTCAGGGAATATATAGTCTAAATGTCACTGTATAATGAAATAAGTCAATAACACAAAGTTTTAAGTGGTAAATATGGAAAATGACATCACAAAACTGTGAGGAAAACTTACATATGAGACAATTGTCTTGGATATTTGTCCTACAACAAAAACTTTCTGTAACAAGGCCTATGCCGTCTGAAGCAATGGGTAAGGGTATATCCCGAATTGCTCCTATTCCTCTTATTCCACAATCCTTGTATAAAGATAATACAATAATATAAAACCACACATGTTCAGTCAACCTGGTGTCGAAACTTTAAACCAGCCCAGTATGACTCAATGAGACAAATAGTTCCATAGATATAGCCAAAAATCTGATTTTTTTTTTTTCTTAATGCATAAAGCGCCACCTGGTGGGAAAACCATAAGTCCAATACTGTGAAATTCGATACAGGTCGTCACCTTGGGGACATAAACAGGTATACAGAGTATCAAAATGAAATTGTAAATAGTTTGAGAGATATAGTGAAAAATCTTTTTTTTGTGAATAAAGAGCAATCTGGTGACAAAACCATAGATCCCAAATTCAAGCCAGGCCATCCCCTTCGGGACCTAAATAGGTATACTGAGTATCAAAATCCATTTAAAAATTGTTCGAGTTATAGAGCTCACACGAAGGACATCAGGCAGTGGCAGCCGTGGTGAAAACATAGTATTCCCAACATTCCGCATTCAGGGATATAATTACAATTTGTCCAAGAGCTTACAATTAATTCTGCCATAGCTAGTCTTGTACCGGTACCAATTTTACATTATTTCTTGTTACGCATGCCAACTAATAATGGATCTTTCATCTTAATGCATATAGTAAGTTTCCAGATGCAGGTTTACTTGACAACCACCTTTAAATTGATAAAGAAAAATTGAAAGACCCTCACCTTTCAAAAGAATTATTGACATTTTTTTCAATAACCTTTAAGTCCCTGATAAAGAAGGGCCCCAACCTAGAAAAAAAAACCTGAACCTCCTAAATTCCTCCACAAATTCAGCATGAACTCATGCAGTTTAAAGCTGACAGTCTGAATCTAATAATGCAATATCTATGTATCACATCTAGTGGTATAGATGGATATAGCTAGTTTTAAATGGATGGTGGCTTTAAGTTGCTAAAATTTTTTCCAGACGTAATTATGAATTTAACTGTTAGTTAATCCTGTGGCCTCGACTGCAAAGATGACTACAGTCTGCATCAAAATTGTGTATGTGTTTAGTACATTCCTCCTGAATGGTGCTCCATCACCTTTTAACCAAACCTGGTACAGCACTTTTAAAGCACAGACAGCTTTCACTTTACACAGTTTACAGAGTTGTTTGTCCATTCAGAAAAAACATAGTAAAAAAGGTTACACAAATTTCGCAGTTCCCGTGTTTGTGGACATGGTTCATTCTAAGAATGAAAAAAGTCATTGTAGTGAAGTTATTGGAAACCAAAAGAAATGCAGTTTTTAATTATGTATTATATTTCCTGTGGTTGATTGTTGATTTGTTACATGTTGCACTTTCAAATTCAGTATTCATTGTATCCTTATAACCTGAATTTGTTTTTTGTGAATATGTTGAAATAAGAAAGCTAGCTACATGTATTTCCAAACCTAACTGTATTTCTAAACATCATATCAAGTGAATGCATTTCTTTTTTCTATAGTTTTTGTGCTTTTGTCCTGACTGAATTAAAGTCAGCAACATTTTAAATGTGTAAAATATTATTGGCTATTAAACAGTGTCGGATGTTCAGGTTGTAACCGCAATGTTTTCTTCTATAACGTTTGGCAAATCTGTAGAGTACACTGGAAGCAGAATATGTTTCCAACAAAAGGTTTAATATATTTTCAATAAAGGTAATTCATATATTACAACAGAAATTCATAGAACTCTGCACCTTATAATAGCAGAAGTATTGCTATTTCTACCCTTCATTTGTCTGGTATTCCCCATCGTGTCAGCAGGATTGGTGAGATGGAGAACTACTCCATCCAAGCAAATGAGACTTGGAGCTTAAATGAAAACGAATGGCTTTTCTAACAGCAATATTATTAAATACACAGCATTGGTGTTTCAAACGCATTAGTGGGACTGATATGAAGTTGTTCGGCTGACTGGCAGAAACAATGAACTTGAGCTAATGTTATTAATCAGAATCATGAATCTATTTCTCATCTGGTCTATCAAATAATGAGGTAAAGGAAACCAACCAAGATTTTCCATTAACTGCGAGAGCTGTGCAATACGTAGATGTTCACTCAGACACATGCAGCATACACACATTCAAGAAATTCCCACAACGTTGTGAAAATTGCAGAGTAAAATGGGAAACATTACATGAGGACAGTTTTTCACATCCATGAATTTATGAATGATAAATGCTTTGTTGGGGTTTTTTTTCTTATACTGAAATGAAAAACAATACAGAACAATTTCTCTGTTTTTGGAAACTGGGTGAAGTATTTTGAAAATGCTGGAATGAAATTAGAGGAAGGTTTTGATTAATAGTGTTATTAGATTACAAGTAAAATGTGTTGTACAACAAACAAATCACCAGCCAGGCAAATACTTACCAGACACTCAAGCAGTGTAATGAAAGAAAAGATAGTGTTAATGAAAGAATGAATTCACAACCTCATTGCTATGGATTTCTACATAACTGTGAAACCATTTAGTAAGTAAAGCAGATTCATTGGTGTCTTTTTAATATTCATAACACTTTAAAAAAAAACACCACGAGTGTCTAATTTGGCATTTAAAATAATTTCTTTAAAATTCCAGCATTTTGCATTAAAGTTATATATAAATCAATGACTAAATGCTCAGAGAGAAACCTTGATCATATCAGTCTTAACACAACTCAAAATACAATAAGAACATTTCTATTTTTCACTGAAAAAAATTAAAAAGTGCTTTTCATTGAAATAAGGGGAAAACAGCAGAAAACGAAGCACACATGAATACATATGCATATGAAATACATATGCATATACCCAGTCAAGCATCCATCCATTTTCTACCACTTATTCCCAAACGGGGTTGCGGGGGGGCTGGAGCCAATCCCAGTAGCCAACGGGCGAGAGGCAGGGTACACCCTGGACAGGTCGCCAGTCCATCACAGGGCCACCCAGTCAAGGAGTCAGTCAAAAATTAAACTTCAAGGAAAATATTTTTTGTTTGCCTAGTTGACAGATAACTTTGAATCAAATTGGTCCTGTCAAAAGAAAAACAGTGGTTTGTGCTTATTCTATTTGGACAAAAATTTGTGCACTGATACTGAAACTGTAAAATACACTAATACACATTAAACCATTACTTTAAATTAAAGCAGGTATGGTATTCATCTGTAATGACACAATTCCGTCACATACATTTAGTACTAAAATGTGTCAATGACATTAATTTAAGCAAAACTCCTTGACACTTTTATAGATATTTATCACCTTTATGATATTTTCAGCAGTTCAAATTTTACTAAGCTGTGTCTGATATGTATAGATTCTAGATTAGCAGCTGATTTGAGTGAGCTTTAAAATATTGCTTCAATTTTGCTTCAAAGTAGTGGGTTTTGTTGATTTAAGTGGAAAAAATGTTCAAATCCCCTCACTTCCATGTGCAAAAATAAGATCTGTTCAAAGTCTACATGAATAACTCAAAAATCAATTCACAACCATGTTAAAAATGTAAAATACAAGGCATTGAGGCATGGAACACACATGCATGGATGAATGCACATACGTACACGCACACACTTTCTGTGACTTGATGAGGCTGTTATGATTAATAGAGGTGAAAATCACTTGCAGTCTGAGAAAGCCATTTGACTCCCCCTAACGCCTCCAACACACATATCACAGGGAGAGAGAGCTCAGCCTTTGGTGCTTAATGGACCCCTCACATGGGTTATTGATCGGACGAACCACAGCTAGATTAATTTATTCTTCCAATCAAGCTTTAATTAATGGCAGGATACTTGTAAGACCCCTATTAAAAGTAATGCCCATTATTCACAGTAAGAAGATGGAGGAAACCAATAATCAAAACATGGCAAAAGTTTCTCTGTCCCATTTTTAGACTGTCATCAGGTTGAACAAAGAACGCAAGAAAATGTCATTTGAGTGTCTTGAGGAAAATTTTACATAAAAATAGCTGAAGAATGTTTTAAAACAAAACACAAATTCGCCAAAAATACCAATGTTTTTTTTTCTCAACAAGGTTTAAAAAGAGGCACTCACATATCTAAACAAGCACATACTACAAATGTGAAAATGCACAGAGAGGGCTTGGGGAAGATAGAAAATCAGACAGTTAAGAGGCTCAAATGTGAAAGCTGGAAGATTTGCCAGACTAGATTCAGTAGATGATAAATCTCTTATGTTGCTAAAAATGATTATGCTAGAAGTGGATATTGGAATTGAAGTTGGGACCATTAGCAGCCAGGAAGTAAATACTCAGACAAAAAGAGATAGATAGGGAAAGAGAAGCTTCCACTTACTGAGCTGAGTCTTTAGTCCTTAGTGTGTGTATGGTGGAGAAAGGGGGATGAGAGAAGAGGGAACTTAACAATTAGCGTTCATAATGAGATCAGGGTTATCAGACAGCTCGCTGGTCATGGATGATGAAAAGAACACTAATTCAGTTTGTCTCTTCCTTTCTTCTGCTGGCCCTTGCTGCTTGCTAAGGGATGGAGTGCGGAAAGAGGAAGGGTGGGGAAATGTCCATGTTATGAATAACTCCTATCAGACATGTTCTAAATTATCCCGGCTAAGTAATGTCATTGCTGACATTAGTTACAATAACTGTAAGCTAAAAGGAGCAGAAGCCACGATGGCCATCTCATTCCTTACAATCAGCAGATCTCGATCCTGTTTTATTCAATTGCATCCTATTTCCTCTTTTATTCTATAAATACCTCAAAGCCTGCCCTGCTGCACCTCAGCTGGAGCTAAATGAGTGTAAACAGCGCTGACTGGGCCAGAGACGGATGAGTGGCACCGCAGAGTTGGGAGGCTGAGAGATGGATAGAGACAGACAGAGGACGAGAAGACAGAAGAAGGGACCTCTATGCTCTTCTCTCTATAGAGCTCCTTGTGACAAATGACCTTAGCCCAGCCATCTGTGAGCCAAAGAGACGAAACACACACAAAGACACAGACATACACACTAATCAGCAGCACCCATGCAGACAAACTTACACCAACAGCAAGAGGCATGGTGAAATTTCTTCAAATTCTAAAGTAGACAGAATTTCACTTGAGTACCATTTATTTCCTTGTTTCAAAGTTTTGTTGTAGCACCCTGCACCCACAACCCCATTCTCATCAATGTGCCTCATCAATAGAGCCTAATCATTAAGACTGATTAGAAGACATCTCAGTGTGAAAGGACCCCCACACAAGCCATCTATCACTACCACTCACAGGCACTCACACACACACATTCATAGAGATACACACACTCTCCAACACTAACACAGACACACACACAGGCTTCATCCATCATGCCTTGTGGCTGGTCTATCTGAGGTCTCAGTGATTAGTTGTCCTGCCCGGCTGAATTATGATGTTAATAAGTCACCATTAGTTTCTGGGTCCACACCCACTTCACATATATAGGCACACTCACACACACACATATACAAACAAACCCAAATTAATTCATAATTACTTGTATTTGATCCAGGCATAATCCATAAAATATGGTGAATCAAAAAGCATTCACTCCTGCCACTATAGACATTTTTTTTATTTCTCTAAAGTTAATCTTAGTGCAAACATTAAAGCAGATCTGGTCTTAGAATAGCTGTATACATTTTTAAAGGCAACATTTTTCAATTACAGGGCATTTTCATGTCCTGGTGTAATGAGAAAGGAAATTAATGATTTACAATAACAGCATTTAAATTTCTTGAACTTTTTCTCAAAAACCTACTTTTAAACATGTTGGCTCAGTAGCAGTGTTCACTGGGACACATAAGTAGCACTGTTAGCAAATTTCTTTTTGTTTGTTTCTTAATGTTAATGCAATTTGCAGATCCACATGACTGTGTAGATAAACACTATTTGTCACAACTGATATAAATAGCTTTATCTATATACAGTACAAGTTTCATATATGTTTACATAAAAACCACTGTGGTTGACATGAACAAAAATGAGAAAGTGTGCATCAGCTTATGTGTTCATGTTTAAATGTAGAAATTTTTTATTTAGTTTTCACTGCAGTGACAGACTTCACTGAGCTCAAAAAAGATGGATTTTCCAGAAAACTGGACAATTCAGTAGTTGAACAAACTATATTTCTATCCAATTAAGGGAAAAAGCTAAATATAAAGCAATTGCTTATGTATGACACACAAATGAAAAAAAAAATTCAATCCATATATACTCTATAAAATTTACAATTTCTTCCTGAGCTCCTCCTTGTACAGTGTTGCATGGTAGATCTGGCTGTGCCATATTGCCCAGCTATAGCAAAGCTGACTGCCGCAGACTGTACTAGTTGATGAAAAAATGTACTATTTAATGAAAACCATCAGCTAGTGGATAATGTATGTAGGAGTGCTTATGGTTCCAGTGTTTGTCTTACTTTTAAGAGTATACATTTAAGGTTAGAAACCAAAATGTAATTGCAATACTCTTTTTTAAGCTTTATGCTCAAATATGTGGGCTATTGTCACAGTTTCTTTTAAATGATAGCAATCACATGTGATCAGGCATGTACATATATACATTGCTGTTCCTGTTAAGGTGATGTTAGTTTCTGTCTCTCAAAAGGAAAAATGCATGTCTTTGTAACAGATGTTTGTTTCAGTTCAGAGTTGCAATGTGATATCAGATCTGAAAATACATTCCAATTTTAAATCCAAACACACATACTCAAGGTTTTGGTGAGTACTGATGCTGCAGAGCATTAAACTGTCGGGTCAAGCTTGTTGAACATGTTGGGCCATTCATGTTGTGCTTATGTTTTTCCCATACCTCGCTAAAAGTTTCATGCCCTGTCTTCAGTGTCATTCCCTCTTCTATCAGCCACAGAAGTAGATACACCAGTGTGATCAAATCACAATACTAAAGTTCCATTAGGTAGCATGATCTGTGACCACTTGGCTGTCAAAACAGACATTTTGTGTGTAGAGGAATTTCATGTGTTAGCTTAATTACCTTGCTCTTAATTAATGTCTAGCTGAAAGGCCCGACCATAAGGCTCCTAAACTGATGTCATTCTGATATTAGTAAACCATCTGCTAAGACCTTGGTCTTGTTGTCGTAGCCACTGTTGTAGCCTAAGCAAAGCCAGCATCCTTCCATCAGGAAAATGTTTAGAAACAGGCCTCAGAGTGACACACGTGACCAAAGTCTTTAAACAAAGCTCCCCTATCTGCCTAGGGCAGAATAGTTCCATACTTCTGTGAGGCCACAGATCTTTGGGAATATTCTCCCCGGGTTATGACCTTGTACCATGTCTGTATGTCTTGATGTTTTTCCCTTCATGTTTTAATGTTTAATGTATGTTCCACTTCTTTTATCTTCATTATTAAATTTATATTCTTCTCAATCTAAAGAAACCAGTGTCCTCGTTCTTGACAGGAAAAACGGTCATCGACATGCGTTGTTAATGTCTGAACAGTCTGATTTCACTATGTACCCTGTATTGTTTTTTCTGTCAACATTGTTGTCTTGCTGCTTTTACTTACTGCATATGACTGTATATTTGGATCTTAAAGTCCTATTTAACTTACACTGAATATTAATCCATATGATTTAAAAGGGGAATGGAAGTCTGAAGAACTTTAGAGATCAACTGTATTTCCCTATATCTTATGCAATCAATAAGCACATTTGGGATTCTCTTCTCTATACATTTTTGGTTGCCTTTCAAATATTGCATTTAGCTTCTTGTCCAAATCCATAAGCTGCATAATTTTTAAAAGGTTGTCAGACACATAATCACTAAGTTAAATTGTCATTTTCAGGTTATGAGATGTTGATCCTCAACACTTTCATAGAAGAGTCCACCTCCAAAACTCCTTCCAAAACTAAAAGAATGTTGCTGTTCATTGAGCTTAAGAGTCCCGACTAGTCTACCATTTGCTGGCTGCTCCTGGTGGTCCTCTGACCACCCGTCCATTCTCTGTGTTCCCTTAGGTGACCAGTACAAAGGGCAAGAAGAGAGTTTAATAGGCCGGTGACAAGAAAAGAAATTCTCGAACCAGTACTCGGTCTTGGGAGGACTGCAAACAAGCTGAAAATAAAAATAAGCATTCACATAAAAAGCCCTGCCACAACACAAACACTATAGGAAAAAAACAGCAATTAGCTCAAAGGAGGGAGATTCTTGAGTGCTCCCCCTCTTCTGCTTCTCCATCGCGTCCTGTCACCAGCTCCTTCTCACACTTAGCTGGGCTTGCCCACAGCGTTCCCACACATGCTTCCCTGTCATACGCTCTGATGCAGAGTCTTCACTGGTGCCCTGCAGCTGGCCCTCCAGAATCGTCACCTCCAAGCCTTTTCTCTGGACCCGGTGTTACGTAGTGCCGCTGCTCTGGACCCTAGCGGCTCTCTCACACCACCCCGTGACAAAAGCATGAACAATCAGGTCCTTTCATACCACCCAAAGGTGGAGGGAAGCTGCCTTCTCATCCACTGGGGAAAACACCAATGTACAGGCACCAAGTTAGGGAGCAATGAGTATGCTCACATCTTCTCAGTTCCTCTCACCAGGAGGGAAAGAAGGTCCAGCCCTTCTTGAGTATACTTGTTCCGGAGCCCAAGCCATGAGTTGAAGTGAGTCCAACAAGAGCCAGAACCACTCAACCTCGTGGACAAGCTCAGGCTCCATCCCCACTAAAAAGGTGACATTCCAAATCCCTAGAGCTAATGTCTACAGCTGAGGATCGAACGTTCAGTGTTCTTGCCCCTGGCTGCTGCCTCGCTTACATTGCACCTATTATTCTACATCCTCTCCCGTGGGTGGTGAGACCACAAGATGGGAGGCCCTTGTAACCCATTTGGGTTGAGCCCAACCGAGCCCCATGGGCTAAGGCCCGGCCACCAGACATGCTGTGCCGGTTAATTACAGGACATGCCTCTTGCACACAAAAATGCACCTGGCCTACACGCTGAACACATGCTGAGAATGTGTGGGTGCTATATTGCCAGCAGCAAGTATATCCTGAGCCTAAGACTCTTTCCATCAGACTTATTGTGATCTAACAGGTAGTTTTTCTGTCAGTGATTAATACATTTACTAATTTCTTCAGTCTATTATGGTTAAGTATAAACTATATATTCAATTTCTATCTTTACTTCTATTTCTCTTTTGTACAGAGCCTGTGTATTACTACAGAACAATATACCATTTTCTCACAGTATATTTCGAATCTGATAAAGCAGTATAAGTTATCATCAGACTCGCTGTCACATATGAGAAATTTGAAGTACTAATAGGTGCAGATTCCAGGTTAATAAATGTAAGTAAAACCCTCTCTAATAGTATTCAAATGATTTTAACCATTCAGTTTCTTGAACACAGGAACTGCATCTAAGATCTAATCATTGAGGGATTCATTGGGTAATATTGTGTTTTAACATATCATTTTAATGTAAACCACTTTGCGTTACAATTTTATTGTATGAAAGGTGCTCTATGTGCGCTATAAATAAAGATTGATTGATTGATTGAATTACATAAATTCACAAGAACAAGTACATCCTGCACAGCAATACATTTAACAGGTAACAATAATAATAAAAGTTAAAAAAAGGTAGCAATAATAAAAAATAATTTTATATTGGAGAAAGGCAAATAAATTACAATTACAATATTTGAATAAAGAATTGTAAACTTAAAATTGGAATTAGGTTTCTAGCAGGTGGCAGTCTCTGGCTGCCGATGGTGACGCCACTACGGAAATGGAGATATTTGCAGTCTCACCGCTAGATGACTGGCTGCATTAGAAAGCAATCCCCATAGACTCCCATGTTAAAATGTCCGATTTCACAGCTGAAATAAACATGTTTACAGATTGGCTGAATTTTATATATTT
>JBAMHX010000015.1:12729074-12765981 GCA_037177515.1 Pseudomugil tenellus
AATAATAATAATAATAATAATAATAATAATAATAATAATAATAATAATAATAATAATAATAATAATAATAATAATTGGAGACTCTAAATTGCCCTTAGCAGTGAGTGTGTGGATGGTTGTTTGTCTATGTGTGTTGCCCTGTGACAGACTGGCGACCTGTCCGGGGTGTACCCCACATCTCGCCCTGTGTAGCGACCCCGTTTGGGAATAAGCGGTAGAAAATGGATGGATGGATAGATGATATAAATTATAGAAATGTGATTTGGTGAAATTTACAAAATAATTCCATTCAACAGAATAGACAAAAATGGAATCCTCCATCACATCATTTATTCAATCAAATTCATATTTGTAGTCTGAAATGGTCATGTTGTGGGTGATCTGAATCTAACAGGATAAAGCTGGCTTTCCTCACTCACTTTACGTCGTGAAGATCCGTTATTCAAGGAATTACCAAAAATTTCGCTGCACTTTTAGACAGTCTTCAATAGTTTCTTGGCTTTCATGTGCCATCAATACTTGAGCACTCAGGGGCATAAAAACTTTTCTTTTGGGTATTGTTGACAAGTACAAAAACCCTTTGTTTTATAGCAGATTGCCTGCATAATACATAATTACTCTATTCATTCATTATAAACTAACACTGAATTAATGTAACACATTCTTTTATAAGTAAGGATTTATATAAACCCCCTTTCATACACAGGGGTTATTGTAGACTAAAATCATCAATGAGTGATATTTCAGACAATATGTCCTGGTGGTTGTTGCTGGAATTAAATTCCAGGCAGAGTTTTTAGTGTGCCATCTGTTCTTGAGTCCCATCATAATTACTAGTTTTTGAAAGCTCTGTCCCAAAATTGGGCTCTTTATCTGCTGCAGCAGACAATGAACTTGTTACCATCTTAGAAGCCACACAGATCAGATACTTTCCAATATACATACACATTCTTTGGAAATTATCTGAAAAGAGACACAACAGAATCTCTTACTCTGGTTCTTGTATTTGGCACTAAATGGATTAATATGAATTTATTTTCCTACTTGTCAGGTAAAGTGCAACACCAAAATATATGCATGTGTAATTTTTCTCATCTGACATAAGATAAGACCTTACTTTATTCAGGCGTGCTGTCTCTTTCTCAGACGCAAACTCTCATGGGGAGGTTTCCACTTGACGAAGCATGAATATGTTTGAGTTTGAGCAAGGTATGAAGCTTAAGCTGCGAAGCCTGCATGAATAGGATTGTCACTCTAAAATAAGCTGGGATCACATTATTATGCTTTGATACAGCAATGGCAAGTTTAGCTGGCATCGTCATGCACACAGATACGATCCCACATACAGAGAAGCACAGTAAAAATAAACACACACACTCAGAATTTTTTCTGTGTGCTGAGGTGTAAGAGGGTAAACAATATCCGGCTTCAGTTTCGCTCTGGCAAGCAGAATTAGCTGAGGTTAATGCCAGCACTTCAGTTCAGGAGGAAAATGGACACTACTGTGTATGTGGAGGCAGAGTTGACCATTTTCACATCATCTTTAACTTTATTAAAGAAATATAAAATGGCAGGCCATTAGGGCAAACCCATCCGCGAGCATCTTATCCTGTAATGCTTTTATAACAATCTAATTCACCACAAATAACATGGCTCTCTAACACTCCATATCCTCACATAGACACTTCTCCAGTCTTTCAAATATGACTATGAGCTCAGTGATGACTGTAGCAGGTGGAAGTGGATGGTGCTGCTTTTCTGCAGTGATAAAGTGACCCTTCTAACATGGTCGTCTGCCTGTCCTGCCCTCTAATTAAACAACAAAAGAAGAGAATAGAGGAGAAAACGTTCAAACTGAGATGCAAAGCAGACATATTTAAACTTCATGTTCATCATTCTTTCCACTTCCTCTCCTTTAACAGTCTCCACATTCTCATTTCTCCCTTTGCCTCATGTTCTTCCATTTCCTCTCTTCCTCTGTGTGAGTTATAAGGGATGAGAGGAAGTCATTCTCTGTGTGTGGTTATTAGTATTGATCTGAGAGCCGTTCAACAGCCGTTTCCTGCTGATTCCCCCTCCCTTCCTTTCGTACTTTATATCATTTAATAGTGCCCCTCACCCCCACCCATCCATCATGGCTGGCTTGCTGCTCTACAGTGACTTGTTAACATAGTGCTTTGTCTGCTGTGTCTGACTGATTTACAGGCTATTGTGGCCTTAATACTGCTCCACACACTCACACACACCTACAACTAACTGACCACGGAAACAGTAAATTTATACTCAAGCGCACACAAGTGTATTTTATTGACCAATAAAGACCACACAAATACACACCCACTTCATTCCTGCTGTTTGCTCACTGTGCAGTCCTTCACACACATCTATTATTGAAACTATAAGTATTTACTACAGGGTTCGCTGGCTTTCCTCACACAGAAGAATGTGATAGTTTTCCTGATTTGCTTTTCTGTCTGTTGTGTGAATTTTAAGTCACTTTTTTTAAATAGATTTATATCTAATATAATCAGATGTCATGATTTTGCTCTCAAAAACAAAATCATAAAGGCTCTACATCCACACACACATTGTAAACAAAGTCACACTGCCAAACTAATAACCAACATAAATGTACTGGTTTAAGAGTCTTTATGAGTATCTTATTATTACTAACAGAGGATTTAGTAGAAAAAAAACTGGGCATGTATGTTTTTCCACAGTATTAATGCCCCCCCCCCCCCACACACACACACACACACACACACACATGCACACATGTGGGTTACATCAAAATCCCACACAGATTGAGCATAGATTTACATGATTAAAAAATATATCACCCACATGGTGTGTTTGTGTGCTTACTCTGCAATCAGCTTACTCCCTTTTCTCAGTGGTCAACAGCTGTCTCTGGTCAACACAGCCTCTAACAACTTTCACCTGTGTAGAAGTCTGACAGTAACCTCAGCCTTTAGCCATAACCTTAATCTGCCACCATGCAATAGACCATTAGCCTTAGCATTTCTAGTACTATTGGCATGTCAGTCCTCTGTGACCATGTCTATTAGTCTTAGCTAATAGAGCAGCCATCAGTAATGAAGACACACTACATAGGTCCTAATGGCTTATGGAAAGGATGTAAACAAGGTCAAAAGTAATACAAAAGCAGCACATTACAAGGAAAGGTAGATGAGAGAAAACTACCACTGTGGTCAAACAATAACTCAGCTCACAGTTGTACCAAAAAAACAAGCTATTTGTAAGAAGAAAAAAGAGGCATTTCTAAATCATCATACCATGCATGCTATCTACAGTTCAGCTTGGCCTATCCCTTAATGTATGACAGTCCCTCCCATGCCTTGAATCATTTGCTGAAAAACATTGTGTAAATCTTTTTATACATTTTGAGGGACAAAAACAAGCATGATCTAACATCACATACCTACCGTAGGGGACAAGCAAACACAGGCTCAGTCTGGTCATTTTACCATACAATGCAAAGCTGGTTAAGTGAATCATAAGCAGGAAAAGTGAAACAGGCAGAGGAGGGCTGAAATATATAGACTGTGAAGGTGCTGTTCCAACACATTAAGCTTCAACTAATTCCGAAACTAAAGCAAGTCTAGCTGATTTTAGCAAATTTCTTTGTTTTCTAGACAATGACAAAAAAAATGTTTAAGAGAAACGTCACATACGTGATAACGTATAAACTCGGTTGTTATGCAATTATATCAAATTGTCTGATTATACTTACAAAATTTGTTGCAGATTTAAAGCTAAATTGAATTGATTTTTAACAAATGTATATAGACCTGGCTACATTTTTCATGTTTCTCATTTTGTTTTATTTAACTGATGTTAAAAACTTTTTGAGATTTCTTATGTGAAGTACAAGTAAATGGAAATTTTTCATGCAATTGAAACTCAGAACTGCAACAGATTAGGCTTGAATAATATATGTATGGTGCATGACTGCATGATGGAAAGCCTTGACGGATTTGTTGTCTTATCATTCTTTAAACCAGTAGGTTCAAACAGAACCTGGACAAATGAAACTTTCTGATCTATGTGATCAAAAACAAAGACAAAGGAGAGTAGGCTGTTTGCAATGGGAAAACATAAAATAATTTCAAGATAAAGGATGAGCTGAATCTAAAAATATCAAAGTTGTTTTCTCTGTTGCAGAAGGTCTCTAACCCTTGAATGTTGAAATCAAATAATGACATTGAAATATATTCATGGCTAGTACGCAACACGTTAGTCTAGTTTTTTCCTATTGCACTCAACTATTTCTATACTGCTACTCTCTATACGATAATATTACTTTACCTATTTAGGTGCAGCTATTGACACACACAAAACTAATTACAAATACACAGATTATATAGCCTTTTAATCAACTCACAGAGACTTATCCAACTGTCAAAATGTAACTGACTGCTACATTCAGAAATGGGAACTCCAACAAGGATTTTTTTCTTTGTTTTAAAAATGGAATTTATGCCAAATTGGCCTTTTCTGTTCACAGTGGCCCACAGTTCCAGATTAAGATGCTGATTTACATCTCTGACTCTTATTTATACTTGTTCTCTCTGCTCTTTTCTACACCAGCTCTCTTCCCATGCGTGCATAAGAATGATATTCAGATGCATGTTAATCCACCCTGGATATTAATTACAGTCTCCATTAACATTTAATAAATACTTCCCAGGTGGGCCTGCTGCTGAGAGAGCTGAGAGCCTTATCAAATATTAGGCCTTTAATTGGCCTTTCACTCCAATGAATGGCTTTTAAATTAGTGTGCAGTTATCATCTCTCCACCAACCACAGAGCCAGGCTGATCAGTACACACAGATGTGCCAATTTGCTGAGTCAGGGCATCTTAATGACCTGAGGTAGGCACATCATTGTTTAACACTCCATGGCCAAAACAAGAATAGTGAAGCAGCAGGTTTCAGGCCACAGTGAGATACTTAGTGAGTCTGGTTATAGCTTGGAGGTCTGTTGGGACAGAACCTGTACAGTTTTTCAATAAGAAAGAGGTGCTGTGAGAATGTTGACACAGTTTTAATGGAGATAATATAACACAATAAATAGTTTCAATTTAATATGAGACCACTTCAAATACACAATAGGGAAGAAACAATTACAAGTGTTTGATTTTTGCAGATGTTAATATTTGCCATTAAAGATTTATTAAATTTTCTTCAAATATTATACAATTAAAAATCACTATCTCTTCATTCTATGTGATAATCACAAGAACAATACACCTACAAAATAGACCTATATGCATGTTGCTACTTGGTTATTCTGATAAGATACACAGAACAAATATTTCTATTTTTACAACGCTTAGTATTCATGCAAGCATGCAAAAGTTTGAAACTAGTGAAAAGTGGACTTTTCCAACACAGCAATGAAAACAGAGTCACCATCACTTCACTGAAAACTTCCAGACCTATATGTACCTCCAATGTGGAAAGAAACTTGAGTGAATGTTTGGTGTTCTGGTAATAGTACCATTTTGTCATTTTACCTATAATTCAAGGTGTCAAGCTCCCCCTTGCAGCTTTTGTTAGTTATATAATTGGTTTTGCATACATCCACTTTTAGTTGTTATCTGAATGGAGCAAGTCTGGATTTGAACATTTAAACTGGATAATGAGCAAACTAATGGTATAAGCTTACTAAGCTTACCTTTTTTTTTTTTTTGCTTACTGCAAGCTACTTCATTTTAATACTGCATAGTAACATTTTTAAAATCTGTTTTATTGTAAGCCAGAGCTGCTTGACTCTTTTAATAAATGAACTTACACATCTGAAGGGAACATGTATCCAACATGAATGTTCTTGTTTGCTCTCCCAAAGCTTCCACCGATAGGTCATCTTTACATTTATTCATTTAACAGCAACTCATCCCCAGACATCTCTGCTGCCAAAGCACTGTAAAACACCCCCTTCGTTTACACCATGTATAATACAATCTTATCTCAAGGTGATTCATGACATACACCTTGGAATACCTTGTTTTAAGAATTTATAAAATCAAGACAGTGAACTTCAGTGGAGACAAGCACATCAGAAAGAAATGACTGGGTGTGGCATTGAAATACTGCATAGTCAACTTTTTTTTATCATGACACCCTATACTGACTAACCTGACCAATTAAAACTGAGTACTTAGACAAACCTAATTAGAACATATCATTTTCACAGATACATACAAAGAAATAATGGAAATATTTCCATTAAAAGTTCCCCAAGTAAAAGACCCACAAGATGATGACGAGCAAAGGAGAGAACTCTCCCTTGCCTGGACTTGGGTCACCTGGGTCACGAGGGTGAGCGTGATCCAGGTGGGGTGGGATGTCATGCCCTGCTCCAGACTTTCAGCCCAATCTCCATCAATTGCCACCAGACTCGTTATCCCTTATCACCTGCACTTGTTCCTGATTCCCTCACAGCCTTGTATCCCTCAGCTCACAGTCATTCCTTTATCGGACATTAAGTATACACCTATGGTTGTTCATGCTGCTCCTGCCTTCCCTATTGTCCTGGATATCCCACAGCCTGCCTTCTTGCTCCTCATGCCTGCAACCCTCCTGGACTCCTTCACCTTCCTGACAGGTTTCAGTCAATCCCTTATTACTTTCAATAAATCCTGTTCACCTTCCTTTTGGCTCCGGCTCACCTCCATTACATGGGGCACGAGGGTGAGCGTCTGGTGGCCGGGCCTTTCGGTCCAGCCCGAAAAAGCCAGACTCGCTGGCTGAGTCCACGGTCAGAGATAGTCACTGTTGTGTCCCGTCATGCCAATTAAGTTGCAGTTTGGTCTGCTTCCTGTTTATGTTTTGTTTTGAAAGTCTAACATGCCTCTCGTTTCAGGTGTCTTGTCCTTCTTGTCTGTCTGCATGGATTGATTTCACCTGGCATCTATTTCTTACTGTCTGTCTATATATTCTCAGTGATTTCCTTAGCCTGTGCCAGATTGTTAGACACTGTGAATGAGAGAGCTCATAGTCGTTTTCCAGTCTTTATGCAAGCCTGTGCTTTGGAATAAACCTTTTGACGAGTAATCATCTCAGAAGTCCTGCATTTGGGTCCCCTGCCTGTGCTCACCCTAACAGTCAGAGCTTGCTCTGCACAGTAAGCCGGATTCATTTATGGTGAGAATTCCTAACCTATATAGCCTATATAACCTATAACTTATGTAGACAGGATTTCTAGGTGCAGCCAAGGCGTTGAGTGGATCTGGTTTGCTGACATCAGAATCAGGTCTCTGCTTTTTGCAGATGATCTGGTTCTGCTGACTTCATCTGGTCATGATCTCCATGATTGAG
This sequence comes from Pseudomugil tenellus, assembly GCA_037177515.1. NCBI lineage: Eukaryota > Metazoa > Chordata > Actinopteri > Atheriniformes > Pseudomugilidae > Pseudomugil > Pseudomugil tenellus. Next base: position 12,736,418 of record JBAMHX010000015.1, read on the forward strand.
CATGAGATCAACGGGCGGATAGGTGCTGTGTCTGTCGTAATGTGGACACTGCGTCGGTCTATCGTGGTGAAGAAGGAGCTGTGCCAGAAGGAAAAGCTCTCGATTTAACAGTGGATCTTTGCTCCTACCCTCACCTATGGTCATGAGCTGTGGGTAGTGACTGAATGAATGCAATCGCCAATACAGGCAGCCGAAATGAGTTTCTTCCACAGGATGGCTGGGCTCTCCCTTACAGATCGGGTGAGAAGCCCGGTCATCCAGGAGGGACTCCTCCACATCGAGAAGAGCCAGATGAGGTGGCTCAGGCATCTGATTAAGATGCCTCCTGGACACCTCCCTGGTGAGGTGTTTCGGGCACATCCATGTGGTAGGAGACCTGGGGGGAGACCCACGACACGCTGGAAAGATTATCTCTCCCGGCTGGCCTGGGAACGCTTTGAGATTCCTCCCGATGAGTTGGTGGATGTGGCTGGGGAGAGGGATGTCTGGGCTTCCCTCCTTAGGTTGCTGCCCCTGAGACCCAACCCTGGAAAAGGAGAAGAAAAATTACAGACAATACATATGGTACAGTTCCCCAAGTACCCAAATTAAAAAAACACAACCACAAAAAGTTATTCCCCATAAACCTTAACCTTTAACCTAATTCCAATCCTAAATTACCCATAACTCATTAAAGGTGTATGAATACCTGGGAACAACTTTTCTCAATCCACCACTCCTGGCAGACATAGACAGTCCTAAGTACTGATGATGTAATTATGTTTTGTGCAGGTGTTGAATCTTTCTGGCCAATTGCTTGCCAAAAGTGTCATTACTCGAAGCCATGCTTAACAGCTAATTTGGGACTACTGACATCTATTGGTTAATTGACAAACAGCATGGCATACCATATATATCAACTATATATATATAACTTTTCTAACTTTTTTCTCTAGTTTACCCTTTTTTAAAATGCTGTCAGAAAAGGCTTGTTTGTTGTTCATTTTTTCTCAATTAAATCTGTGCAGATCCATCCTCCCTTGAGAATATTGGTTGTGAATGTTCAAATGTGAATCACTGTCATATCCTGACTGCCATCACTATTTGACATACATACTCAGGCACAAATACACATATTCACACTAATCTAATGCATCAGAAGACAAATACGCTGTCAGAAGCACTCAACATCAAATATGAAAAAATCACCTCAGAGTTTTGGATGCAATGAAGAACAGCTTTTTACACTCTTGGAAATCACTTAGAGAGGGAAGTCAGATTTCTGTTTCTAGCTGTTTTAATTATATTACACAGAATAAAAGTAGTACATCCACCATTTGAAAATCTGCTGGATTGAGCTGTTTTCCTAAGACAATTGTTTATGTGGATACGATACTTTAAGGCATGAGGTCTTGCAAGATAGCGGAAGAGTGGTGAATACTGGATACCTTGAGAGCATGAAAGACAATTTGCTTATTTGAGTGTTGAAGCATATGAAATAAACAGCGTACTGCTCACGGTGTACCCTGCCTCTCGCCCAATAATTGCTGGGATAGGTTCCAGCTACTCACAACCCTGAATTGGACAAAGTGGTTTACAAGATGGATGGATGAATTCAGTTTACTTACAGTCGCCATTGTTGCTCTGGACTGGTACATATGATATTGAACACTGTGTATCATTTTAAGAATTCAAGAGGCACTAAAACAGAAAGAGGATAAAAACTCCTTTCTGTTACTGTTTTCATTCAAGGAAATCATTTCCACTGCATATAAATACTGCTTTCTGTGTATGCCACTCCTGTCAAAAAATTAATTTGTTTAAGTTTACAACATGAAACTAAAGTACTGCATGGTTTAGTCCAGTCAATATCTATCCTGATGTAAAATAATAATGATCTGTAAAGTGTGATGTGCACAGCAATCATTTAGTCTCGGAGTTAAATAATATAAGACCAAACTCACATCAGTTGAATTGCTTAGGCTGCTGAGTTTAGAGTACCAACACCAGACGATATGAGATCTCTCATGGCCCATTTGACCGGGTTCATCCATTTTTTTACCCAAGGAATTTTGTATTTCATAGCCACAAAAAAAGTCCTTTTTGGGTGCGTTAAGTCTGATCTTTATAGCCAAAATCATTTAAAACCTTGCTCAAATGAAGCTGAAACTAGAGAAGCTATTTCAGAATAAGAGCTCCCTCTACTGGTCAACTCATTCCTCAATTTAATCATTTATTGTTGTCAGTAAATCTCCAACATGAACAAAGACTGGTGACTTCACTGAATTATATCAGGAATTAAAAGTTGAGACTACTTGGAATCTGTCTCATCTGGTGATTTCAGCAGAGGCATCTCATGCATTGCCTATGTTATCATGACAACTTATTTGTTTTACTCCTGAACTCTCTCCTCTTCCTTTTTAAAATCTAGCATCCACCTCCAAATTCAACCATTCTTTTAGTATAGTGCTTCTATCACACAAAAATACACACTGACACAAACACAGATGTTCTTTTATCCTGCACTCATCTGTTTCCTCTCGCAGCTCTTTTGTACTTCTAATGCAGACTGAGAATGTACTCCTGCTGTCTGTCAGACAGTCTTTTTCCATTCATTACATTAAAAAGAAGGAAAGCGACTGTGCATAAGTTTTCTCAAAGTGAGAGTGCAATATAACAGGCACACATACCCACTGACATACACACATGAATAATTTACACTTCTATCAGCTTTAATGGATCCACCAATTACATTTTAGGCTCAATCTATAAGTTGTCAGCAAATAGTCTTCCTATAATGAACAACAGCTTCATATATATTTAATAAGAGAGATTTTGCATGATTTGAAATTGCGCCCTTCTGTTCTCTTAAAGTGACATAATAACACCTCAAAGCTTTTCTAAGACTCAGTCTAGCCTTTTAGCATAGGAAACTAAAGCTTTCCACCTACAGCATGTTTTTGCTATGCTGTGAAAAGCAACTCTTCTTTGCCCTCCATCTCATTCTCCCCCTGGTGTCCTCCTCTTCCACAGTCTTACCCTCTTACTCGGTCTCTGTTCAGCTGCCCTGCTGCTGTGCTCTTTCCTCTCTCACTCTGGTCTTTCATATATAATGCATGTTAAACAAACAGACGAGTCAGAGTCACTTAAATGCACAGCTGTCCCCTCTCTCCTGACTACAGCTCTTGTCACCCTGAGAGAGAAGCGGGTCACATCTCTGTCATGCAGTCCAGATGCAGCTGAGAAGCTCCATCAAATCCAAACTATACATTTTACATTGGAGGAAAAATCTATTTTACTTCTACTCCTGAGCTTATTTCTATAAATATACTCCTTTACCAGCAGTTTTTTGGAGCGTTCATATCATCATTATCTTCATCCTGGAATACTTATGCAACTTAAATGTGGATATGCATATCTCCCGGTTTAACTCATCCTGGACTCTATTGCCCCACTTAAAATAAGAAAACCCAAAAATAAAACCTTGCCTTGGCTTAATAATAGCACCAGTTCTCTGAGTGAGTAATTTAGGAGAAATGTAAAAAAGGATAGACTACAGATCTCTTTTTAATTCCCCAGGAATTATTTGCACACACACCAGCAAGCAGTTAATGTTGCAAGAAGCAACACCATGAGAAAAAAAAAATCTTCTGTACCTTTGTACGGAAGCAAAGCAGTTAACCTTTGCACATGCATGGCGTTTTTACATACTAGTCCACTACTTTCCTCTAAATATTTTATGTTATCTGGTTTTGCAATCTTTTTAACAAAAGCTAGTCTAGATTAATTTTTAACAGGAGGAGAAAGAACTTTTATTTTTCCGATCACTGAGTAGCTTTTATTTTCTGAAAACTCCTACACTGACAGCGTGGGAAAATGCGGAGAGATCCTCTCAACCAGGCCCAGCTGCTGTTAGCTAGCTGCAAATGTCAACAGGATGCTCAAATGGCCAAACTAACTTCTGTGTCCTCCTCTGACCGTGAAAGTTGTTTACGTCTGCCTGAACAAGTAGCCGAACTGGAGGCATGGATATCCACCCTGCACCAGATCCGAGAGGCTGAGATCATGATGGATCATGATGTCATCAGAAATTCACAACCCGTAGAAAGTCGGGGCTCCCGTTAAAGCCATTCCACAGGTTGCTGGCCACTCGGAAGAAGCAAGCTCCTTGGTTTTGGACCGTTTCTGTGCTGTACAGCTCTCTCTAAAAAAGCAACTCTTGATCCAGAAGTGTTTGCTAATTATAGACCAATGTCCAACCTCCCCTTTATATCTAAAATTCTGGAGAAAATAGTTTCAAATATGTGCCAATCTGAACAGAAACAATCTGTTTGAGGAATTTCAATCTGGATTTAGAGCTCTTCATTGCACAGAGACAGTGCTGGTGAAAGTTACTAATGGTCTTCTTATGCCCTCAGATAAAGGGCTCTTGTCTGTTCTTATCTTGTTAGATCTTAGTGCTGCATTCGACACTATAAACCACAACATTCTGCTACAGAGGTTGGAACATGTTATTGGTATTAAAGGGACAGCACTAAGCTGGTTTAAGTCATATTTATCTAATAGATTTCAGTTTGTTAATGTAAATGGCAAGTCATCTTCACACACCAGAGTAATTCATGGTGTTCCTCAGGGTTCTGTACTTGGACCAATATTTTTTACATTATACATGCTTCCCTTAGGTAATATCATCAGACAACATGGTTTAAACTTTCATTGCTATGCAGAAGATACTCAGATTTACTTCTTATGAAGCCTGATTAAACCATTAAGTCCATTAGATTACAAAGATGTCTTAAAGACATAAAGATCTGGATTACTCTAAATTTTCACATATTAAACTCAGACAAGACTGTGGGCCTCAAAAACTTAGGATAAAATTGTCTAGGTTTGTAAATAATCTGGATGGCATTAGTTTGGCTTCCAGTACTACAGTGAGGAACCGTGGAGTTATTCTTGACCAGGATTTGTCCTGTGGCTCACATTGAAAACACGTTTCTAGAACCGCTTTCTTCATTTAGGGACAATTAGGGACAACCTGTCTCAAAGTGATGCAGAAAAAATAGTTAATGCCTTTGTTATTTTTAGACTAGACTATAGCAATTCCTTATTTATGTTCTGTCCCAAATATGCCCTAAAAAGTCTCCAACTGTTCCAAAATACTGCAGCGAGGATTGGGACGAGAACAAACAGAAGAGATAATATTTCTCTAGTTTTAGCATCTCTTCGTTGGCTCCCTATTAAATTTAGGATAGAGTAAAAAAATCCTTCTCCTGACATATAAAATTCTCAATGACCAAGCTCTGTTGTCTTCTCTTATCTATCCACGTGCTTCCCCTCAGTCAAATTTAAAAAAAAAAAAAATTCAACATGTTTTTCCACTGTTATGTGGATTACACTTGCCGTTATCTTTCACTCAAATCCAACAACCAAGCCAAACTCACCAACATTCACAACAGCATCAATAAAATAAAGTTCTGATGTTAGCAAACTTTTTTCAACTCTTTATTTGTTTATAAAGTACCACAAGAATTAACACCGACTTACATCAGAGATATTTTATCATCCCCCTCCTCCACCGTCAGATCTGCCACTTCCATTCAAAACACAACTCTTCTCATTGGTATCCTGAATGGACCACCTGGCAGTCTGGTGCAGGATTATTTCAATTTTGAGCTCAAAGTTTAACCCTATAACACCAAACTATCTTGATTTCTACCCATTTTGCATAGTTTTTTGGATGGCCACTCACCTGACGTTAGTGTTTGAGGATTAAGGAAGTAGAACGTGTGGAGGTATTTTACAAAAAATGATGCTTATTAAAAAGAGAAAATTCCTATTTATACTTTCATGTCTCTGTATGAACATAAGTTTTCACTTGTGTTCTATCAGACTGTGTAGTGCAGTGTTTGATTCATATAAATGTGTCTCTTGTATTCCTTAATGCTTAAGTCTGAATAAAATAGTTTCTTTCATCAGTGATTTCATTTATAAATCAAATTTTTCTTTTAATATGTGGAGGGGATAAACTGCTGCGTGGGTTCACTCTGAGTTGCATACATGCATTAATAAACACTCAAAGTTTTAGGTGGAAAAATAGCCCAATTTTCCAGGTGCAGAGGTCTGTGGAATAGAGCATCTTACAGTGAAACAGTATTATTCTGCATCAGCAATGTGAATAGTGAGAGCTATTATTCCATCCACTCATATAAGTGTCTAAAACTTGACAAAGGGTGTGATGGGGCCTGAAAATAAAGAACTTGAGTGGGTTTGTGCAGGCTAACTTAGTTCATTGTCATATTCCATGCATTTTGCTGCAATAATGTGATGTAAACTGACTTCAGCACTTCAACAGGAAGCTTTGTAGCATTTGGAGTTGAAAGCTCCTTCAATGTTGACATATTTCTGAGGTCAGTACAATACTGCTTTGTAATAACATTTGTATTTTCAGCTGTGCATCTTCTAAAGATAGAGAAAGAATCGCATCCAAATTAATCTCATGGTAACGTCATTAGAAACGCATAAAGGTAGATAAATTGTGCATTCTTCTCTTCTACAAAAGTCTCATCTGGGTGGTGAAAGGAAATAACAGGAATAAATGATGATTTGCTTAGCGCTCTCCACCCACTGTAGGGAGAAAGAAAACTGGATTTATTCAGACAGCTAATACACACAGTGACTCAGAGTGTATACCATGTGTGGATGAAATGGGCTCCAGAGGCTTTTCCTCTCACACAAAGCAAATACCTGTGCTGGAATAAGATATTGATTTGTCATTTCCCACAGCTGACACTCAGTAAATAGGCTAAGCAGACATGCAAGCAATGGTTTCTGATAATTGTTGTCCAATAACAGCAAGCCTTAAGCTCAGATGTACTGTAGATCCTCATTCACATACATGTAGCTGATGAAAACACACACATCCACTATTTGGAATTCATAAGGTAAGTCTTTCTCATTTAAATAATTAAATATTTACCACCCCTTTTACAATGCTTTGTTTCCATGTAAACCTGTAGACCTACTCTTCTTTTATGTAAACCTGAAAACTTGAGCTCCTTAGTTTAAGGAAGTGCAGCAGTTGTTAATTTGCAGTGTGGCGTGCATAATGAGGTGTTGAGCTCATTTCAGATAAATAGGACTCCACTTTTGATTATTTTTGCGTCTTCTGTTTTCTTTTATAAGAAGATTATACAAAAAAAATGGGTAACTACTGAATATGATTTATCATTTTGTATGTCAGTTAGTTTATGTCCAGCTGTTTTATAGATCTTTTCTAAATATTGTGAGGTTTTTTCAGCAGATCCTGTGCTTTTCCCATACTGAACTATAATTACTCCTACATTACTTCAGTTACCCATAGATATCACACAACTCTGTTTCTATTACGTTGAAGTTATTCCTCTTTTTTAAGCTTCATTTATTTAGGAAATGTTTTGCAACTTGGGTACATCATGGGACAAAATATGTCAAATTATTTCTCCGAACAATGTGTGAACTCTACCGCCAGGTGTCGCCAGATCCCCATATTGTACTTCCTCCCCCCACTGGATGGCAGCAAACAGACAGAAGCAGCCAGGAAAAGCAAAGATTTTACAACAGAGGCTGTAGAAGAAAAAAACAGAAAGAAAGAAAGAAAGCCAAAGGACACTTATCAGGAGCTCCGGATATTTGTTATTTTGACAAGCGGCTCCTGTTTAATGGTGTCGCAGTTACAAACGTTGCAGGGATAATATAAAGATAATGCTTTACACCAGGAAGTCCACATAAGGTAAAGCATTCCGTGAGGAACTTTTAAATTGAGTAGCTGAATTGCTGTAAGTTAATAAAACGAATAAATAAGCTGCATTCACCTTGTTTTTTTTTTTACTGTTAAGTTCTTGAATGTGTAAAATTCTGTCTGAAAGTACGTTTCCCTGAGTAAAACATGCTAGTTTGCACTATGAGTTAAATGAATAATCCGAAGTAATTGACAAACTATATATTAATGGAGATAACCTATTCTGTAGATGTCTGCTAAACAGTAGCAAATGCATTTTGTCATAATCACTTTATACTCTTCATATTCAGTGATAATAGGTTGAACAACTGTATATCAATGTGCACAACTATTTGTAAACATGTTGGCAGAATAACTGCTGACTAAAGTTTTTGTTTTGTCCCTTTTCATTGAAATTGCTGGTACTAATACCACTTCAGGCTTTGTTTTTTACTCATTGGATCATTCTGTCATGGCTGAGGAACCTCCAGAAGAAGTCCAACTACTCAGACGCCAAAAGGCAAAACTAATTGAGATTCTTAGTGCAGATGCAGATTTTGTTCTGCAGCATGCAGATGCCCGCTGTCTGCTGTCTCTTCACGGCTACCAGCAGGTGAAATCGTGCCGTGTCCCCAGTGAAAAGGTCACTGAGCTTTTGGATCATATCATTCAAAGAGGTGCCAAAGCAGCGCAGGGGATGCTAGACCTGCTGAAGGAAAATGATATGCAGGAGACCTTTCCAAAGCTTTTGTTTGTTAAGAATCTGCAAGTCGAAACATTGTCTTCAGGTATGTTCAGTATTATAAACAAGTTCCTGTGTAAAAATAGCTTTTTGTAATACCAAATCTTTTTCTTTGATTTAAAAAAAAAAACAGAGAAAAAAGAAATATCAAGAAAAAGAAATGCTGCTCCCGAATCACAGGATCTCATCCCAACCAAAAAGATCGGCAACACTGGTGAGTCACACAACAAATAAATGTATTCCTCCTCACTGTTAGATCATTGCCAACATTATCCATTGCTCTAACTGCACAGGCTGTGGTTTAGTGAAAGAGAGGCAACTGATGTCCGTGGCTCGTACCATCGGCAGATCTTGGAGGGAGATTGGCAGACTGGCTCTGAACATCCCATCTGTGAAGCTGGAGCAGATTGAAGATGACCATTCACTCCATGTGGAGCGAGTCTTTGCCATGCTGCGTTACTGGCGTACCTGCCAGAGAGAAAAAGCCACTGCTGCTCATCTGCACTGTCTTCTTAGTCAGGAAGACTGGGCCTTGCCACCTGAAAGCATTAACTCTTTGTTGGAGACGGACTGAGGCCTCCAACGTCTCATACCTACCTACTGAGAGGATTATTGACTTTATCATCACAAAAACTGTCAAAGGAGAAAGAGCAATTATTTGAAATCTTTTTTTTAACACACCCAAAATGTCGTATTGTTTAACTTTTGATTTATCTAATCTTTTTGCTGTCATGAATAAGTTACAACAGTTTACTGATAGGAATCCCTTTTAAAAAGGAGATTTACTATGTTAACAATGTATAGTAATAAATATTCTCCTTTAGGAGAAATTTCGAAAACCAAATAGTTGTACATATTTATTTTTAATATATATGTTACATATATTACATATATATATTCTCATATTTGGTGTAATTAAAAGCGCTCTGTCATGTGTTCTTTTTCCATATTTGTTTCATTTTGAACAGATGTGGTTACTCTTTGACCGGTTGGTCTTTGTTGATGCAGGATTGTATCACCGGCCTAAAGGAGCATGATGTGTATTTCAGAGCCACACAGCATTGTGAGCTCAGAAAAAATCATTCTGTTATAACCTTCATGACTTTCTTACAGCTGAAGTAGAGATGCAGCTTTCTAAAGAGATAAGGAAACAATTAACTTTAAGAGTCATTTAGATACAAGTAAAGTACAGTTAGGTTTTGATTTACATTTACAGTTATCTAAGTTTCTGCAATGAGAATCACTTTATTAATGAAGAATCTATGCAGCTTGATCAAGCCAAATTCATTTAATTGTTTGGGCAGGAACTCATGATTCTGGAATTCCAGTTCTCTCATCATTTTTTTCTCTCTTCTGTGTAATCTCAAAGTGCATAAATTAACAGTTAGTTGGGGACAAAGGTTGAGTCCCTCCCATTTCAGTCTTACCCTAGTTTTGCCATGTAGCCATTTTCCTACAGTCTGGGAGCAAGTTGATTAAAGCAGCAAAGATTCACAGATGTTTCAAACTGTAAAAATGTAAGTAAACTGTTAAATAAAAGTTTATCTTAGATTGTAACTGCTTACACGTTATGTTTCTGTTTAACTGTCAACAGCACATGAAGAAATAATGGAAGCAACAGTCCGTGACCTGAGTGAGCAACTTGTTAACCATGCAGAGGGCCAGCTCTTCTTAGATGAAACATTCAAAATTATTGTGGAGGAGGTGCTCCGCAAGGGCACAGATATCAAACATAAGGTATCCAATTAACCCTGAAACATGTCGTCCATTATTTCACAGTTGGAATGGTGAACAGACCGATTAGTCTCCCGTTCTTAATTCAGGTCTGTGAGTGGAAAGAGCCTGACGAGCTAGCTCTCCTTCTGGATCTGGAGCTGAGAGAGGCGGGAGAGCCTCAGGACCGCCTTCTGCAGAGAATAAGGGATGTCGCCAAGTACAGCATTAAGACAAGTAAGACCGAGGGAGACAACTAACCTGTTACAACTTTTTATCAATTTTACTAAGACTTTTCATTGTTAACTTCAGGTCACCCACGTTTCTTTAATCAGCAGTTTGGTGGTGTGGACTATCATTCCTTAGCTGGGCGTTTCCTCACCGAGGCTCTCAACACTAACCTGTAAGAAGTACAATTAAACTGGGAAGCAGATAATATAAAAGATCATTAATAAAAATGTTTGTTAATTAACAGTCATGGTAAATATGTCTAATTCTTTTATTAAAAATGCAATAGTCAGACATGTCGCAATTTCAGTCTTTGGCGAGCTTAATTGAAGCAGAAGCGGATGTATTGATCCGTGATGGATGACATCAGCTTGCGTCGTTTGCCATCTTTACTGTACTGAGGCATCCCAGTATAGAATTTGATTTTTTCTTTTTACTGGAAACATTTTTTTCATTATTTTGCTTGGGACACATGGATACTTAAGTTTTAGACCAGTTACTGTAATACTGGCTGCTATGGGTGGGTTTGTGGGTTTATGGCAGTAAAATATGGTGGCTAGTTGCATTTGTTTGTTTTTTTTTTTTTTCATTAAAGTTCTTTTGTGATTTATGTTTCTTCCAAAACATTTTAAGTACATTTTTATCCCCAAATATATCTGAATAACTACCCATGAATGCTCATATCCTGTGTCATATAGCCTGAAATAAAAAGACTTAAATAAAGCACAAGTTTATCAAAATGTTTATTCAGTATATGAAATAATGCAGCTGTAAGAAAATGTATTCAAATCCTTTTTTTATTATCATTTCTTTACAATACAAAATATAACATCTGTGTAAAAAAAACAACACTGAATTTGTTAATGTGTTACCCTTTTTGAATGATTGCCACAAAATGCTTCACAAAAATGAAAGAAATACAATGCAAAGATGATCATTTTTATTTTCATGTGCAGCTTCACCTACGAAGTGGCACCAGTCTTCGTACTGATGGAGAGAGAAGTTCTAAGAGGGTTGCGTCAGCTGGTGGGTTGGACCGAAGGGGATGGTATTTTCTGCCCTGGAGGGTCCACATCAAACATGTATGCCATGAACCTTGCACGCTACAGACTCTGCCCGCAGGTCAAAAGCCAGGGGCTGTGGGGTCTCCCGCGTCTGGCCATCTTTACATCTCCAGAGGTCAGTACACATGACTCATTGAATATACTGAAACTATATCTAAGGAGTTCAGTTGTTTTGTGGGAAAATTGCATAATCGTGTTTTCCAGAGCCACTACTCTGTGAAGAAAGGAGCTGCATTTCTGGGTGTTGGTACAGACAATGTCATCTTGGTCAACGTAGATAATGGGTAATTCATTATTTATTTTAAAAGCTTTAATTATTTGTACTAACTTACTTGTTGATGAGTGAAATATTTTATTTGGCAAAAAATATCATAAACAATGTCACTTGGAGTTAATTTCTTATCTACTTTGTGACACAGTATATATCCTGAAATTATGTAAAAGTTAGAAAATACTTCCAGCTGTCAGTGATCACATAAACTGATAACTTGTTTTCTGTCTTTCACTTTATGTATTCTCATTCTTCCACAACAGAGGTCGCATGATTCCAGAGGACCTAGATGAAAAGATACAGTTGTCCAAATCTCAGGTGTAAAAATGTAACAGATTTTACTTGAATGTCTCCAACCTGGACAGTCCAACTGGAAGGAAACTGTTCTCTCTTTCTGTTCATTTCGACAGGGCGCAGTACCATTCTTTGTAAGTTGTACATCAGGCACCACCGTGCAGGGTGCCTTTGACCCACTGGATCGTGTTGCTGATGTTTGTGACAAACACAAACTTTGGATGCACGTTGATGTGAGTCCTTTGGGAGAGTCATATTACTTGACAAGTAGTGATTTGGAGAAGCTATACTGTATCTGGTAAAACAATATGCATAGTTTAGTCTATTTGTATTTTTTTTCAGGCTGCTTGGGGAGGAAGTGTACTCTTTTCCAAGAAACACAAATATCTGATGAAAGGAGTTGAGAGGTATTCATGTGCATACAAGAAAAGTACATTTTGTATTGCAATGAAGACTATATTTAGCTTTTATTAGCAGACATACAAGATTTGGTAGTTTTGATCATTTGCTATACGGTGTGTGCTCATTTGTGTGTTACAAGAGCAAATTCAATAGCTTGGAATCCACACAAGATGCTGGTGGCTGGCCTGCAGTGCTCTGTGTTGCTGCTAAAGGATACCACGGTTTGCTTTCACAGATTAAGACTACTCATTTTTTTAATCATGGTGCTTTTTATAATATAATTGGTTTGCTCATTTTGCATTATTTAGATTTTGCCTGACGATCCTTTTGTGTTCCTCAGGACTTGCTGAAGCAGTGCCACAGCGCCAGTGCTTCATACCTCTTCCAGCAAGACAAATTCTACGATGTGAACCTTGACATTGGGGATAAATCTGTCCAGTGTAGCCGCAAAGTGGATTGTCTGAAGTTGTGGTTGATGTGGAAAGCTGTTGGGTCCACTGGCTTAGAACAGCGTGTTGACAAGGCTTTTCTTCATGTGAGGTAAATAAAGTATTTACCTCACATGCTTGTTAAGCCCATGCCCATTCCAGGTCTTTGTATAGTGTATGGACTTCACCATCTTAACTTTTTTTTTTTTTTTTATGACAAAGCGGTCTCACATTAAGTAAACACATCAATATAGCGCTGCCCAGCTCTGGTCACAGTCCTCCCACAATCCTCCATCTATTCCTGCTCCAACACACCGGACTCACTGTGCAGAACTTTATTGGCTACTAGATCCATTTTAATGTAAGCCAGGTGTATTGGAGTAGGTATACCCCAAAAACCTGCAGGACAGCAGCCCTCGAGGACCAACTTTGGGCACCGCTGGCCTAAATAAATCCATTCTGTCATTAATTTTCTTTAGCCCTTTATCCAATTCAGAGTTGCAGAAAAGCTGTAGTTTGTTTCAGCAATTGTTAGGCAAGAGGCAAGGTATACCCTGGACATGTCACCAGTCCATCACAGAGCCAACGCAGAGAGAGAAACAACCATTTGTGGCTCACACTCACTCCTAGGGACAACTTAGAGTGACCAATGAACCTAACATGTACCCACAGAGAACCCACGCTAACACGGGGAGAACATGCAAACAAGTAATATAATATTTCCTGAAAATGTGACTTCTTATGACTTATTGGGGTGAAGCTTGTGGTGTAGTTCAGTTACTGACTTCCTCCTTATCTACGGTCTAGCGATGGTTGATGTTTAGTATTCTGTGTACATTATCTTCATTCAATTCCCTTACGAAACCAGAACAATAATTATGACCAAATTGTTTATTTGTAACTATTATGCAACTAATTTAAGTTGGATTTTTAATGACTAAGCAGTTCCAAGTTAGGTTCAAGGCCTTGTGTTGGTGCCTGTTGTTGTAGCACAAGTTAAACTCTGTTGCTATAAAAAGTTAGCATTGTGTGACTATTTCATTTTGTGCCTATTAAACTGCTTCGTCCTTGTCAGTAAATACAATAATTTAGATTTATTTTGCAATAAACCTCATGCATCATGTGCATTGGTATAAATCTAAATTTTTATCACTGATAAAAATACTCCCCATACCTGATGATTACAGAAAATACTGAAAACTTACTTTTGCAGATATTTGGTGGAGCAGATGAAGAAAAGACCTGGATTCCATCTTTTGAACATGGTGAGTTTACATAAAGCTAAATCATGAAATGAGTTTGCTCTCAGCAAAACATTATGACTCTATCTTTGGATTCTATGTTCACGGCAGCCAGAGTTTGTGAATGTGTGCTTTTGGTTCATACCACCATGTCTAAGAGGGAAGGAAGCAAATGCAGATTACCAGGATAAACTGGCAAAAGTAAGTTTCTATTTTACATTAGATTTAAAATGAAATCACAGACTTTGAGATTTCATTTTCTTTCTTGTTTTTTGAACATTCTCATAATTTAATTGAACATGTAATTTTGTCATCTCTACATACATCCATCTGTTTATTTTTCACTTTTGCTTAAAGGTAGCTCCAATCATCAAAGAACGCATGATGAAACAAGGCACTATGATGGTGGGCTACCAACCTCTTGGAAACAAGGTCAATTTCTTTCGTGTGACCGTGTTTTCTCCACTTGTCTCCCACAAAGACATGGATTTCTTCCTTGATGAAATTGAAAGGCTGGGAAATGATCTGTAATTAAAATCCCAACTTTTACAACAATAATACACAAACATATATTGCACCAGTAAAGAATCAGTAAACAAATAAAGTCATTGATCTTGATCAATTGAAATGTGTCTTTTAATTAATAAAAGAGGGGAGGTTCCTGTTACTTAAAGGTGTTCCAAAATATTTTTACCATAGGTTTTTTTGTACTAGAATGATGGATTATAACTAGGGAATTTATACCCCTTCCATTTGTTCATATTTTTTTTTTTTTTTTTTTACATTTTACCTTTGAAGCCATCTCTGACCTGTTAGTTCTTTTGTTAGTTTTTATAAAGTAGGCCTATGGCTCAGACTGTGTTCATAAATCATCCAAAATAAGAAAAAACTTCACAATCAAAGGTGCTTTTACCAACAGTCTAAAGTTCACAAGAGCTGCAGTTACTAATAATGTAACATTAAAACGGGTGCGTGTTCTCACATTTGAGATTTAGAAAATCAACCTTTCTCATTGTTTAGATCAATGCACAATCTTCAAAGCCAACAATTGAACCAGTTCTGAAGTCTTCATAATATATTAATGTCTGAAAGCGTGTCCGAAAAGTAACCAATAATGTTTAACTGATAGTTACACATTGGTTTTGCTTTTCAAACAGTCAAACCTTTGCTCTTTTTCTCATTTAAAACCCGTATCTTTGTTTAAAACACTCACTATCACGTTAAAAATGTGGGTCAGTCCGCGTCAGTCACGTGACTCCACTCGTGACCAATGAGGACCCTCCCCGGGGAGAACTTCCGGTGCTAGTGTTTCCTGTCACTGTTTGTAAACTGAGAAAAAAATTGGAACTGCGACAAGAAATAATCACTTTCGGCGGTCTTAAAATCGAAAGGTGAGTAGTTTATTCCGTGTGGTATTCTGTTACTGCTTTCTAAGCGTTTAGTAATGTACTCATCTGTATCTAGCAGCTGCAGCCGGTGAGGGAGGCGTTATTATGAGGTAGGCGCTGAGCCCGCACGCCCTGCCTGCTCGCCTGCTTAGCTGGCTGTTGTTATGTTGTTTGGGGAGGGGGGTGGGGGGGTTAGTTTAGCCATTACAAGACTTCTCCTAAAATGCTTCTGCAGGCTAGCTAACTGCTTCCTTTGTTGTTGGACCTTCAATAGACATACTTAACGCAGTTCTGTAGTCACACCTGAGCACATCTCTTTGGTTCTCTCGTGTCATGTGGTCGCTAGTCCTATTGATCATTTGAGCAAAGATTCTCTCTTCTCAGACATACCGTTTTGAGAAATCTCTATTCCAGAAGATAAGTTTATAGGATTCATCTCTTGCTAACCCCAATTGGTCGTTTTTGTTTTGCGCAATCAGGAACCATTTCATTAATGAAGGATCTCTATATAAAATGTGTGGTTGGCATACCGAATGAAGGCCAGTCCGTTATTACTTCTAGATTTCAGCTCGGTTATATTTTTCCGCTGTTGCTTTGACCTTTGACGTCGAACTTCTCGTCAACTGATTGGTCCCTTTGAATAAAGCTGAGTTTTATTTATTTATTTATTCTCAAAGTTCTCATCGGGGTTTTCAAATAAAAATGGCATTTAGCCTACATAGATGGTGGTGGTATGATTACAATATATCGGATTGTATTCCGGATACAATACGGAGTATTTCATTTTTATCTTATAAATCAGTGTAAATCCTATTTTTATTGGCAGTATTTTATTGATAACCACCTGAAAATGACATGAGCATAAGTAAACATTCGTTTTTGTTTGTTTTTAATAGGAAAAAATAAATGTCACATTAATTGGTAAAACACTAAGGGCTATTTAAAGAGAATATAAATGATATAAGGTGCTTTGGGAAGAATAAAATAATTACTCTTGCACCATAATTTAAGCCTGGCGTGTGTTCAGGTGGTGGTCTGTTTTATATATATGTTGGATTGATGGATACTTGACAAATATCTGTGAGATGGAAGCAATCTGATCAAGTGGTCAGCTTAATTAGGGGGGGTTCCTTTTAAATTTATAAGGCCCTTCTTTTATTGTATGTTATTTCATTAATTAGGTGTATATATTCTGAATGGACACCAATTTCTTCAGCTGTTTTTTGTTTTTATCAACTGATATGTTGCTAAAAAGAGTTCAGTAAGGCTGCACAGTATTTGGAAAAAAATTAAATTTTTCATTATTGTTGTATTGCTTCCTTTTATTGCGCTAGGTCCTAAGTACATGTTTTGTTTTATAATGTGCAAATGGGATTTTTTTTACCATTAAAGTTTGTTTAGTACCATTGAAAACCTGTCAGGTACCCTTGAAACTGATTCAAACATCAAGTTCACTATGTTACAGGACCTGCAAAGTGACTATTTGCACATGCTTATATTTGAGTGAATATGTTCAGATTATATATTCTGCAGCTCTATAAATCATGTGTTTTCATGTTTTTGAGGGTGTGATCATATCATTGTCATAAAAGTTTAAAATCTCAGCCTCTCATTTCTGCACAAAAAGACAGCACATGCCCAAAGATTGGTTTCTGACTTTCAGAAAATTGCTTCAATTTTCATTCTGCATGGCTGAGTTAGTTTCTTCCTTTCAAAATAAAGTGCATATCTGTAATCATAGTATAAGAACTTGTCAGAAACCTGCATACAAGCTTTGGTGTGCAGCGCAGAACAAAGATACTTATCCATGTAACTAACATATGCAGTGATGAACAGATAATAAATACTAAAATATTAGTCACATGTTTCAAATTTACCGTAAAGTGAATGTTTTTTTATATTTAATGTAATTATAACAAATTACAAACGTGTATGCAAAGAAAAGAAGCTACAGGTTTAATAGGTCATTAGTTTCATGCATATTTAGCCTTCCTTTTATATTATTAGCTGGGTTTATATTTCCTGGGTTAAAAGTCACTGGGATGTTTTTCCTCCACAATTCATCTCTTTGTTCATTTTAAAGGTACAACTGATGATGTACAACAAATGCATTTTGCATTTGAAGGTTTAACTATAACAATTAAGAGTCACTTCAGATATTTCCTTTCAACATATCCAAATAAGAGACATGCTCCAAATCAGTGGGACTTTCATGCCTGAAAGATATTAATCCTGGACCTCGATATCTGGTTATATATTTGTATGCCTCTATTTTCAGGCTTTGTCCCCTGATGATTTGGGGGGGTGTGGTCTCATCTGTCACCCCTCATCCTGAGTGAAGCTCCCCTTGTCCCCTCAAACACACACGCATTCAAACCACGACGATGACACACCATTCCAACAATTCAGTTCGAGACCATATGAAATGGGTCAGTGGAAGTATCTTCATCTCCAGAATCACCATTATGGTTGCATTAAGTTGTCTATTCCGTTACTCAACCCCTCCTCCAAGTTCCCCATGACTCCACAACTCTGTGAGAGGAGTCTTTTGACCCCCTCTGTGTGCTCTATCTTGTGTTGCCAGGCGGGGTTGCTGGGCTGTGAGGCGGTGCTATCCAGCATGGCCCTGATGCAAGCCAACAACATCCCAAGCCAAAAGAAGATTATGTCAGGCCACAGAACCAGCCCCGAGAGCCACCAGGCCCACTCACAGCAAAACCACCGAGGCCACCAGGTTCACCATGGACAAGCCCACCACAGCCATACTGGAGACCCTTCAGTTGGAAGCTGTCCACCCCTGGTGAGATAGATAAAGGTCACAGCTTTATGCTCACCACATGAATTGATTTGTGTGAAGAAAACACGTGGAGACATTATGGCATTCAAAGAAACTTAATGAAAATCTTATATGAATAAAATTGATTTATCATTAGTATGTTTTTAAATTTGGTAATTTAATATTGATTTAGTAGATGAACAGCATATTTTTAAAAATCATCCAGCAATATTTTTATGAATAATCTACATTTAGTTGAAGATGTATAACATATTCCATGTAGTTCCAGATACAAGGAGAGTTTCCATCTTAATTTATTTTTCATTGATCCTACTTATGGATGTCCTCTTCAGAAACGTTATTCCCGTACAGATTTGTCTGTCGGTGCCTTTATATTTTTGCAACTACATTTTATTTTATAACAAATATTGCAATCCAGGGAGTAAAACCATCCAACCATCGGCGCACATTATCTAGTAATGCCCATGTTTTCTTTTCTTCTAAAGCTAATCCGTAAAGACGGGGATTATCACACATCAAGGATGCTTGACAGTAAAGATGTGCAGACAAACCAGAATATGCAACCCAAGAAGAAACACAAAAAATCTGGGTCATCCAACAAAATAAAAGAGAAAGTTGAGGTAAGAATTGGTTCAAAATCTCACAAAATTCATATTAAGTGTAAGAAAAACAAAAGATGTTGA
Source organism: Pseudomugil tenellus (assembly GCA_037177515.1). Classification (NCBI taxonomy): domain Eukaryota; kingdom Metazoa; phylum Chordata; class Actinopteri; order Atheriniformes; family Pseudomugilidae; genus Pseudomugil; species Pseudomugil tenellus. The sequence goes on from JBAMHX010000015.1 coordinate 12,755,407, forward strand.
TACATTAATGTCACTTTTGTGAAATTGTGTTGATAGCACTTACTTCCATCCCTCAATATGGACGATGACTGTTCCTTGAAAGTCCAGAAAAATTTCATCTGTGATCACTGCTATGGAGCTTTCCGGAGCAGCTACCACCTCAAGCGGCATATTCTCACACATACAGGTGAGAGCTTCATGCTCATTCAATCATGTAAATTCAGCTGGTGAACCTCTGCAGGAATTCTTACAGATTTCGTCAGAATTATAAGTTAGCCGCTGTCATTACTCACATAATTTGTGCCTTTCATGAGCCACGTCTTTTAACTGTGCTTTCCATATATTTTTTTCACAGGGGAAAAGCCATTTGCTTGTGATGCATGCGATATGCGGTTCATTCAGCGTTACCACCTGGACAGACACAAGAGGGTACACAGCGGAGAGAAGCCCTATCAGTGTGATCGCTGCCATCAGGTCAGGCAGACATTTGTCAGTAAAATACGCATAACACATAGATAATCTGCTGCTTAGCCTGACATACATCATTTTCTTTGCCTTGCGGTAGAATTTTTCACGGACAGATAGGTTGCTGAGACACCGTCGTCTGTGTACAGTTGGAATTGGTAAAGAGGAAAACCAGTATTCCCAGGATGCACCTGCCCATACAGCTTCCTGGAGTCCCCTACAGCCTTCCAGCAACCGTCTGACTGTCTGACCATCTACTTCCTGACAGCAGTCTGCAGCTTCGCACCACTGACTGGAGTTTGATCTAAAAGTAGTCTCAGTTAAAGACAAACTAACTTTAGCTTTCTCTTGCCAGCTCATCTATAAAGTTTGGTAGTGAATTTGTCTTCTTTTTTTTTTCTTGACATTACATTGATGCATTAATTTTTACACGTCATTAAGGCAATAACAACTGGCGCATCCATCCATCTCCTAAGTTCTGAAAAGTTGCAAATATTTTAAGTGGAGTCATTGTCCACAAATATATTTTCTGCATGGACTGTCAGAATAAAGCAAGAGAGCAACCCCACATCTTTTTTTTCCCACATGTGGCAATTTCATTGAAGGTAACACTTCAAAAATTTTACAACCTTTAATCCTACTTGTGTTATATTCTTTATGACACCCAGTCACGACACTGGTACTGCTGACGAGTGGCATGTAAAGACTGATTTTGGGCTGTTCTTCCTCAAAAAAAAATATTAGACAACAATCAATTACTCTTAATCTAAAATGTAGAAAATGTCTTAAAATGTCAAGCTAGTCACGTTACTCACGTTCTAAAGTAAAGTAGCTTCTTCTTAGCTACTCATTTCCCAGCCGTAAACCAGCTACTCATTTTTAGCTGTGTTTACATTTTACTGAAAAACACTTAAGATTAACCTTTGAGCTCATTTTGGTATTTATTTGGTTGCATATTAAATGTTGGCAAACATTCTTAAAGTTCTTTCTTGTTTTAAAGGGATTTGGTCCTGACTTAATAGTTTTCATTATTAGTTATAATAGCCAAAAGGCTATTTTTAACTCTTAGTGACCTTTCCTACAGTAACTACATATAAGGAACACTTTACTGTTTCCCAAAGTGCTTTTTAAATATTACATTTAGTCTTTTCTTGTTATCATAATTGCCATTATGATCAAAAGAGTGCCATCTCTATCTAAAAGTACTTAGGTAAGTGGGGGTTGAGTCAACACATGGTGTGCAGGCTTTTTAATAACATAAAACATCCTTACAAAACTAAATTTAGAATTTTCTCTGAAATCACACACGATTTTTTCCCACACAAAAGAAATTACAACCCTTTTCTTGTATGTATAAAAGTGTCGGGGAATATATCCCTTTCTTTTAGTTCTTTTTTTAATAACCCAGTACAAGGCAAGACAAGTTTATTTGTATAGCACATTTCATGTACAAGACAAAGTGCTTTACATAAAAACATCAAATGCATTGCAGGTGTTGTCAAGAAAATAGTTCAGTAATGCAAAATCATGAACTGCCTCAGTCACAGATTTCCACCTCTGTGTGACTGAATGTGTCTTGAGTTCAGTGCCATGTCATTTCATGTACAATTTATATTGAATGTCTTCAGGGAAGATGTTTTATCATACTTTGTTGACTGGGAACTTGTTCTTGCCTGCGTAAAGTTAAATATGGCTGTAAGCACTGAACTGAAGAAACAAGTTCAGCTGTAGAGACAAGTTCAAACAGTTATTTAGATAAAATTGTATTATTATAGACAGGTAGTTATGTTGCTGTCAGGCATTTAGATGATGTGAAAGGAGTTTGGGGCCCATTACTGTCTACTGTTCATGAAGTTAATATATATTTAAACTGTCCTAGGTGTAGAAAATAGTATGTGGGAACTAAACTCCAAAAGCAAATCAAGTTGGTTTTTTGTTGTTGTTCAATGTGTTGTTGATTTATTTGTTTATTTCTAAAACAAAGCTACAATCCTTAGTCGCATGTTTCTTTTTTGTTTGTTTTTTATTATTCCTTTTACAGCTGAGGAGACCATGGAAAGCTTAGCTTTTTGTTTGGAGAAATGTAAGAAGCTGCCACAAGTATCATTTTAGATTTTAGTATAGCAGCAGTGATTAGTTAGAATATTTTTATTTTTATACTTGCATGTATGTTTTTAATGAGCTTATATTCATTTGGTTTTGGTCGGATATTTCTTTGTTCCTTTCTAATGAAGGCCTTAACCATTTTGTCATGATTGAAGTGAAGTGACTTGATTACTTTGTACTGAATGGAGTTTTAGGGTCACAATAAAATGTTTTTTTCCTTTGAAGTGTGAATGTCGTTCATGTATTGTACAACCAAGGATTTGTGAGTTCATTTTAGCTAAATACAGATTTTTCTCTTACAGAATTGAACCGATCATTTTCTTACTGAGCATCTTTAATAGACAAGAACAGTAATACACCATTTATGTCAGCAGATGGCATCCATGACCACATGAGGGGATCAATTTTATTTCCAGCTGAGAGAAAACAGAACAATGTGTTTTGTGTTTTTATTATTTCTCTAAAAATACTGATTAGTTATTAATATTAAAAGTCAGATTTCCATAGTCTGGTTACAAAGTATTTAGATGACTGCCCAGCTTTCTTTGCATAAGAACTCAAAACTACATAAGTATGTTATCTTAATATATACTATGAGTAAAAGGTTTGGACACATGGTCCCATTGGATTTAATGGTGCAGTGTGTCCAAACTTTTTACTGGTAGTGTATATTTTTGCAAAGTCTTGATTGCACCAGTAATACTATATTAAAATATATTTGATTAATATTTAATATATTGAGCTGGAATTGGTCAGAAATTTGTCCAATGTTCGATTTTTGATAATAAAATACAGCAACTTTTTGAGGTTTGTATTAGTTTGCAAAACTCTTCAGTAATGTCTTAAACATAATCTGGGTGGATTTTATATGGAACATCATCAAAGTCAGAGACCCGGAAAAAAAATCATGCAGCAATAGCTGAAATACACATTCTTCAAACTGACAAAAGAATTTCTTCTAGTGCATTTTCCTGTCATTGTCCCTGCATAGGTATTGGTACATCAGGCCTATGGTAGGAACTGCAGATCACGGCCTTTAACACTATTCTTTGGTATTGATGGTTTCTTTAATTACTGCATTAAAATAGGTAGAATGATATCAGCCTGAAGGCTGCTCGAAGTGTGCACTTTCCCCCATGGGAGACATCCCCTCTCTCTGCAGCCTGATTTACACCACCCACATGCCCCCAGCACTTAACAATGGAACTTCTTAAGTGAGGTGTATGGGGAGGAGATCAGAGAGAGAGATTGAGCTGACACTCCATCTTTATGCACAAAGTGCTAAAATCATCGAGGTTTGAAATAATTTCTGAAACAGACTGATCATGGAGTCAGTCCAGAGGCAAAGTGTGGGAGTGTTGCCTTGTCCTCACTGTGGCTCCCTCCATCAGAGAGGAGGGCTTGACCAGACTAATAGCCAGCCTGCTATATGCTCACCTCTCCTGTCAGAGGGATACAAAAAATAGATACTCCAAACAAAATTTCCACACCAACCAGTAAATCTCAGCTGCCAGGGCACAATGTCGCTCCATAAACATATGGGTGGTTCAGAGGTTTACAAAAACAAGTTCTCAGCAGCAGAAACATTTGGTCTCTGACAAATGTTTGGTTGTGTCCTGATCAAACACATAGCAGGTTTACTGCAAATGATTGAAATCCTCCCAACAAAAGCTCCTGCTATCTCCCTCTCCCCAAGGTGTGGGAGAGCCTTTTCATCTCAGACTTTGATTAATAAAGGAATCACTGGTTGGTTGAAAGCAACGATCTGCCCCCTCTGAGCATTCATCATGCCTGTGACAGCCCACCTCTCTGTGTTAATTAGCAGTGATATTTAAGCTGTCTGAATGTTCCATTGCCGTCAGCATGGTGGTGGTGCCGCTCATCATTAAAATTTCACTTCTGCCCAGGTTACACAGGTTACTCCCATTTTATGCAACACTTTAATGAGCACATCCTTAAACATTCATTCACAGGTACACACCAAGTCTTGTAGAACTCTAAGAATAACAAAAGTGGATTATTTAAAGGTCTGTTGATCCATTTTCTGTCATTTTCATATATCTAAACCAACTATGTCATGATTGTAAAAATATCATTTTCTCATATCACACTTGCTCAGTAATTATTTGATATTACATGTGGGAATTTGCCATAAATCCAAAGTTCTCGTCAAACAATGGGCAGAGAAAATGTGAATGCATTACTTATTAATGATTACCAAATACTGCAATATTCTCTAGCACTTAGGGCTATTATTCGGGAATGAATTATTTATATAGCTGAATCTGTGTGTTATACCCAAGAGGTATCATACACCAAAATGAGAATTTTAGAGGTTCGAATTTGAAATATACCTGGGTCAAATGAGGAGCATCTTGGCTAAGGACAACGATTTGATGCCAGTGTGATAGCAGACACTGTGACTTCCAGAGAGCATAGGTTCATTCTTGAGGTACCAGGTTATTTCAGTTACAATTGCCAAAATTTAGCTAACATTTGGGAAATTAGAGAAAGGCGATGTCTGCCATGAACCTGCCTTACAAAACATTTCTAATGGGAAATCTGTCATTTTCTGCTCAAAATGCCCTACATTCAAATGTCAGTTCTTGCTTTTCTAATCAGTGTAACTCGACAAGATTAATTAGTGTCTGCAAATCATTCCCAGGACTCAAAACATGGAACAACAGAGACAAGGAGTGAAAGCTATAAGCTAACTGACAAGTAACAGGGGAAAAGCTAAAATCTGGACTTCTCTCATTTTGATATAAAAAGACTATGAATATTCATACATGTAAATAAACTTCAGATGAGCCAAGTTTTCAAATTTACCTTCATGTGAATTATGCTCATTAGCAGGATTCTGCCTCCTCACAATTTAGTTCACAGATCTGTCAGAATGATTAAATTGGAAAATGTTCTGAATTTATAAAACAAAAACAAATACAGGTCAGTTTTACACTTTTATGCATTTCTTACAATTTTGTATTTCTTTTTTTAGCTGAATTTAATTTAAAGGTTCCAATTTTATTCATGGTTATTTAAACTTGGAGTGACTAAACTGGCATGTTGGAATATTGCACAACCACAATTCATAACAAATAAAGATTTTTTTGACCCCTGACAATCTATTGTTATGCACACCTTTCAAAGTGCATGAAGACAGTGAGAGCCGGCTCATATTCATTTAAAAAAAATATCTAAATAAGATCATTGCCTCAAGTCAAACTAGAAAAGGTGCCAAGGTTATTTATTTTTTTATTTATTTGAGAATGTGATGAAATTGATAACATTCCCACTCCCTGAGATGAACTGTGAAAGACTTTTACCTGGGCGAATGCGTTGGGGCCAAGTTATCATTTATCCAGTAAGATAGAGTTCTCAACATGTTCTGGATGGATCAGCTGTCAGCGTTTCCCAAACTGCTGTGCTAAAGAAACAATGCTTCTCCCCATGCTTAGTAATCCATGGAAATTTTCTCGACATTTCTTGTTTCAACTGAAATGTTTCAAAGCAATTTGATGAATTTCCATAATAATTTACAGAAATCTTCAGGTTTATGTCACAATTAGTTTTGGAAAATGTATCCTTTGACTGTGGGAGTATTTGGCACTTGCATTGTTTTATTGCAGTCTTGCTATAAGTTATCAGAAAGTTATGAAAGAAATGCAGATTATATCATTGCTCTGTTTTCAATAAGGACAGTTTTCTTTTAATTTTTTTTTAGACTTTATTTGATTTTATAATAGTGTTGTATGTTCAAAGCCCTATGAAAGATATATTTGTCCAGGAACATGCAATATTTAACCCCAGAAAAGGCACTTAACAAATTAGGTAATAAAGTTAAAGAATTTATTGTCCTCTATGAGTTCTTTACAATGTCAGTGTTGAGCAACGTTTTTTTTTTCATCAACGAAAGAAAATGCACATATAAAAGATGTTTTGATGTTCTATGGGATCTTTAACTGGTCAAAACAGCACAACAAAGTCAAAGGTTCAAAGCAGCGTTAGCCTCTATGAAAGACCTTGTCATGATTGTTAGCTTTACGCACGTATATTTGCCACACCACCTAGCTATCCATCACCTCTCAGTTCAGAGGGATCATATCTCTATAAGATGTAAAACCTGTTTTTGCTCTCTTCCATGGTACATTGTCAGGGGGCAAGCCTTGTAACCCCAAGTTACCAAGTTCAAAAAAAGGTCTTTCGAGAAATTATGCCATACCACTTGACAAGGCAAGTCCAGGGCTTTCCATGGTCTCTTTATTTTCCAACAATTTTCCACTTGAGCGGAGAAGTGAGAGTCAAGGGATGGAATTGATATCAGAGGGAGATGGTGCATGAATTCAATAGAGCTTGATAGACAGGGAGGAGGCCCCATGCTATTTACCCTTAGAGATTTTCCTGGGTCAAGGCTGTTACAGGGCCACGTTCCACCTTCTCTCGATCTTGTCAGGATAGACTGTCAGGCTGATGAAGAGATAGGCAGCAGATAGATGATGGCAATGCACAAAACACTGAGGCTGCAGTGAGCAGATGTGGTAGATAAAAAAGTGACTTTGGCAGCTTGCTGCTCCAGATCAGGTTTACGATAAGCTGATTTACTTCTCTTCTGACCCCAGAGGCAACCAAAAAACTGTTGATCATTAGGGATGAGGAATGAAAGGAAAACAGTTTTAACAAATGCATGTGAAGGTTAAAAATCATCAAAACAGAGGCAGGATTAATACTGGTCTGGATCACAGTTTCTCCTCTTTATGCTGCATAATTTCTTCAGACTGATCACAATGTTTTTGTAAGCAGTTTTAGGTGGACAGCTGGCAGTTAGGCACCTCTCTCTATTCTACCTCTGAGCTTGCAAGAGACACTCTCGTGATGTAGGGACTATTATACTTCAGTGCCACCTCCCTTCAGGGATAAGATTTTACGATTGCAACCTGACACCGTTTCTGTGTCCTATAAGCGACAGAGCAGTAACTCACTTCAAAGGCAGAAGGCATCAAATCACAGCTCACCCATAAATTAACCTGCCAGGTTTGGGCCAATGAGAAGGCAGCATTAAATCTCGGCTGTCATGCTGGCGGCCAATGGAGAGACGATGGTTGTAAATCTGTCAGGGTCGTTCTGTTAACGGTGTTGTGGTGTGGTTGGGGAATCCATGGGGAGGGAGGGGATAAAGTGAGAAAGAGTGGATAAGGGAACATGCTGAGCAGGTTTAGAGGCATGTACACGATATGCTTTTTTCTCTTGCTAATCTTAACCCTTTATTCTCTCATCGAATTAGACTACATGGAAATCCAATTATTCAACCATAGCACTAACTTTTATATTATTTGAAGATATAACAAGCTTTTAAAACTTGGGCCCTTTTTTTAAAAAAAAAAAAAAAACTAAAGTTAAGCAATATTAAGTGGTCAGTACCAACGGTTTTTCCTCATTTTTCTGCTAATTACCCATCTCAATGAAGTATCTGGGATATAGCCTGTTCTTTGGTTATTGGCATTTAGATTTCAGTGTGGTTTTAGGAATTCATAGACTAGAATGCAAAACATTTCATATGTCCATTGAAGTGTACAAATATGTTCATTTGCTTCAAAAATGATCATTTGCCCAATAAAAGGTTAAACTAAAAATAAATATTTGCATTAAAACAACACAGAGGATGGAAGAATTTTTTAAGAAAATGCAGTTGCAGCTGGTGACCACCAGCAGAAACCGACAAAGCTTTACAGCCAGCATGGCTGTAGCTGATCCGATGTCGACCAAATACAGTGGAAATTAATCTAATGATCCATCTTTAATGAACTTTTTAAACTTTGTGTTGACTGATAACACCAGTAACCTCTGACTTTTATGGATCACACCATCAGTACCATATCTCCAGGATGTCTGCGTGCCAGGCTCACATGGTGGGTGTAGGACGTAGTCAGCTTCAACCCATCCACCAGCCAGATGTGCCTCGGTTGTGTTAGTTCAGAGGATGATGGAGTGCCCCCTGCAGCACAGCAAACCAACCTCAACAGTTTTGCTTAGGAGCTTTATGTTGAATACCCTGCCATGAAAAAGCCCATGATGTTGCTCGAGTTTACCTCTGCCAGTACTGAGAGTTTTCCACAGAGCTCCACTAAAATATACTTTTACAAGAAGAAAAGGAAGAGTTAGACATAGGAGAAATGTGGGGAAGTCAGCACAAGGAAAAATATTCCCTTCATTATCTTATCAAACCTAACAAATCATTAAATTACTGGTGAGGACAAAAGAAAGAAAAGAGAAAGAGAAATAAATCCTACAATCTTTTCACAACTTGTAACATTTAAAAAACGAATGACGTGTGGTGACATTTTTATTTCATATAAATAATAAAAGTCATCCGCAGAATTTAAAATCTTATTACTGTGAAAACACTTTATTGTTTCTTCTTCTGATACATAAATAGTGAACAGAGAAAGGCAGACAAGAGTGCAGTGGAGGTGTTGTTTTTGGCTGGCTTTCCGTGAAGAGGCCGTGATTCTCTTTTCTATGGGAATTCATAAACAGGCCTGGAGAGGGCAACTGGGGCCATAAACCACATCAGACTGCCACAATGCTGCAGGGACAAGAAGAGCAGGCCAAGGCGCATATCTTCTCTTCTCTGCATGCATAGACACAAAAGTTTGCAGCTTCTGATGACCTATTTTGAAACATCTATGTGCGCATAGCATCTAGATTATTTTTAGGTTGTTAGACCTTCCACCCTTATGTGCTGCAAGTGTAAACATCTGTTTTCAGGAACCTGGTCTTATCCTGGCTTTGTGAAGTGTGTCTTTGCTACCTGCAGCTATCTGACAGAAACCAGGATACAGTGGTATGTAAACAGCTAATCCAGATTTCTTTACACTATATACAAGTATAATGAGTGGTTTAAAAGGTCATAGTATAGCACATTACTACACACACACAAAAACAATAATAAAAAAAACCCTTTAATGACCATGATGAGAATAACCATGTATCAATAGCATGTCCCAACAACAGAATTATAATGTACATGTAAGCGCAGTGATTTTATTAATTTGTTGGTGGTTTATGTTTTTTAAGGATTGCTGACTTTACTTTAAAATTTGATTAAAATTTGATAAGTCATTTCCAAAGTTCAAAACAAAATTAATGTCAGTCATCTTTGTTTGTACACTAGCTTTGCACATTTCAATACAGTAAGCCATTAAACATCATGTGGGTCTTGCACTATGCCCCTGCTCAGACAATATAATGGCTCTTCCTTTAACAGATAATGCAATGGTGCTAGGTCCAACATACTGTCATTGTCTTCCGTGTTGTTGTCTAGTAACTGGACAAGCTATTGCATGGGTGCAGGGGCTCATTGGCTATGACATAAAGACTCTGTAAGCTTACAGATGATGATAATTTATTGACTCTAATTCACAAAGTCCCCACATACACAGGCACATAAGAAAGAGAGTGACTATTTCAGTGCATGCATCCATCAATTACAAGGCACTAACCCACATGTCTGACAATTTTACTGCATGTTATGTACAGCATGTCAAGCTTTGGCGTTTCTAACTGTTATACTCATTCCTGTATAATTAATATAAATTACCTGGCTGGTTTTTATGATGGTGCAACTGTAATTAAAGGATGAAAGCAAGTCACTGAGACGGTGATGCTGCTGCAGGGTTATCTAGATGAAAAGTGAGCATCTGGACAGACATCTTGGGTGGGATCTTTTTTAACCCTTTTGTATGCTGAGTACTTGCTGGGATTTAATATAATTACTTCTGCTAGCCTTGTCCTCTTTAACCTTCATCCACTACTTCCAATGAAACAATTCACCAAGATGTTAAGGTGTCCTTTTACAACCACAAGTGTGATATAATTACATCTGCCTTTATTTGCCTTTTGTGTAGTTCAACAATTAGCTAGTATCATAATCATGGCTTTTCATTCAAACCATCTCTGCAATGAGGACTTGCCGTTGATGCAAACCTGATATTCAGTAATACAGTTAGTATTCAAACTATATATATA
>JBAMHX010000015.1:12773920-12787093 GCA_037177515.1 Pseudomugil tenellus
TATATATACATATACCAATGAATGACACACAGATTTGGATCTGTTTTTTTTTTTTTTTTTAGTTTAACCCTTTTCAGTTAATGGTTCTTTAAAATCACATGTTAACATGACGATTGTCGTTATTTCTAGGGCTGCATGTGAACCAGAAGTGTCTTTTTACAAGCTCCTTTAGCATGCTTGTACTGATCAGCATCTTTTTTTCAGGATCCTCCTACATTTAACCAACTCCAATTATGTTAGTTCCCACTTCTGGGAAACATTTGGAAAACTAGACTGATGGGGATTTCCCTCTATCTTAGTCCATAAATTGCATCATTGCTTGGTCTTACTGTAAGATCTTTTGGTCTTGAGTTTCAGATAATACTGAAAAGAAAAAAAATGTACAGTTATTATTCATCTACATAACAAAATAGACATACAAACTTGTTTGATCCGTTTCATAACGGGAAACCATCAAATGGTGCAATACAAGGCTACATTGTGTTTACACAATTCAGCCACTACGATTTCATAATTGCCTTGACTGAAGAGGAAGTTCACTGCCTTGAACTTGCCCATACTTATAGATATGAAGAGCATCAGTGGTCATTGTCATGCCATTTCATCCTCCCAGTCCAACTTACTTTTTAGATTTTATGTTTGAAAATAATCACAGTAATAATCATGCCTGTCAGAGTGAGTGATTAGTGAAAGCTGAATGATGAATCAACACACTACAAAATAGAAGAAACTGATTTTTTTATTTGCAGTGCATGATTCAAACCTAAAACAGAGACTACACTATTTATTTGATCTGTGTTGTAAAACGTCAATGCAGGTGATTACTCTGTGAATTAAACTGTATTCATCATCTTTAGAAAATCTTTTGAGCAGGATGTGTGAGAAACTTTTTAAGAGGTAAATAATGGCTTTCATAGAAATGTGGTTTAAGTGCAGCAAAAATGTATTTAAGGTATTTCTTTGAAACTATTTCAAAAACAGAAATCTATAGCATAGCTGAACTGTCGTGTGAAAATATTAGCTGCTCCCCTCTCCCCACTAAAGCCAGCAGCCACAGCAGTTAGCAGTTCCCTTCCTCAGAACCAATTGCTCCTTTTATCAGCTTTAAGCAGAGCTTCCGCCAAGCAACATCCTCCTTTCCCTGCCTTCCCTCTTTGCATCTGTATTACTGGCCACCCTTCACATTCAATGCAATGAATGCAAACCTTAGTCATGTGCATACACACACAGACAAACAATATTTTCACAGCCGTAAGTACTAGAGAGGTACCAAAAGTGCCCTTTAGAATTCAGTTCATGGTAAATTTATTTTCACATGTTCTTTCTATAATTATGTGTATAAAAATTACAAGTAAGTAAAGGGGTGGGGCATTGAGATTATCAGTACATAATGCAGAATTGCAATGTTGTTCTTGCAAAACTTTGATATAATCTGTACATCTAGAGATAAGCGCTAGCCTTATTGAGACATTCAGAAGAATGATGCTGCATATTCAGGTTCCTCATTTGCTTTCATTCGAGTGGGGTGATGCGTGATCATCATGAAAGATCCTGCAAGGCTGAACGAAGGAAATGTTATTTAAACTAATGTGTAAAATTATTATGTTAGCAATAGAAAAATAACTCTATTGCTTTTTTGTCAGATCAAAGCACTGTTGGATCATAATCAGTAATGTAATCATTTGTTCTGTATGGTTTACTTTCCTAGAATCTGCCTTCATAACCATTCCTTTGTTCACAACTCCAATGTTCACATTCATTTTGTTTGGTGGCAAAATTATCTTTCCATTTATATCTGAAAAAGACTTCTTGATGGTAAAACAAAACCAAAGGTACCACAATTCTTCCATTTTTAATTAACTTATTTAACCCCATGGAAATGAGCCATCACATACAGATGAGGTAGAGAATAAAGCACAAACACTCATGGTAAACCACTGGTTTCAGGTTAAATTTAACAAGATAATAGGAGAATTTCAGCCTTAGTGAGTCAAATGTGGGCCAATGTGTTTTTTTCTGTTTTTCTGAGATAAGTTATTTGTGGTAGTGGGGTGCATGAGAAATAAACCATAACAGCCCTGAGAGGTTCAAAAGACTGGAAAGCAGAGATGTCAAATACTAATCGAAGCAAACAAACAGAAACTGAGAGCGTGGGCGTTGACCTGGGAACTGTGTCCAGATTTAAAACCACTGTGGTCGCAGTAATGACAGGGTGCTCTTTGGCATGCTGTGGCAGCGGTTGAGTCAGGGGCTGGGTGCTAGGAACTGGGGTTGGGAAGTCCCTTCTTTGATTCCTGGTAGACATTCACCTTTCCTGACTTTGTCAGCCACCTACTTTTTCCAACTGAAAAACAATGGCAGAATAAACATTGTAATGTATGTCTTAGTGGGATATAACTGCTATAACAGTTTCATGGTTTCTAAAAGTACTGTGTCTTATAAAAAGTATTAATTTTCTGCATATATTCTAAACTTCTCATCATGTCATTTCTTTTCTTGAACAAATTAAACATTTGATATTTGTGTGAATGGTTTAACAAACACTTTAAATTAAGTGGTACCTATCTGTTTCAAGATGAATGTGTCTGCAAATAACCTGTGCTTTATCATCTTTTCTTTGTGTCTTTCTTTTCTTTCTTCCTTTTTTGCAATTGTGATATAATTAGATTTGTGTGTTTGAACCAACTAATTAATTTTGCGTTTATCTAAAGTAAATTCACACATTTCAATACAAGAAAGGAAGTGGTTGTGACATCTGTTTTGAGCCTCATGGTTGTAGGAATTGTATGCTTCGCTAATTTAAATAAACTGCTTCAATTTGTTGCACAATGTGTTGTCATTTAATGAGCAAGGGGCATCCAGAAAATGTGTAGGCAAATCAAACAAAACTTGAATTTTCCTCTAATTCTAAAACATCTATGTTATAATTTAATACAAGACCTAGCACATGTGGTGACAGAAGCCATATGACAGACACAGACATCAGCCAAATGATTTATTGTCATAAACAATTGCTTTTAAATGTTAAGCCTCTTTAGATTTTCTTTTAAATGTTTCACATTACAAACATAGTAGGGGGTCTCTTACGGAGAATGTAAAATCTTGAATATTTCATGTGATGCAAATTAGTACATTACTGTATTATGAGATAAGCAACCACTGTAATCTGACATTGGTACTATGAGACAATAAAATTTATCTTGATAAATTTATGAGCATGAGCTTTCTTTTAATCAGTATTTGTTTAAAAGGAAAGAATAACAATAAGACAGTTCAACAAAACTCACAGTCTTTATGAGTTAACTGCTCTCAGTGTTTCACATCAAGCAATGAGGGGATTTTTTGTAAGGGATTTTAATGGTCACTTGCTATGTAAGACACGCTCCCCTCCATTCTCCCCCTGCTCCTCTCTCTCCTTTGGCAGTTGCTCTGCCAGATAGAGGAACAATGTACTCTTTCTTACCTGTTGGAGGGTGTACATTCCATCTCTGCTAAACTAAGTCTCAATCCTGCCTCCAAGCCACCCCTGCTTGAACAGGGCCCTCACTACAACGCTGGCTCTGAGTCCAGGTGCTCTACATCACACTCCTTATATCTTTCGTTTGGGGAAATTTGAAAGGACATTGTTCTTGTACGGTTTGACATGGATAGAGACCAAAATGCTATTTTTTACTCACTTTTAATAGCTTCATGATGATCATTTTATGTTTATTCTCATTGCACAATTAGGATGAAAAAGCTCTCCAGTGTTTTTTGGAAGGATTTGTAAACATTTACCTTCTCCACTGTGGACTGACAGAATGACTGCTATGGTGTATGCCAGACTGATGGTTTGTGGTTTGTCATGTGGGCAAAAGGGAAATTTGGAGGTCATGGTGCGAGTGTGCTTTTAAGGATACAAGAGTGTACAGAAAAAAGAAAAAAATAGTGTGGGTGCTTTACAGGAAGATTGCGTTTGTCTACATGAAGCCATCCCATTTATGCTGGTGGCTGCATGTGTAGCCAACAGAGACAGACAGAGTTAAATAAGACATAGAGTCAGAGGCCTCATGCTTTATACTTCTTGATCTGTTAAGGCAACACCGACTATTTTACTTGTTTTCATCTCAAGGACTGTGCTTCGTGTCTGAAGTGTATTTTTCTTCTTTTTACTCATTCACTTTTGAAGATGCAGAAAATGTTACTCAGGTAGGTTAATGTATTTTACTGATACTGATATGTTCATACATCTAACTGAATTTCTTTTTAAAAAATGCCTCAACGGTGTGTAGAATATGATGTAAATATAGTACTCTACTTTGTGCCTAAGACCAAAGGGAATAGTGATTTTTATTAAATGTCTGTTTTCGTCTTTTATATATTTATATATATATGATGAATAATTTTGTTTTGGGTTTTTTTCAAACAAACATAACTGGTTAAAGGAACTGAATGAGTTTTACTCCTGTTGAATCCTTATTGAATTTTGATTTCAAATGGACTTGAGAAAATCAAAACCATTACATCCCACTTTTTGATATAAAAATAATCTTTTTTTTTTTTTTGTTTATTCATTTAAAATATTGAATGTTTGCAATGGTATATACACATTTGGGAAAAATCTTAATATAATCAAAAAAACTTATTTTAAAAAGGTTTTTGGGTTTTTTTTATGCAAATGTCCACTTCAAGGATTAAGAAGACAAAGCTTAAATTATGAACAGAAACATGGTCATAGAGCTAAAAGTTTTTCCTGATCCAATCCAGTACAACTATTGCAAACTGCTTGAGACATCTTGAAAGCTCATTTTTAAAAAATGTACTGTTGATACCTGATTGAGAGTCTAGCGTTCAAGTATACAAATAAACCATTTTATTTAAAGTAAAATCTATAGAAATCTAACCATGTCTAACCATGTTGGCCACTTTATATATAACATGACAAGTTTGTATAGCATGATGTAACAACAGGCTGATTCAAAGTGCTTTACAGAAATATTAGAAAATAAGGTAAAAATGTAATAATATAAGATCAAATCCTAACCATGCAATTTCTGTATTGGCTGTGAAGTGACATTTGAGGAGAAGATAGAATTTTGCTCATCCCAAAATGTTTATTTATCCAAGATCTTGAGAATAACCTATAATTCATAAAAGTGGCCACAGCTAATCAAGTTACCTGTATATTTGGATTAGAATAGTCGCCGAGCTTATTTATCATTTTTTGTTTTGTTTAACTGAAACAGTAAGCAGTGAAACAAATATCCATTTTTTTTATTCAAGCTGAAACTCTGTATTCAGGGATTTAAATCTGGATTCAAAATAATTGGGAAACTACTTACCACAAACGATTTAGATTATTAATCAGTAATTCAACACAGACCAAGTTGTGTTTTTACACTTAGCAACAAACTGAGAAACATTTATTTACTAATTTTAAAGAAAACTAGGTCAAAGTCAAACTTTGGTGCTCTTTAACTTAGAAAAAAAAGCCTTGCAATTAGGCTACTGCAGACTTGTGAGCCTGAAACTTTCCCAAAGCAGGCATCAGTATGTCTCTCTTTAAAGCATGCTGTTTTCCCGCAGATTGTCTTATCAGGGCTTGGCATAGCTGCACCCTGGAACAGCTGATGGGAGGAGTCATCTCAACTAAACTGAAACTTTTACGTTTTCCAAATGAACCTTCAAACTGTCACTTTTTGTGCTAGCAGGTTCACCTATGCAATTTGCTGGATATAGTGTGTGCATCAAGGAGTGTGTTGACTTGACGCTTTACCAAAACAGAAGTAATTATTTTTTTGTTTGTCTGTTTTTCTTCCTAGTGAGCTACAACTTAAATGGTAGATTGTAGTGACAAGTAGTTCTGACTCCACCAGATTGACTTCTTGCAGCAAAAGCTTCTCTCGAATGTGTTCAACAGCCAACTATCTCCCTTTGAGGAGAATGTGTGAGGTAGGTCCATCTAAATAGTGTAGTAAATATAAACTTCCACACACAATCAACTTTATTATATTTATAATTAAGTTATTTCTTTAATATCTAAAATTCTTTATTTTTTTTCCAATACAAGATAGTGCCATCTCCCAGCAGGCTGTGTGGAGGAGTGTCCATGCCAGCCAATTACGCTGGAGTCCGCTCTCATGAAGCACCACAGAACACTGAAATGGATGTGGCTTGGCAAGAACTTATGGCCATCACAGAGTTGCAGGTAATTGTAGCTTCATTACACCAAAAACACTTTAACTGTCATCAAGATCACTACAGCAGTCATTATAAAACAAGACACTGTTTAAAGAATTTAAGAAGTCCTTTTTTTTACCGACCAAAAGAATTTGAAAATGCATATTTGTAGAAATAGAAAAAAAGTAATTACTTTTAAAATTAAAGTTTTGAACATTATCAGAAATAACCAGGTTTTAAAGGAGGTACAATTTTGTTATTTCTTTAAATTGTTACTAGAAAAAAAAATCACCTGTTTTCTGTACAACTTCTGGAGACACAAAATTGAGCAGGACTGTTCCATTACAGTAAAACAAATGTTAACAAAAGTTAACAAATGCCAAATCAGAAACCAACTGGGCTACAAAACTAAATATAAATATTTTGCTTTATGTGATAATCTATCGGCTTTATCTCAGTGTATTGTTCTTTAATAATGGGGTTAGAAAGCATCAGACATCAGAAAAAATTACTTGCAGCTTCATTTCAAATAGCAGTATCCAAAGAGCACAAAACAATGCCTGACGGGGGCACAAACAGTTTAGAAAAACAACTTGTGTTGTTGAGGGATAAAACTGACCTCAGACTGCAATTAGCGTTGCTTTATGAGCTAAAATAAAATTTGCTGATAGTATCTGTTGTATAGGATTACAATTCTATTGTCACCCCCTGAAGACGATAAGATGCAGAGGAATGGGTTCCACAAGAAATTAGTGAATTCTTTATGAAAATTGAATAAACTGAAATTAAAACTGGAAAGATGCTTGAGAGGCTTCATAATGTATTTGATACCAGTAGGATTTTTTAAGATAAGAAATTTAAACTGAATTTTTATGACAGGATAATTTTATTTGATTTGGTAGTGTTGCACAGAATTAAACTATGATATCTTTAATTCAAAGTTTAAGGACAAGACTAATAGATTTTTCTCTGTAGGTAAATTATAATGATGTGGCGTAAAAATTTTGAGGAAAACAGGTATCAAACAATTATATAAACTGAAGTATAATCAAATGTTAGGATGTTCCTACCCTGCATTTCAGACGTCTGGTGCCTTCAGCTGATCTCAGTGCAGTTGTCTCAACTGGATTTACCTGCTTCAGTTTGCAAATTTTCCTGTTGGCATGAGTAATCCTCATAACTGTAACTGAAAATGAGACTTGCTGACTGAATAGCTTACAGCAGAACAGCTCAAAATGAGCACTTAAAATGTAGAGCGCCGTCACAAATTTACATGAAGTTGCCTAAATGGTTTACAAATTTTATTTAAAAAAACATTTGCTGTACAAGATGTAAAGTGAATGCAGGCTCAGGTAACCAAGTTCCCCAATTAAGTGATGGGAGGATGAAGATTGTAGGGGAGGGAGGGGGGCTAAGCTGGATGCTGCAGCTGGCCCCCTGCACTGTACAATAGCCATCTGTTCAAAAGGGAAACTTAATCAGATGTTTGAAAGTCCTTCATGTGGTACAGGTATCAGCTGAAGTGGAGGCACATTCTGCCTTACAGCAGCACAAATGAAAAGACAAAAAAGAACATTTACTGCTTTTAGTTCATTTGCTGATTTTAATAGTTGCTGCTACATTTTTGTCAATTAGTCCTAACCGAGTGTTTTTGTTACAGGAGTTTGAAATACCGAACGATGGCTCCTATGAATCAACACAATATCAAGCCATGCAACCCATGGCCCCTTCAGGAGAGTATGTGATGACTCAGTCCCAGTCTGAACCCCCCCATGCTGCTTGTGAGCCGAACACTGCTAAAACTTTCGAAGAATCTTACACTGAAACGGTGACAGCTTGTAATTGCCTAGGCAACACACAGTCCATATATGGAAATCAAGGGTCTCAGCAGAGTCAGAAAATTCACCCAGTCTCTTCTCACAATCAACCTTCTCTCATGAACATTTCAGGCACCAGTTTAGGGCACAGGAGGACTAATAACTCTCTCGCTCAAGGCTTAAGTCGGCACATGCTGTGGACTACACTTAACCAAAGTGTCCAGACACGTTCTACTGATGATCTAGAATCAGACTCTGGTTTGTCTTTGGGATCTAGCCCACCTCTGGCTTCCCCAGACAATCCTATTGGTTGTGCACCAGTTTACCAGAATGTAGACATAAATGTGACTTACAGTGATGGGGAAGCAGACAACATGACTGAAAATGCCATGAGGGAACACATCTATTATTCTAGAGACTATCAGAGTCAAACTCACTCATATTTGCAGTCAGGTGCACACACATCTTATTTTTCACCTCAACCTAGTTTCTCTCGATCACAGTATTGTGCTTCGACACCCCAGCCGCCAAAACAGCAAACTCCAGCAGGTCTTTGTGACAATGCTGTCATGTCCAGCAGAGGGAGCTCCCAATACATGTACTCAAAGCCACAAGGAGCCACTCCCACCCCTACTCCACTGAGCAGAGATGAGAGACGGGCCAAGGCCTTGAAAATCCCCTTCCCAATGGAGAAAATAATCAATCTACCGGTGGATGACTTCAATGAGCTGCTGACACAGTACACTCTGACAGATTCTCAACTCGCACTGGTCAGAGATATCAGACGACGAGGGAAAAACAAGGTGGCAGCTCAGAACTGCAGGAAGAGGAAGCTGGAAAGTATACTTCACCTTGAAACAGAACTGAACCAGCTGCAGGTTCAAAGGGAACATCTGACACAGGAACGACTTGAGTTCCAGCGCAGCTTGGCTTTTATCAAATGCCGCTTTACAGACCTCTATGCAAAAGTATTTTCTCACTTGCGGGATGAAGATGGACAACCATACTCAATAGATGACTATTCTCTTCAACAGACACCAGATGGTAAAATTTATCTGGTACCTCACACAATGGAAGAGAAAGATATCAATGCTGAAACATTGTCCTTTTTTTAAATACTTGAGTACTACATATTGTGCCACATCAAGTTTATTTTGTTTGCTCAATTATTTTTAACTTAAAACTTGTACATAAACATGCCATAACATGTACCAAACAAATGTTCCTTCAACTGAGACACTTTTTGTATAAAAAATACTTTATTAAAAAAAGTCACTTAAAAAAACACTGCACTGCAGTCTTCAAAGTTTCACAATGGCGTTCAAACCTGTGGAGAACATTGGGAAAAAAATTAATCAAAATAAAAGTGCCAAAAAGTTATGGAATGTTTTGCTTCTTACCTGATTGAGCCATTGTCATTGAGATGAAGTCAGAATGTGGAGGCCATTTAGTCATTTCCTGCAAAGTAGAAAGACAACATAAGTCAAGGGAAACACTTAAAAGTTTGAATTTGTATTGATTGCATGCAATATGTTGGACCTCTAAGCACAATTACAGAGGTCAATTTTACCGTCCAAATAGGTGCAAGTCAAAACTTTGTTACGTTTATGCCATTACTGGGCTACACAACTCACTACCAACTAATAGGTAAAAGCAAGATATACCATCAGTAGTTGAGAAGTCTGGTCTTACCTACAGACAGCATTTAAGTCTTTTCGTAGCTGCTGCCTGCTAGAATCAGGCCTCTGTTCTCACTCTCCCCTGCTTCAATGATCCTGGCGTTGGTTTTGCTACTTCTCTCCCTCAGCTTGCTCCATGGCTAGCCTCAAAGACTTTGCATGTAAGCTAGCATCCTCCAGTTGAGCTTTGTAGAAATCAGGTAGCATCTGTTGCCTTTGTGCACCACTTCACACTCAAGTTTTGTTGACCCTCAGACATTGGCTTTCCCAGATTCCCCAGGTTGTTTAAAAATAAAAAAGGTGACTCTCGCTCCCATCTAAAAAGTGAACCCTCCCTTGCCCAAACCACTAAAGAAGCTAACGAGACTTGTTTAAAAAAAAACTGAAAGGTGGTTTATTTCAGATTGATTTGATGCAGTTACAAATAAAAACCAGACTTAAAGATAAACATAAAACCCTCATTGGAATGCTTGCTTTCCAGAAATACATTTGAAAGAAAAACAGGTGACAGAAAGTTTAAAAGAAGGCCCTCCATGATTTATCTACAGTACATCTCTTCTTGTAGCAGCTGTAACCTGCCACAACTGTTTGGCTGAGCAGATTTAGGAGGTAAACCTGCAGCTGCCCTGTCACTTCGCTTGCTCTCCTCTCCTTGCTCCTAAGTACTCAGTCCTGTTGAACAATATGGAACAACATTGTTAACTGTGCACTGACTTAATATGACCTGACAT
This sequence comes from Pseudomugil tenellus, assembly GCA_037177515.1. Taxonomy (NCBI): domain Eukaryota; kingdom Metazoa; phylum Chordata; class Actinopteri; order Atheriniformes; family Pseudomugilidae; genus Pseudomugil; species Pseudomugil tenellus. The sequence goes on from JBAMHX010000015.1 coordinate 12,784,307, forward strand.
CCAGAGTGAATTTGTTTAAAGTTATCTACACTTAATGATTCCTAACAATAAAAGTGGTTTTAAAACACCAAACATCTGTTCAAGCACAATAGATGCTTACCCGTCGTAAATCTCAAAATCGGCCTGGACGGCCATAGCCACCAGGGTTGTTTGAGCCACCTCCATATCCACCTGAAAAGGATAAAATAAGAGTTTAATCACTTGTTACAATTTTGTCAACATACATTACTTGTTTCGTATAGACTTACCAAAGTTTCTTCCACCACCGCCGCCGCCACCACCAAAGTTGTTCTTCATTGGGCCAAAGTTTGAAGCTTGGGGATCATAGTGGCCCATGTTGTTGTAGCTATTGCCGCCACCACCACCGCCGCCGCCACCACAATTGCCTATAAAATAAAAATAAAAAGTCAAGAGGTTTGCCTTTAACTACAAAAACAAGTTGGAGCATAAGCAGCCATTTTTACCATAACCATTGCTGTCATAACCGTTTCCTCCATAACCACCGCCTCCGCCACCACCACCACCCTGGTTGTAACCCTGGTTATATCCACGGTTTCCACCATTGTTATATCCGCCTGGACCACCGGGGCCACCTCCGTAGCCTACACAAGAGAACAAAGCAGCTGTGAGTACACAATAAAAGTTTTTAAAAAATAAATAAAACATGTTAAAATGACAGATGTGAACTTACCACCATCACCTCCATTGCAATTGTAAGGGCCATCTCCGTACCTACCCCTGCCACCTGAGAAGTTTAAAAAAAAAGGGGTAAGGTCTTCAAGTATGTCAAAAACAAGTTTATCACCCAATCTGCACATCATACCTTGGTTAAAGCCTCTGTCATAATCATATGGTCTTCCCCCACTGTTGCGACCACCTCTCATTCCCATTCCTGCACTTTGCATTTCCTGTTTGGTGAGGGCTTTCCTCACTTCACAGTTGTGAGAATTGATTGTGTGGTATTTCTGGACTTCAAAGTATAAGAAAAGCAGATCATTAAAAACACTGTGTATAAAGTAAGTCTCAAAATCTGTAGACTGCATCATTGGCACTTACTGACAATCCTGTCAACTGCATCATGGTCATCAAAAGTTACAAAAGCAAAGCCTCTCTTCTTCCCCGTGTTGCGATCAGTCATGATATCAATGACCTCAATTTTCCCAAACTGCCCAAAGTAATCCCTCAGATGTGATTCTTCTGTATCTTCTTTAATGCCACCAACAAAGATCTTTTTCACAGTTATATGGGCGCCAGGGCGATTAGAGTCCTGAGAACAGACACATTTGTTTTACTAATGTAAACTACAAATTGGTATCTTGACGTTTACATTAAAGTTATAGAAACACTACATATCATAGGATATTGAACAGGTTATAACCTTACCTCTCGAGAAACTGCACGCTTAGGCTCTACAACTCTCCCATCCACCTTGTGAGGGCGTGCAGCCATGGCAGCATCTACTTCTTGTACTGACGAGTATGTTACAAAGCCAAAACCCCTGGATCTCTTGCTGTTGGGATCTCTCATGACCTAAAAATCAAGCAATTATAAGTCACAGCAAATTCAAATAAAATATCTTCGAATTTTTCACAATGTATATTAAAACGCTGCTAAAACACGTTTTCTGACCATACCACGCAATCTGTAAGGGTCCCCCATTGCTCAAAATGAGCACGCAAGCTTTCATCTGTTGTTTCGAAGCTCAGGCCTCCAATGAACAGCTTGCGCAGCTGCTCTGGCTCACGTGGGACCTACAAAAACAGCCGAAGACAGACATAAATGTATCAATAGGAGTCAAACACACCAACATTAATCCATCCTAAAGAGCCATACTGGCAGTAACCACCAAGTTTTGCATTTTTCATTATACGCCATACATCAAATATCAAGGGGAGGGTGGGGGAAGATGTCGCCGCCATTAACGTTAGCTCGCCAATTAGGCCATATAAAACATTACATACAACAAAAATTTGCACGGCTTGACCATAAGTGCGTGTTGGTCAACAGAGTTACTAAATGATAACTAATGAGAAATGTAACAGGACGTTGTTTAGCGGCATAAACATTTGGCTGCTAGAACAAAAGGCCACGAGGCCCAGCTGATATAAAATGGCGGCTTTACAATGAAGGTATCTGCAACAGCTGCGACAACAACGCAGCTCAAGATTGATAGAAACAAGAGTGACCCGCTTCCATTTGTATCTCCGTTTCAACGTTTAATAGTCAAAATCACCTATATATCTGGCCGGAAAGCGATACTTACATCTTTAGACATCTTGCAGATGGATCCTTGAAGATTCCTCGTTGAACAACCGCAGCGCAGCGATCTGCGTCACCCGAGACCAAACTGCTCCCCAACAGTACATTAAATAGGAAGGGTTACGCCTTTGCACACAACAATTGGTCAGTAGTTCCCGCTGCAGTCTGACGCCGAACAGAAGTGCATTTTCAATTGGTCTAAACTCTATCAATCATTCCAAAAAACCAATCAGCTAGCAGAAAACATACATGTCAAAGTTTTTTTTCTAAATTAAGTGTGTGATTAGAATTTGTCAGGAATAGAAATGTTAATATAATCATTATATTATGAATAAAAATAAATAAAAAGAATAAAAAGGTTTAGTCGCTGAAAGCACAACACAAATCTAGCAAACCTCCAGTTCTAACGGTACCACTTCAATTCCAAATTCAATTCCAATGGCTCTTTTTAAAATGATCTATCTATCTATCTATCTATCTATCTATCTATCTATCTATCTATCTATCTATCTATCTATCTATCTATCT
>JBAMHX010000015.1:12792330-12813917 GCA_037177515.1 Pseudomugil tenellus
CCCCTCCTTTTTTCGGGTTTGTAAAAGAAATTGGAAAGTTTGAAATTTGAAGGAAAGAAAGGGGGGGTGTTGGAGGGGGGGGGGTTTTTTTTTTTTTTTTTTTTTTTTTTTTTTTTTTTTTTTTTTTTTTTTTTGTATGTGTGTGTGTGTAATTGTTTCAAACGGTTTTTATGAATGTGATGTTTTTTAATTTCTTTACACTATCACCAGTTAAAGGACAGGGCAATAAAATATGCATTGCTCAGCTTGTGCTTTTTCAGTTTAACTAAAGTGTTTGAAGTGGAGCTGTTGGTTATAGTGTTTATGGGTTTGACAATCTTCACTACTATCCACATGAGATGATGCCAGCATTGACAGCAGTTATTGGGTCCTGCCACCTTGTGGTGGTAAATAGTAAACCACCTTGACTGTAACCAATTTTATGAAAGCCCTGGAGTTTATCATTTTTTGTGAGTTTTTGTCAAACAAGCCATCAAAATGAAAAATTTACTTGCATGCCAGAACATTTGTTCTCAACAATAATGTTTCAAGCAGTTTCTAATTGGGTAGGTCATTTTTTGTGATTTAACATTTTTGGGACTTGAAAAGCAGCAGTCAGTTTTTAAATGTAATGTAAATGTTAGTTTTATAGTTGGCTCTGTTGTGCTCCAGCATGGACTATTTGGACCAAATCTCCAATGTATACAGACTTGAGTTTTTCAGCATTTCAATTGGTGAGGTTTTGTGAATGAAGGGCAATTTTCTCTCCTTAGACTCATACAGTCCATAAAGTGAGCTCCTTGGTTCAAATTCTAATTTTGGTGTCATTTCCTTTCATTAAAAATGCTTTGTCCCTCATTTTTGCCAGTGCCGAATTTTTTTAAAAATAGTCTATTACTTGTGTGAAAGAAATGTTGCAAGTATGTGTACAGTAGTACCCTTTAATAAACATTTTCAATGTTCAAGTTGTAAGTTGGTTTTTATTTCAGTGTGAATAGGATGTTCAACTCACAGCATTAAAAGTCTTGAATCCACACCACAAGCAGCAGAAAAACTGAATGCATTTAAAGTGCAATAGATGCACCCCTACACTAAAATAGTTAAGCAGATTGGAAGTAAAATGTATATAAACAAAAAAGTTCGTTTGCAGAGTGGTATGTTAAGATTTTTTTTTTTTTTTTTTTTTTTTTGCAGTATTTTGAAGAGTCGTGGCTGCTATTATCCAGTAGATGGTGCTGTTAATTCATAGTACTGTATAAACTTTTTAAGCCTATTTTACACTGTCAATTGAAAGAATTGATTTCTCATAGATCAGTTTTTTTAATAGCATAATTTGGATGTGCATGGACAAATATTCCTTAAGGTACATCACTTACAATTAAGTGTCTATATTAAAAGAATTAAGTGCCCACACATAAAAAAAATGGGCTTTTTCAATTGGTTTAATATTTAAATGGTCCTTAATTAACATTAAGGCAAGGATGAGAGAAAACAGATATGGAGAGTGACATAGGCCATTGTAGCTGGTTTCAATGTCAATGGAGTGTTTAAAGAATATCAACGAGTAAAAGCATTTTGCAAATTCCATACAGAAAAGGCGTATCGTTTTAATACATGGGGAATGTATTTAATTTCAACTTGGAAAATATATTTTTAAAAAACTGAATTTGACAAAAAAAGACATTTAAATCTGTCCATTTTTAAATTAAAGAAGCACGTTTGAGTTTATGAAAAGTATGATCATTTTATTTCTGATTGCTGTCTGCTGTGACATCCTCACAGGGAGGATGCAGGGAGGCTTGAGTTTTGTTTCTCACAACCATCACGTTCTTTCTTTTTGCCTTTTACAGCAATTCTCTTTGACACGCACATGCACACACATCTTTACAGTGCTGCCGGGCTACGTTGAAAGTGATGGAATTTTTCCTTGCAAAAAGGCTTTTACACTCCAAATGGAATGCAAAGGTCACTAGTAAATATCAAGCCCCTGGGACCAATAAGCTAGGCAAAGGGAAAGAGAGAGAGCAGCAGGCTGTTTTATGGAGCCTCGAGCTGTCTGCTAAAAAGCCCGGGCCAGAGGGTTTGTTTGGCAGAACCACTGTGGCACTCATGGGAGTTCTGCCAGTAACATGCATTGATAATACAGATGTAGATGTGCTTGTTGTATTTGATTGATAGGAATACAGAATAAAGCACTATCAAAGCTAAAAATATAGATGAGTGAAATCAGATTTGTGTCTTGTGATGATATGTCGTTTACATAAGGCAGGATTACATGAGAGCTCTCTGTGCTATAATACCTGAATGTTAGCTTTTTAGCACATGCTAAAAAAACATGCTATGGTTCCTGTATGTAACTTTAAATTTAACTTTTTTTTTTAGTTTTTTGTGTCTCAAGTGTGTTGTAATTATGTGTTACCATACATTTAATAATTTATTCTCAACAGCCTTTCTGCACTTCAAACATATTCACCCTTACCAGTAATATTAGTGCAAATGAGTTCCACAGGGTATTGCCCATAGCAGAGGTGAGTCGTCTTGCAGCACATTATACCAAATGAGTGCCGGGGGAGCTACTGTGCAGCTGTGGGGAGGGAATAGACTGCAGCAAAGGGTCTAATCGGAGTTACAGCATGCTCAAGGATACCACTAAAACAACAAACAAATAAGTATGCATTCATTGGGATGAAACAAATACAAGGCACAAAGATGATTTGCAGACTTCAGTTGTTGTAAGAGAAACTGAAGAAATTGAGAAAGTGTTTTAAGTCTTGAGCAGCACAAAGTGGAATGTAATTTAATGTGGCCTTTCTTCTTTTCCCATCCGATCGTGTCAGCACAGCTGTCCAACAGCTGTCTCTTTTCCCCTTGTTACAGTCAGATAGAATGTCTGCAGTGACAATTGGCACATCATCTCTTCACACAGAGCACTCATGTGTATGAAGGTGACTGCGACGTAATGCTCTAATTTGTGTGGCCATCACACTTAATGTGCAGTAAAGCACCAAAGACAAAGCTTCGACATTCTAAATGCCCCCCTCTTGTGTGCCACATCTTCAACTGCCAACGTTCTGCAGGCTGTGTTTCCCCTTCAACACAACCACCTCACCCTCCGCCTCTTCCACAATCCTCCCTTCATCTCCTCTCCCCACCAGGGGGGAAGAGTTATAGCTGCCATAAAAGGCAGGTAATGCATTGTTAACTAATTCTGTCTGCTCAGAGCTGATATATCCTCCGCTCTAAATCTCTGTGCTTCCAATAAAATGCAAATGCTAATGCTTGCCCTCCATGAGCTGATATCATTTTTAACAGACCAGAGGTAAATGCTAGAGAGGGGTGGGGTGGGTCAGAGATAGTGACACAGTGGGGCTTTCAGCTTTCATGGTCCATTGTGTCATAAAGGAGACCTCACGACCTGTACCACCACCGACCAAGCAGCTGGTTGAAGCTATGCATAAGAAACTACAACAGTACCTATCTGATGGATCATGGGTATGAGAAATACTGCTTTAAACTGTTATTGATAAACAGGACTAAGTGTTTTCCATTCAGTACTCATTCACTATCAAATAAAAGAAACCAATTTGCTTTAGGATGCAATGTATCATATTTTCATGTTAATAGTAGTGTCACACTTCGTGTAACCTTGGGCTTCTAAATATTGATCCAGTTCTAGATTTTCAATTATCCTGTGCTGCTTTTCTGCCATCTGGTAAGGACCAGTGATTTGTGTTCCTTCATATCTAGAAGCTTGTCTTGTAATTAGATCATAAATTAATTTGCAGAGAAGACGGAGCACGAAAAGATTCAAGGCATTAAGTAAGTTTGTGGTGGCTGGAGACAGAAAATCATAGGAAACCACAGAACAGCATTTTATCTACTTGGATTAGATAATTGGATTACAAATTCCATCACTGTAACTTTTTTATGCATATGCCACTTGGTTTTCCTTTCAACTATTTTAAACTATTCCGCTAATGATTTCTTGCAAGTCACTTTGTCAATACATGACCAGAAATCAACCACTGACATAATTACACATAATTGCTTGCAGTGCAACAGCAAAATGATTAGGAGAAATTGGGTACATTAGTGTCAAAATGTGTGTGAAACTTTGCAGTTGAATTAGCTGTAAAACCCTCAGTGGATTTAAATGAAGCCCCATGAAGACACACTACTGTGCACTTCAAACCAAGCTGTTATTCACAGCTCAGGTGGAGGTCCTAAAATAAACCCAACTGCTTCTTTACTGATTTTAAATTGGTAGTATAAGCTCTTCTTCAAGATTAGCTTGTTGCCCCCTGCTGTTAAATTGCACATAGTGACTGGAAGTGTCACTGCACAGTATCTGAGCACTACAGTAACAGCACTTTTTGCCATGTGGAAATTCACATTAGACAAGCCTAAGTTGCTCGCTTAAAGCAATTAATTGAAAAACAACAACAGAAGAGGTCTTTCGCGTAGCACAAAGTGTTAAATCAGTAGGTTGTGGGTTTAAACACTGTGTACAAACATAATTGGTAAGACTAGCATAGTAGTTTCTATGAGAAAAATGCATTGGTGTACCTGCTTTACACGATACCTTGGCTGTTTGTTAAGTCAGGCCACAGCTGCCAGTGTACTCTGATCAAATCTTGTGTGGCTTGGACGGCAAGGTCAACCACCACAGAGTCCACCTGCTTCCCCATCGCCCAGCCCCTCAGCTCTGGCCTTACAGAGGAAACACGCCTGATTGCTGGGCGGGTACAGACAGCGTGTGTCCCTGAATTTATGATGGCGACTTATTGGCGGCCTTTTACATAAAAAGTCATATTGAGTTTCCCCCAGTCTGGCTGTATGTGTGGTGAGTGTTAATCCATTAACATTCAGAGCAGACACGTACAGAGACTGGCTTCTTGCCAGCCTGAAGCTCTGACAGTCTCTTTGACCCACCACTGACCACAACATTCTCCTGCCTGTGCTCCCAGCCACAACCAGGCTTGGGATAATGCAGGGCCATAAACTATCTAATGTTACACTGTATATTAATGTGAAGTATTATATGCTTGAGGTATAATATGCAGGGCTTACAACCAAGTGAGAAAAGTCCACCTGTGAGACAGTCATTCTGTCATTTGAGAAAAGACACATCTGTCTGCTACACAACTCCACACTTCTTTTATTGATTTATACGATGCCTAATGAACATTAAGTTTCACTTCTTTTATTTTTTTTCAGGGATTACAGTTCAGAGATTCTATGAAATCCCTCTGTTTTTTTTAGTCATATTTATTTCAGCAAGAGATGTGGAGGTTCATATAAACTGATCCATCAGGAATAGTTCTGGCAAAAGATGAAATGCGAAAAGTCTTACACCGGGTTCAGACTAGAGCTTTCAACGGCATGATCTGCACTGCTGCTCAAGGTGGCTTCTGAACTGACTCTAACGTTAGTGTCTTATAAAGCCCTGATGAATACTTTATAAAACCAAACTGCATATCAAATCTAACACATAAAAGATGGCAACGCTGTTGGAAAGGAAAAAGGTGCTCTTGACAGGTTCTTCAATAGGTTTTATAATTTAATATTACAACCACCATCCTTGTAAGTGCATCTCTAAAGGCCTGCAGAATATATAAGTTAAACAAACATTCAAGGTCTATTAGTCAAGACCATTACACTGATTAACAGCAACAAATTTGTAATAAAACTTTAAGAAAGAGAGGAATATAGTCTGCACAATAAAACATGCTTTTACTCCGGAATCAGTGACACAAACAGTCCACATCTTCCAAACAGCACACTTCTAAACACTGAGTCCTGCATTTGCAGAAATAAACCCCTGCACAGCAGTGTGTGTGTTTGAGGGGGGAGCATATCCGTCCAGTGGATGTGAGGGAATCTGGGAAGCAGAGCAGACCAAACAGATGTCTTTTCACTGCATAGAACCTCCACCTCTTACTTTTACCTCCCTGCTGTCCCCAGTCTCTGTTCTCTTTTACCTGATCACCTTTCTTGCTTGTGATTTCACCATACTTGTGTTTCACAGTTTAAAATCTGTTCACCATGCACCAAACTGCACCTTACATAAGCACAATTATAACATTTAATGGTGCATTTTAACAGAGAGTTTTATTCTTTTTTACCACGCAGAGGTTATTAGAGGAAGACGAGCAGGAAGAAGAAGAAAGAGTGGATCATATGTTTTCACTTTTGACCTCTTTGCTTTGGCATGTACACACCTGGTTTAGTTTAGAATGCTGTTTGTGTGGAATAGCTGCCGGCTAGTGGTTTCATATGGGGAGTGGAGGTTTAAAAGTTTACACCATTAACTCCCGCAAAAATTAGCTTGTGTATTTGTGTTTTTGGTATGAGTCACCATACCAGCAACAACACAGTCAGATCAATGGTGTTACAATTCAAGACTTCTGTTATTGTTAAGGCAAGTAACTATGTCATTAACATCCAATTTTAAACCTTAAATTTAATAACATTATTGTATGAAGTTAGTCAACTTTTAACACACAGAGAAAATTAGGCTTTGATTATCTTTGTTAGAAAAATCACATCTCTTCTCTTAAAAGCATATTTTTAAAAGCATATTTTTATCTTAAAAGCAAACTACATGAAAATACATGTCAGATGTGTTGCTTTGATTATGGGAAGGGCAAATCACGGCCACCTAAGACTGAACTGCTCATCTGTTTTCTATTGGAGGAAGTGAGGCTGGCAGGAAGGCATGAGATGAAGGCAGGCTGGAATAGAAAGATGGTTAAAAAAAGAGAGCTAAGAGGTAGAAAAGGAGGAAATGACTGTGTGACCCACTGGGCCCACTTACAACCTCACCAGAACCCCCTGGACAACCTACTGCGCCAGCAGTTTCCATCACCTGCTGCTTCTGGTTCCTCCACATAAATCCAGGTGTTCCTGAATAAAGCGCTTTTTCTCCAAGAGCCACAGGGCGTCAGAGGGGCTGTACCAAAACAGAAAAGCACTGCCGCCTTGTGAGAGCATGGAAAATACTGCTTCAAATAAGCTAGAAAGGGCAGAGCTGGGAATGTCTGGCAGTCCTCAGATAATTTAAAAGCTCCATTTCATTATTTTGGTCTTCTAATTAAATGATACAGGCCCACTCCATTTAAAATTGCTGTATCTTCTTATTGTTGTTTCCTACCTCCTTTTAATAATATACTACTAATCCATAGGGATGGAGAGCCTCAGCCCTTTCAGCTCCTTGCTGCCCCCTGGCAAGCTAAATGGACGCTGCAGCCCTGAGCTGATAAACCTAGAAATCATTTCAGACTGCAGCCAGAGCTTTTTACAGTACCTTCAGCGCTCCCTGGTGATGGATTAATGCACTGTTGTTGTCATTTTATTGCCATTTTATTGCCCTGGTGCAATTTACTGGGCTTTATGTGCCTCTGCTGTCCGGCAAAGCAACGCGCAAGCGCATTAAACCGACATTCCGAAACAAAGGCCACCGCTCACCCGAGGACTGCGCATGTGCATTTAATAAACTTACACAAAGCAATAACACACACAGACCCAGATACGCATCCACGCACACATACATATAACATCTTAAAAACACAATTCATTAGAGCACAAACAGGGTGCTAAACAAATAATTTGATGAAAGTCTGAGTAGTGAATCTCTCAGCCATCTGATGGACTTCCCACATTACTGCTGCTGTGTTTCAGTCTCACCACCTGAGGGCAACATCACTCACCCAGGATGCAGCTGCAGCTTGACGCATTGGCACTCAGTCTTGAAATAATATGATGTATTGGAATATACATTTGTCTCTTTTCTTAAGAGATAATTTCTATTAGTAGAGCTGCAGCATCTCAGCTGACGTTATTAACCGTCACCAAAAAACAAACAAACAAAACACTGATTTGTGCAAATCTGAGTTACTTGATGACAGAACACTATTATCTAAATGAAGCATTTTGATATTTTAAAGTGTAGCAATGATATGCAAGATTTTAATAATTACGAGAGCAGTCATTCCATGTGTTTTTGCTACACCGAGTTAAGGTAAACAGACCCACCCACGGGCGCACGGCACAGCTGCTGATCTAAGGTCGCTGTTGTAACATGTGGAGCAGCCTTGTTACATCTCCTGCCAAACCATCATCACTCTTACTGTGTGGAAAACACCCGCATACTTACAGCCAACTGATTCTGGTTGATAAAGCTTATTAATTAGCATTTGATATTTTTTAGCTTTGGTATAGGCTCTATATTATTTTTTTTTCTCCTTTTTTTGTTGTTTCTTTTATATGTCTGTTATTCAGAATCCATGTAAAATATAACCCAACTGAAAACAAAATGGTGTTTTTTTGTTACCGTACTACTACTTGTGGCGTTTAAATGTTAAATGTAAAATTATTTTTAGAGATACTTAGCAATGACAAATAGTGTGTCATTATACTTGATTATTGTGATACTTGCAGGAAGTATCCACCAGGGGGAGCACAAATGCTGTCAAAATGAAGAAGGCCAAAAGACAGCACTACGGTATACTACAACAAAAATGACCTCCCCCCCCCCCAGTTTGTAATAATCTAAATTTTAAATAATATAATTAACATTTTAAATGCATATGATGCTATTTAAGATGTCTACATATTTCCCTGTTTGTCCAGTACACATCAAGTATTTGCTTTTTTTTTCCTGTGTGCTTTTTAAAAATCTTTTTCTTCATATTTTCAGCTTTAAGTCCAGTGTTTGTAGTGACCTGTGACCTCAGAGTCTCTCACGCTCTGAGGGGCTGCTGATCCATCACTTTTAATGGAAGAGGATAAGTTTCAGCCAGAGAAAGAGAGAACAGACAAAAGCAGGGCGATTTATGACAGATGTCGACGCGCAGCTCTGGCTGTGGGCCTTGATCTGAGCTGGGCTGTGGCTCAGTCAGTCTAGGGTAGGCCTTGGGCGAGGGTTATCCATGTATACACACCCAACACACAAATATATATACATTAATAGATCCACATTACATCCCCATAATCTAATCCTCTTACTTAAGCTTTTGAAGTTTCTTTTCCCTTCCTCTAGACTCAGTTTTGCACATCTATCTTTTGCAGTAAGTGCTGAGTCCTGGATGGTGAAATATAGAGTGGAGAGCTGTTACTTGTTAGCTTAGGAGATAACTAAGGTGTAAATTATGTGGGAGTCTCTGGCCAGCCTTATTTATGAGAGTCCTGTCAGGTGTTTAGGTGTTGGAGTGAGATGTGTGGCTTAAAACGTTTACTTCGCTGTAAATCAGGTCATACGGGCCACATCTGTTTGGACGGTGTATGTTTACATGTGTGTGTCTGTGTTTGAGTCCTTATTTTTTTCCTTAAGAATATGTGAGGTCTGGTTGCGATAATTTCAAGTCATGGGTTGTGCATAGGCCTAATTTGTCTGGAGGACATCATGGCTGATACAGATGAAATGAAATGCTAGCAGTAGTTATTATGTTATGTACTGACAAAGATGTTGTTTATAGATCCCTTAACACCAACACCTGCCATTAACATTTTATTTTATGACCAAATATGAAACCTACTCAAAATCTTCCCAGTTTTTCTTTTCTTTTTCTTTATTTTAGGTGATGTCCTTTATCCCAGAAATATTATTTAGAGGTGGATTTCTATGGATGTAGCTATTACTAACTATCACTCTGCAGGTAGTTAGACCTGTCCCGGGATGATGGATGCCAGCTCTCAGACAGAAGAACTGTAGCAAAGAGGTTACATATAGACCCTATATCTGTTACCATTATTCCCCTACAAGGGACCTCTTATACTGCAAGCTGTGTATCCTCTTCTCTTTGCTGTATTGTCTATTCTTTTATCTAGCCTTTTCTCAGCGCTCCGATTGCATGCTACTTGGCTGAAGTGTTTTGTTCATCCTAAGTGGGAAAGCATAATTTCTTAAAGCAAGACCGAAGGGGGAAAACGAGGCTTGAATAACGAGTGGTGGAGAAATGAGCCAAGTTTGAAAAGGGTTAAGAACATGAGATGGAAAACTCTGGAGAGAGATCGAGAGGATAAAATGAAGGAGTGGAGAGGAGGGAAAGACAGAGCGGGACAGAGGATGATGTGCTGGAGGCAGGTACATCTGCGTTCTCTCCAAACACAGCATTGGCCCTGTCTTAGGTGTCTTTATCCCAGCACCACTCTTTGGCAGATTTATGACCTCTGCTTGTGTGTGTGTGTCTATGCATTTATATATGAGTGTGTATGTGTATGTATGTGTGGGTGCATATGGTAGCAACAGGAATAAGTTAAGCGCAGTAGACACAAGGTAGAAGACAGAGAGGGTATGTGACTATAGGTGAAGGGCGGAAGCCATGTTGCATTCCATCGATATCGCAATCCCGGTATCTGCCATATTTCATCCATCTTCTTCCATCTTCTTCCCTTCATTCCTTTTCTCTCTCTCATCATGCTGCTCCTAACTTTGGTGCGTTTGGCTTTTCCATTGCTCTGCCTGGTCTCAGGCTTTAAAGCCCTCTCAGGGGGAAGGGTGTAAATCTGTCTCCCCATCTCGGGAGATTTCCTGGGGCTCAGCAGACTCAACAAAGCCTAACAAGTGTGGAGGACCAAATGTTACGCACACACACACACACAAACACAAGCTAGAGTTTTAATCTTTGTGAGAACATTTGCTGATATAATAGATTCTGTATTAACTATCCCAACCACAAGCCTATACCGTATCATGGTCTTACAATAGTCTATCTTACAATAGTCCTTATTGATAAGATACACCTGATTTGATCCCTAAAATCATCACTGAAAAACTATTTGAAATCCTGCCACAAGGAAAGGTTGAGCCCAAATATCTTTTGGCCAAAAGTATTTAGTTGGCAGGTGTTAAACGCACATTGGTCCTTATAAAAACACAAATAAAAATAGAAATGTGTTCCCTCATTCATGCTTTACTTTGTTTAGGAGTTCCTGTGAAATAAGATAAGTATGGCTCCTATTTGTGAAGCCAAGGGCCAGACCAGTGTTTATGTTTGTTTACAGGACACCCTACCCCCAAACCTTTTGTCACGAGGGGTTGTCCAGACGAGCTTGTTGTCTGTCTTTATTTTCTCTCTCCCTCATTTTTTCTCCACTTCTCTCTCTGTTTTATTGCACTTGAGTCTAAGCGCGTCCATTCTTGAGATGGCTCAGATAACAGCTGAAGCTAAATTGCCCATCATAAAGCATTTGCAATAGCAATGGAGCTCTTGGGGAGGGACGCTTGCAAGGGGGTACGAGCCGGTTAGGGCTCACTATGAAAATACAAGGTCCTCTTTTTAATCTTTAAATGTGGAATATGAGCTCTGTTTCAATATCCACAAATCATTAGCCTCTTCCTTAAACATTAAACGATTCTGTTGCATGATCGATATGCTGAGAGCATCCTAAATCAGTTTTATGCTTATAATATTCAGGAACATTTGGCTATTTGAGTGTGTGGGTTTTGGAGAAAAGTGATGGAAAATCAAAAGTAAAATGATCTAATGGCATTTTTGAATGCCAAAATGCTTCTGCATGATACTACTAATTACTCACACAAGACAGCCTAGTTAGAGTGAGAAGCTCTGATTTATGAGGGAGTCATATATCTGGCTCTGCAATGTTCCTGTCAAATGCTTGACAGATAGATGACTGGCGGGCTGTAATTGGCCTTCCTGTTTGTATCTTTTCTCATGTAACAACAAAGGCACTTCCCGGCCTTGACTCTAGAGGGAGCAAATGTGAAAATACAGCCCCGTGTCTGTATGAAAACATGTCTTTTGCAGGAAGAAGAAAGAAAAGGGGAAAAAGGAAGGATGAGGGTGTATAGCTGAAAAGTCACACAAAAGGTTACTGTAGTGCTTTCTGTCTTTCAGTCTTCCTGCATGTCTGATCAGTTATGTTGCTGCAGGGCTCTGTATTGACTCATCTCAGAAATACAGCATCTGTGTGTGGCATTTGTAGTGAGAAATGTCTCAATATTGAGCCAAAATAACCCCCAAGCTGCCAAATTAATCTTGACAAAGATCCAGAGCAGTCAGGGTAGCACAATGGCCAAAAGATAGAAAGATATGGACACAAAACTACAGTGTATTGATGTGGGAAAATCCCTCTCTGCTACGGTAGCGCAGTCAATGCAATGCTGTCTTAAATCTCCAATATTACTCTAGAACTGAATATGAAGGAGAAGAATTCCAAGGGTCCACAGGAGCAAGACAGGACCAGCAATGTGCTTGGCAGAAGCTCCGGTGTGATCATCATCCAGGGTGGAGTGACGCCCCTCAATGCTCCCGCCTCCTGCCTCCCAGCTAGTCTTGTCCTATGACAGATGAGCCCAATGACAGCAGGACGCAACAACCTGCAATTGAAAATTCCTCTGTGATCTGTCAACGTCCATGGTAGCGTTTCACTCCTAAGCACACAGGGACACATACACAGTAAAATACACCCACCGTTATGTCATTCAGCAAATATTGGAAGAATCAGATCTAGAACCCCCTACCTATATCTGTCACATGATTTGGATACTTGTTGCATGTGTCTGTGCGTGCCTTTTTGTTCGGCATTAGGATTCTGCTTTCAGTTCAAAACTTTTGACAACTGCAGGCAAGTTTCTGGTGGGAACCAGCTGCATTATGCTGCATGTCAACTGGCTGCATGAATTTGCAGACAGTTTAACTGCTCCTGTAGTTACCTGCTTTATCCACAGGGTGTCACCTTATTCATAGAGACCTCTTGGCTTCAAGCTTAGTAGGGGCTTTATTTTCTGCTTTGGTGGCAGTGCTCTGGTGTATCACTGCAAAATGAAATAGGAAAATAGGACATAAACGTATTGGCCACATACAGAGTTTAATGAAGTCAGCCTTGCCAGTACATTAGGGACAAAGACAGCAAAGAAGAAAGGCACTGAAGGACAACTCACAAACATTTCCAAAATAAAAAGGGAGATAAAGTATGAATGGTGAGTCTCCTCAATGAAAAACAGTTCACCGGATGTCATAGTGAAGATTTATTTTCCAAGCAACTGGATTTTTATGGTCAAGCTCCTCCATACTGGTGAACAGCAGCGTTGTAATATGGCATGTAAAGAATGGGATTCAATTGAGGCAGCCATCCATTCATCATGTTTAAGTGGATAGAATAATGACCATTGGCTGACTTGTGCTTGAATCGCTCAACTTGGCTTATTTTTTGTGCAAAATGGAAGATGAAGACAAATGGACTTCATACATGACTTTGTACAGTCCAGACTATCATGTCATATAAAGTTAAAGCAACAGCCAGCAGCTTATCATTATACTAAGCCCGGAGCAACAGCTACTTCTTTGCAAGATGTGTATCACTAGAAATTATAAAACACTCGAGTTGTCTTTACTTGCTTGTTGCAAACTAATGATCACTTGGCTTACCAACCATAAAAGCATGGTGCAAAATTAATTGTTTCAATCAATCAATTGGTCAATTTCTTAGCCATCAAGCTTTGTCAAAGATCATGTGCATTCTGTACCTTTCTCCTTCAGGATGAGTCTGGAGAATGGCAGATGATTTATGGTCTCTTCGTGTGCTGCATACATGTAAAAATACTATGCATATATACTGACAAACATGAGCATTCAGAAGGGAAGTGCACAGATACTGATGCAACTACATACACCCACAAACATACTGCATATGCATATAATAATACATATAAATGAATGCACATGTTTCAAGAGAATGATTCACAGCAGGGTGTGGATCACATGAGGATACACAGAGGATGAGTGCAGAAGGAATAGAGATCTCTGTTGAACATGTTGCAGACACTTGCAGCTAAACATAGCTCATGAAACAGAATAACAGTGATAGAGAAATCTCTTCAGCTCTATATTGCACGTGGCTCACACGTGTGAGGAAACATTATATAAAAATATTATAAAACAATGCAGTCTCATAAAAACCAATGGTATGTGCAATCTAACATGTCTGCTTACATGCGTTTTGCACATAGTTGTATATGCTTGCATGTATGCAAAAGTGTTTTCAAACAAATGCATGTATACCATATACGTAAACTAATAGCCAAGTGCGGAGTCTTGTTGTTAGCGTGTTGTTCCTGTGCTGTGGCTTGTGGGCCTGTCTGCAGGGCTGATCGATGGTCTTTTACTGCTTCCCCAGGATTATCGGTCGAGTTCACCGGGAGGGGAAGGCAATTCATCAGAACACAGCGGAGAGAAAGAAAGAGAGGAGTGGGGACAGAGCAAGGGATGGAGAGAGATAGGGTTTGGGAGGGGGTGTCAGTATGAAAATAGAAGGAAAGATAAGAGAAGACAGAGGTAAAGGTGTGGGAGAAAATAGTGAGAAAAAACTGAAACAATAAGGAGAGCAAGATGGAGACAGAGGGAAAAAGAAGGAGATAAACAGATGTGCTTGTGATACCACATCATCTGGAAATGTATGGAAAAGATAGAAACGCAGATGGAGGATTGATCTCACAGTCTATAGGATAGATTGGTGGGGCAACCTTCAACTGAACCCTTCTTGTACTGTATATTCAACATCAAGCAAAAATGTGACAACACACCATCTGAAACTACAAGAGCTAATACCACAAGAACAAATGACAAAAGCCACCATTTTTTTATTGTAGTCATATGTTTTATTTTGTCTATTCATGTATTTAATTGACAGTAATAAAACAAAAGTTCTCACAGATGTTACAAAAACATGTTTACAGTGTTAAACCGCTTCACAGACAGTATATCACATTTTTAATTAAATCAGGAAAATGTTGTGTGTACCACATAATTGTAACTGTAACAGAAAGACACTTGGAATCGATATGGTAAATGCTGTGTCTCTGTTGATTAACAAGGTCTGCAACAGAGAATTGCACTGAACACCTGCAGTTATAAAAGTGTAGAAACAAGTGTTTGCTCAGCTCCCAGAGGTTTTCAATATGCGTGCCCACATTGTAAGACATATTTTAGGAGCTATAGCTCATGTGTTCCAGTTCATTGAGTGCACAAAGAGGTGATTCAGCATCAAGAGACCCTAACAAAGAGACAAATACTGGGGGACAGAGTCTTTTATAGCAACACAGATTGGCATATTGACCATACGGAAAAATTTGCTATAAATTTAGATTGTATAGTAAACAACAACCTGCTTACAACACATACCAGCAGCACTGTAAAGAGAGTACTATTCATCCTGATATGATCGTAATCACAAGTTAGAAAAGTCTACATACAAGTGTTATGTAAGTTCATGTTATCTGTCTTTTAATGTATTTTTCTTTTAATTGTGTGACTTTGTTCGTACAACTGACAGTACATCCTCGTGCCTTTATCGCACTCTTCACAGATACACTGCCATTTCTCTCTCCTTCCTTCACCCCATTGATGGATGCACAGATTATGTATATCTGATATAGTAGTGTTCCTGATGTGGTTAGGGGCTGTGACGAGTCTCAAGGCAGGGAAAGGAGCAGAGGAGAGGGAAGGAATGGGGTGACGTAGAGGACACAACATCTGGAGAACACGCAGAAAATAAAGTATGCAACAGAAAGTTGGACAGCGTAAACGGCCTGCAGAGTGCCTTGAGTGTGTGTGAATGTATGTGTGTTTGTATGTATGTGGAAAACAATCTGACACTCACTACCCTGCCATCTCGACAACTGTTTTGGTGTTTTGTTGACTGTCCTAACTCAAAGGCTTCTTTTCCCAACACCAACCAATTATAATGATGAGATTGATATGATGATGATGATGATACAGTTTGCAGAAGGTATAGGTGAAAAGCATAATACACACTTTCAGAGACCAGATTTTCATGTGTGACAGACTGAGATTGATTAAACTATTGGCGATGATATTGTGCAGTAGCAAACATTTGCCACTGGGGGGTAATGTTATCCTCAAAGTATTCAAAGGAGGTACTGTACTCATCAATGAAACTGAGTTTTATCAAAGGTATTGGTGGTGATTTTCTGCTTCATATTGGCAGCACTGCTGATGATAATGTGCTATCACAAAGCAGTGTGGGGGAGTTTACATAGGTGGGCGGGCATCTTTTTGTCCTCCTCTGTCCTCATGTTCTCCCCTGCTTTTCTGGTTCTGGACATATGGTGGTGTCGTCTTAATGTACATAATATAACAACAGAAATAAATGGATGAATAATAAAATTAAAACAAATGTACAACAATTCAACAGTTCAAAGAGTGTTTCATATAACACAATGCTTATTCATAAAACGAGACAAAATTGTCTAATATTTCCAATACATTAATTTTATAAAAAAAAAAGATGAACACGAAATCATCAGAACACAACAAAATTAGAATAACACACACACACACAAACTCAATGACAGCTTCACGAAATAAAACATTTTAAACTTTAAGTGACTTTAAGTGCTACAACAGTCAAGAAAATTTAACAAAATAAAAATGCACACCAAGCAAAACCACAATCCAGAAAACTGCATTTTACAAATTAAAAAAATGATAAAAAAAACACTTTTTTAAAAGGCAACATTCAACACAATCATTGAACAACTATGAAAATATTTCAGATAATACAACAAATCTCACTTCTGCAAATGAAGTGAACACAACTAAACAGAAAAAGCAAAAATAAAATACAAGTAGACAAAAATATAAACAAAATCAAAGAATCAAAGAGATTTAGAAGAAATTTCCAAACATATATAACAGTGTAAAGTAGTGTACAGAATAGCCTACAGAACGCTGCAGTTTTTTGAGGTAGAAAATCATTAATAAAGAAAAATAAGTATGTTGTGTGTTGTTAGAAATATTATGTTTGTGAGCCATTGTTCTTTTTTTTATTCTGCTTTGTCACTGCAGTAAAGAATCTAATAAATCAGTTATATGTCCCTTCAATGCTCAGACTGTAAATGAATGAAACCTAACTTAAATTAAATTAGGTCAATATTTATCAGAAGGTAGAAATATAAACTCATGTCAGGAAATTTGTCCCTAGGTAACAACCACAAATTGACTAAAATGGACAAGTAAAAATGCCCACACACCTTGAAAGTTAGGATGTTGTGTTTTCAGTAAACCTGAGACAGTCTGGTCTTTCAAAGGCAGGGCACATCAATCCCCCCCCCCCCCCCTTCCCCAGCCAAAAAAACAACGTATCAAGCTAGTTGACATTTGACTATACACACCAAAGAAAGCTCTCTCTTCAAACATACCTTCACTCTCCCCAGACAGGTTTAACAGTCAAGTAGAGAAACACTTTCTCTTGTGACCCTATCACACCCACTGAATCAACAAACAAAACATGTCAGGGTGACATGTTTTGCTTCTTGCTTCTCCTTCCTGCCTCCTTCCCTCACTCTCTGTCCTTTTAACGCTATCACCTCAGTACATATCAACACAAAATGAGAAAGCACACAATAGAAAAACACCATGGAAAACCCGAGTCCACCTCCATTTTAAAGATACTGAGCAAATAGCAGCCATTTTCTGACATGCAGAAATTGCCACAACCCATACCCCCACCTCTTGATAGTAATCAAATTTGGTCTCATCTTTTCATTTTCTCATCTCTCCTCCCCATCTGTGTTGTGTGACTCCTCTCTTTCTCATTCTCTCCCTCATAATCCCTCACTGTCACTCTGCAGCTCTGAGCCATTGACCTCTGACCCCCAGGCAGGTTCACTAGCGGGTCAGGAGGGGGGAGACAGGGAGAGAAAAGGGGTGGGAGGTCTGTTACCGGGGGATGCCAGCTTCCTCCTTTGGCCATGGATACATCCTTCACTGCTGCTGCCATAGCAACTGGACAAGACGGTGGAGAGAGCAAACTGTGTGGAGTGGCTGGGATGGAGCTCTCTCTTCGGTGATCTGGCTGTAACCTCCATGGGCACATGCACATCTTCATCCACAAAAATCACATTCACATCCACACAAAATGACAAACTGGCACACATACACTGTTCCATACGTGCTTGGCAAAATCTAATCAGATTTCTTATTTGGACTGCCAGGCAGTGCTGGAAAATACTTTTTCACGATACAAGATTGATGGGCATTCCATGTTGGCTGCAATTAATTGCTGCATAATTAGACTTACAAGTTATTTATTGAAGCAATTTGGAGAATACAAGAGCCTGGGGATATATAAAATCCATTTGATCATGAGGTGCATAAACTTCAAAGATGTCCTCTTACAAGCAGTATTTGGATAGAAATTAGCTATAAAATCTCCCTACAAAATGTTTCCTATGTTAATAAAATGATAAATGATAATAAATCTGGAAAGAAGTGAAAGATGTGCTCCAAGTCTCATGAGGTCAAACAAAGGTGAGAGTGACAAATACAGATAAAAGAAATGATGTGATGGAAGCTTGGATAGTATTTTTTGCACATTTTTGGTGCGTACAGGTGTGTGAAGCTCAGAGCCAGCATGCATAGCTTGTAGAGCCTCAGGGGCACGACTCAGTCCAGGTGGTGTCCTTCTACAAGCAGAGGTGCTAAATTCGCTGTAGATGCTTCTTGTTCATTATGTCTTTTTTGGCTCAACTATTTTTATATATACAATTTTTTATGACTGTAATCATTGCTCCTGTTGGTCTTTCTATATCTTTCTTTATCATCATTTTATTACATTTCCTATTTTTCTTCTTTCCCTATTCTCTGTAGCCCCCTTTTCTTTTTCTTCTTCTCTCACTCTACCTCTCTTTACTTATGTGAATATGATAAATGAGGCCATTGGTGTTGTTTTCAGGAATGAGCTGTGATCAGAGAGGCTTTGATGTTTGGGAACTCTAACCACGTCTCTTGATGAATCGATGTACAGTAATTTTTACTTCATGTGACACACCGTTTTGCTGTAGGGCCTGCTCTTGTTCGGTACCATAAATGAATATTCCATTTAAGTGTTTATGTGTGAGTGTTTTTCCTCATTCTTCTTCTCTAGCACTCCCACGCCTTGCATGTTTGGCGACAGTGTCAGTGCACTTAAGCCTGTGAGCTTATCTCAAGTACTTCAAGAGGCTCTTATCAGTTTTCTTTGTAATAGTAGGGTAAACTACTCTCAGTGGCACATGCATCCTCGCTAAAACACGCACTATCTGCAGACACACACATTTACACATGCTTTATCACCTGCCACTTTGAATCAAGTAAAATGTAAATATAAGTGTACAGACTGTCACACTATTCAAAGCATATCAATATCCATAGAGTGTGATCTGATGACGCAAGACAAAATTGAGAACTTACTTAATTAAATCTACTTGATTTCAAATGTGGAGATATTTTTGTTACATTAAGTGACAGAAGAGTTGTGTTTGTTAAATGTTTGGTTTGGGACATTAGCTCTATTTCAAACCCAATGTGAATCAGGAAAGTTGATGTCCTGATCCATTTTATTCCCTGATATCCCCAATAGGTGGAGCTGTATACATGAAACAGAAGATGAAGTTCCCATGGTCAAATGCCCTTAAGCAGCAGGAAGAGCTAATCAAATTGTCAGTGTGTCTGTGTCAATTACAGTGGGTCAACTTCATAAGAGGAATAGGCCCAAATCCTATTAGCACCTGTATTCTCCAAGCAGTTCCTGAAACAGAAGAAGAATAGATGCAAATAAGATGGAGAACTTACCGTGCTAGGCAGATGTTCAGGTTGATAGTGATATGAAAATGCTGCTTTCACAAGCAGACATACTTATAAGATATTAGCCCTTTTTAATACTATAGATAAAATCCAAGTATGCTTGTTGTAAGGAATGAGCCTTGCCTCTTGCAGATCTCAGTGAGATGAATAAGGAGCTGATACTCTCACAGTACTAAGCCACTATCTCATCACATCCTTTAATCTGCCTGATAAAGTAGAGAAAAATTGACTTTGCTATAGCTTTGTAACTGCAAAAATTTGTTATGATTTTGCTAAGTCAGAATATTTCAGACATGAATGAAAAAGTTTAATGAGTGGAGCACTGGCTTTGTAATGTGTATAGTTCATAGTAGTGACTGAAAGGAGATGGAGCTGCATTTAGTAGTGTGAAGTGGAATAGAAATTGTCTGGAGAATTCTCAATTAAATGAAAATGCTAATTTTAAAGACTTTTTGAGGGCAATATAATGCTCTTTGTGGCTCTGATGTTAAACCAGTCATTTGCATGTTTTTAATCAGGGAACTTGCAGGAAAACCTGCATTAATGAACAACAGTAATTATTGTGCACCACCTCCAAAGAGAGAGCATGACTTTTAGTTTGTTAGAGGAAAAATTTTAAGGAGAAAATAGACTGACTGCAGGCTTTATTATTCCGTTCCAACATTTGGCAGTTCCCATGAGATACTTTTATCATGGCAAAATATTAATATGAGTATGAAAGTAGGAACTGTGGCCATAATTTAAAAAAAGGAAAACAAAAAGAAGAAAGCAAAAAAAGAGAAAGAAAGGGAGATTTT
This sequence comes from Pseudomugil tenellus, assembly GCA_037177515.1. Taxonomy (NCBI): domain Eukaryota; kingdom Metazoa; phylum Chordata; class Actinopteri; order Atheriniformes; family Pseudomugilidae; genus Pseudomugil; species Pseudomugil tenellus. The sequence goes on from JBAMHX010000015.1 coordinate 12,812,714, forward strand.
TCCCTTCTTCAAGAGCCCTCACCTCAGTGTTATTTTAAAGGTAGTTAGATCAGCAAAACAAATGAGTTAATGAAGAAGGTTTGTAATTGTCCCATGAGAAGCATCTATCTTTGTGGTGAGTGGCAGCTCTATCAATGAGCCCTAGAGCAGTAATGCACTGGTATTTGTTGGGCAGCAGAGTGTATGTGCTTTTGTTCATCCTCCAGGATTCAGACATTTGGCTGCCTGAACCAAAGGATGCTCTTACAGAGGATGTTGTTAAGTATAGTTGAATGGGACTCTTCTGCACCCGGACAGAGTTCTGTCTCCTGTATTAACATTATGTGGAGTCTGATCAAAAACCTATTTCCTGACTCTCTACTTTGTCTGCTCTGCATCTAGAGAAGGTGCCTCTGTCTCTGTCTCCACTAATAATGGTCCGTAATCCCTACTGAGCCGACCTGGCGCTTTTGCTGAAATACAGCAATAATGAGGATTGTAGAGCCAATATCCATCCATTTGACCACTAAATCAGAAATTTAGAAGAAATAGAGTGATGAATGTCATATCTCCATCCAATTTTACAAATCATAAATGATGAAATAAGGTTTTTAGATCCAGTTTAAGCTCTTGTGTAAAATCTCTTTGGGAAAGTCATATTACCTTTTCTTCACAAATTTTGCATTAAGCCAGTTTCTACCATTACTGAAAGTAAGAGAGGAATAAAAATAAAGCATGTACTGAGATAAGAATACCCTATTTTCACAAGCAAGCTAAACTATTGTCACATTTTGGCATGTGAGGCTATGGTTGGAATTTGGCAAAAAAAAGTTCAATTTGCACAAAATGCTATGCTACTCTTTTTACATATGACAAAATTAGATTTGAAGTTTTCATCACACAGCACTGAAAAATCTATATATAAACAGTAAATCTGTTGTTTAAACAGGTATATATTGCATAATTAATTTCTATTTTTGTAAACAAGAAAAATGAAGCATGATTTAGTTCTAATTTTTATTACTGTGATAAAAAGACAGAAAATCTAAGTATGTTTGATTAATATATAAACTATTTAAATATATTTAAAGTTTGATTGAAATAATTCAAGAAATTACCATGAAGCCTTCTTGCCATGAACAGCATACCTATATATTGTCATACTATCCAATAAATATAAATGTTTAAGTTTCCTAATGTATCAGTATCAAGAGAATGTCACTAA
>JBAMHX010000015.1:12814017-12825075 GCA_037177515.1 Pseudomugil tenellus
CTATATATTGTCATACTATCCAATAAATATAAATGTTTAAGTTTCCTAATGTATCAGTATCAAGAGAATGTCACTAAAAAACACACAGGGAGAAATAATTGGATCTTTTAGTAGCAATAGTGTAAACTGACATAGTAACAAATCTATGATTGGCTGAATTTACTGACAGTTTTTGAGAGTAATATAACAGACATAATTTGTACATGCCTCTTTCTTTTACAAGCTATTACCAGCTTCTATGTAGGTCTATGCATAATTTTAAATCTTGTCATAAAACATCAAACCACAAAGCAAAGAGCAAACTCTTCTCATGTAAAACATAAATTGCTGGTTACAACACCAAAGTTAAGTGACTCATCACTGCTTTTTAGTCCTGTTTATGTGCTTGTAGTGGCAAAGTTTACAGATCTCAGCTAAAATATAATGCAATTTTTATTGTACTGTGATTTTCGGGATTTTCTGCTATCCTTAAAGCTCATCTTCTTTTGTTGTGTTTCACTTACCATCAAGTTGGCCTGTGGAAGCTGTGATATCAAATATCAAGATATCAAGCTGTGATATCAAGATACTCTGCTTAGTAAAACACATAAGTCCACAAAGGTAATCATAGCCTGACATTTTGAAATGTGACAGCAATTTAGCTTAGGCACCCATTACAAGCATATGCAAAAGTTGATAATCAATGGTTCTACTAAAAGTAAGGGCAGACCGTTTACTGAGTTATTTTGGTCATGCAAAATATTGACATAGTACACTAACATATACTTTTAGAGCACTGATTTTGACACAATTATTACAGAAAGTGTATGTGCAAACTTTACATAAGAGTCAACAAGTCTTCATCCAGTAGGAACCCACTTTTTCCATCCCATACTAGATGTATGGTAGACTTTTGTAACACTGCAGGAAAGTATGTCTTGCTGATTATTGTCTTGGCCAGCACTCAGACAGCAGAAGTCTCATGCCTGCAGCAAAATGTGCCCCGCAGAGTCGAAATCTCAGCCAGCCAACTGCATTAGTGAAGCTCCTCTGCCCTGCGGCTCCACTCAGGGAGAGTGAGGAGACCTACATGGCCATGGCTTCTACATGACTGTCTGCTGGCCGCAGCCACATGGTCGCACTGTAGACGCTGATACTTCCCAATGAGTGAGTGAGGAGGAGACATTAGTGTACAGGCAGACACATAATGGCACCAAGATGAGATCAATTAGACTGAGAGGAAGGTCATTAGGCCCCTGTATGGCCAGTGGTCAAAGTGCAATGCTTGTATACTGTATTGTGTCAGCAGTCAGCATGTGTGCGTGTGTATGTCTGTTACTTAAAAAAAGAGTGAAGTGACATTTCCAGTCTCAGTGCAAGCTTGTCAGGGTCAAACCTGTTGCAGTATCTTGTCGCGTTTGAGTCCCTAAAGTTGACATACACAGTAGTGAGTAATCATGTAGTTGGTGTGCATGTGTTGCCATTGATTTTGTCTCGGCTCCTAGCTCCCTCAATTACCTCCTACTCCAGGCTGCCAGTCCCTTTGCTGCCAGAGGGAGGCTGGAGACTGGGGCCTCAGCGAGCTGTTTGTTTACACTGCTAATTGCGCCTGTTGTTTCCTTTCATTAGCCCAGGCTGAGCTATTGGGCTGCCTAACACAACTAAGTGCTCTAGTCTTCTGGTCCCCTCACCTATAGTAAATATTGGCAATGTAAACAGTGCCTCCTAACATATGGCTGCAGAATGGAAATGATAGGTTCTGCAAGTGCAGCAGAGGGTTTTGCTCAGAGCCCTGTGGAGTAGTGTTGCCCTCAGATTGTGTTTAACATACAGTGTGGTCTAACCACCGTAAAAAAGAGAGTTGGCTTGGCTGGAATCAAAGAGAAAGGGAAACCCTTTGAAATTTCAGTCCACCAGAAGTTTCACTTCAATAATGATGTGTTTGTGATGCGTAAGAGCATTTAAACCAGTGCAAAATTTGTGTTTATTGATTTATATGTGCAAGTGTTTTTGTAAGTTTGCTTGGCCTTGGTGAATCATGAATCAATTAATAAATCATAAATTAAAGAGTTGGATGCTGGAGTCAGTCCCTGTGTCTGCAAATCCCGCTACCTACATACATATATTTACACACACCCGCTCACATGCACACACACACGGAAGCCCACAGCATATCAGAACACACTACTGTGGCTCCGTAATGACTGTCATCCCTCTCCGTGCCACATTATTAATTAGCTCAATGATCCTTGCCAATGGGACCTGCACTGCAGATTAGAGCCCCTAGCACCCACACTCTGACTACTGCTGCTGTCGGTCCTGGATAGGTGAAGTGGGGCCAGAAGAAGAGTCATGTGTCTGCATGTGTGTTTGCCTTTTGCAGTGAATATAACATTATTTTGCTGGCCTTTCTTTATCTGCATGAGTGTATCTCTAAGGGCTAATTGTTTTTTGTTGTTATTTTCCTCCCGTGTAGAGACTGTGTTTGTGTATGTAAAGACAATTTTAAGAAAGGGACAGTGAATTGTGCAAGCAAACGGGGTTAAATAAATGACAATATAGGAAGAAGAGCCCGTGCCACCCGAACAAGCGATGTATGCAGAATGTTTGCCTCCCCTGTGTACTACAATCCACAACAAAACCACAAGATTCATGAACTGTGTAGGCTCCCAGTGCTACAAAAGCTATGTACTGAGTTGCAAAGCATGCTGTAATCTGTCTAAAAACAGGAGGTCTCTCTCCTAAGACTTCTCAATATATATAATTGTAGGGGTGTTTTTCCTTTGTGGGTTCCTAAAATTCCAACTCTTCACCAAGGGCTTAGTCACTGTAGTATGCAAATGTGCATTAATATTTTTGTCAGGCCAGAAAAAAACGAAAGAGGTGAGAGAGGAGGGGGAAAAAAGGGAAACGGCCTCTCCAGATGCTTCCCAATTGCACGGAGCAAATGAACATAAATGTCACTGTCAAACTAAAATGAAGAAAAAATGTGTCACAGCAGCAAACTGTTCTGGAGTTGGAGGACAGCAGGACATGTTTTGCATATGAAGAGATGAATATCCAAGGATCCAAGGAGGGAGAAGGAGGTTCTGCACCTGTAACAAATGACAGACCACAGTCACACATACAAACCCCCCCACCAACACCACCACACACACACACACACACACACAAAATCCATAAAGGTTGTGACAGCAACTATGATGTTTTACATGACAGGCAGTGTGGAAAAGCTACTTTGAGGGAGAAGTGGTGAATCTTTTTTCTTTTTTTTTCTTTACCAGTGATGCATTTGGGCCACCAGTGCAGCAATAACTCCTATCCTCCCTGTTCACTGCATATGGATTAAAATTTTTTTGACCAATATTCAAAGTAGTTTTTACAAACCTGTAATGTAAATGAGGAGTTTGGGCATGTGTGAGGATATATATGCAAGGTATGCAGCCGCTCCAAGGTGACAGTGAGGTGTGTTGTGATTATTGACTGTGTGACCTCACGCTGACCCCAGCTGTGAGCGAGTAAAGGGCAGGGAGTTAGTGTGTGCCGCACCGCCTGTCATGCCCGTCAATACACTGATGAATGGAGCTGGTGGTTATTAAAGCAGAATTAGAGCGGGGAGGGGGTGGAGGGGTGGGATAAATGATGCCGCAAATGGTTGTGCAGTGGAGACTGTGGAGCAGGATGGCACAGCATCAGTGTCATCAGTCTTTATTACCCTCCAGGGAACAGAGGGGGAGAGACAGGGAGTGGTCAGCGCCATGCACCCCTCAACACCAAGAAAAACCAACACCTAGTTTTGTACATCCGCTACCAATAATTGAAAAAGTAGCCCTTTTGCATTTGTAGCCGCATACTTACGTGCATGTCGACTTACAGTATCCTCTCATCAGCATTAACGGTTTTAACATATTTTGCATGGATATCAATTGAAGAAGACACATAAATGCAGGGTACGTGTGCAGACATGTTTCACTTTAACCATCACAGTCTCTCTCCAGGCTTCTTTGCTTTGCCCATTATCCCCTCACTCTTCTCTGTTTTCCCTCCTCCATTTTCTGTCTCACCAAGGGAGTGGAGGACCCCCACCACAATCAATCATGGTGAAGTCACAGTGCACAGCGGCACACTCAGGGCACTGTGCAGATAAGCTGGTTAGGGGAAAGAAGGTGAAAAAACTGAACGCTGCGCTTGGAGGAGAGACTTAGACTGAGGGGAGGGTATGCTGGGTTCACTGCACAGTCAAAGGGTGGGCATGCTCTCCACCAGGGTGAGTCAGAAACGTATGGGTGAGCTAGTGCCACTGGTAAAGCCCATGTGAGGCCCAGCCCCCTCAACCGAGAGCTGTGCCTGCATTTAGATGTGAGAATGCCATTGATATTCTCCACCTGTGCTGCTGCTGCTACCGCTGCTGTCGTGCTCCGCTTCTTTTTTCCTAATTAGAGGTTTATTTATTGATACCCCAGTTAATGTCTCTCCTAATTTTGCAATAGTTCTGTCTCCATTACCCAGGAGATTCATTTGCCACAGAGTTTGGAGCAGGTCTGGCACTGATTTTTGGCCATTTCTTATTCACCTTCTTCAAAAATTTGGTTCTATTGTAGATGTGCTTTCTCTCTACTGTTAGCACCTGGCAGGAAAGAAGAAGAAATCTGACTTTGGAATAGTCTAAAGTAATTAGATAACTTCTTTTTACACAGGAATTTTTAAACAAAACAAAAGAAAACATAAAATAAATAAAACGTACATATAGATATTTTAATTCATTATCGCTTTTCATTTTTTACCACATTAGAGACATTTGTGGCTTGTTTCAAAGATTCATTTTCCTAACATGGTGAAGTTATAATAAATAGACTTTGAATCAAGCAGCTGACATAATTCTTGCTCATTCCATACACAATATACAATACCTTATGAGTCTAGTAACGGTACACATCAGATCCATTGTTTTGTTGTAGTTTTTCAGACACTTCTAACATTAGACAGAGCAACAAATATTGATAAATGAGGTCCAGTATGAGCAGAGGATGAGAAAGATTCCTCTGCAGACACACTGGATATAATGCGTTTAAGTACAGCAAACATTTTATCAAATAACTTTATTGTATTACTTACCCAGAGTCAGACAAACTCATCTGTAATAATCCCATCTCTTTGCATTCTGTTGAAAAATAGCTGCTGCGCTGGCAATAACTCCCAAGCATATTAAAAGAGGGGCTACAGTAAGAACAACTAGCAACTCTATAGTGAGGAAATTGTCCTTCTAGCAACTTCAAGGTTGGGTAGTCTCTCATTAATTTAAATCACAAAGCCCTACATGTTATGTATAAATTATGAGTTCATTATTATTTTTTTTCTCAACATTTCCTAACTTCATATTGTTGCTTGGTTCTTTGAATTGGTTATTTATTTGGTTAGTTAAACAGATTTTTGTTTTCCAATGATGGTCTTCAAATTAGAATTTAAAAGGATGCAACATGATAAACTGGTATTTGCATGAAAGTAGAACATTTAAGACTAACTTGTATTTCCAAGGTCATATTTTTTCTGGGCACATGGAACCTAAAACAAAAGCGCAAAATGTGTCTTGATATGAATAATTTCCCAAAAATCTTAGGTGTACAATAACAAACCTTGTATCTCATTTCAGGCATTTTGACGCATCGCATGTTTTTATTTGAGCTAATTTCTTATTCTTTACAGAAAAATTTTGCCAAGGCTTGAACAATGTCATATTTTACAATTGAGCATTACATATTATTGTTTATTTTTGCTTGACATTTGCAAGAATTACTAAGGAATTATTATTAATTATTATTTTTGGCTTTATAATGTCTTTTTATGTAAAGATGAAAATGACAGAGGTGTCTTAACACACTATGTCATTACACCTTGCCGGAAAAGCTACCAGTGGTTTGTTACCTTTTCTTCTTCTCTCATGCAATTGGATCACTAGTTCACATGTTTTCCCAGATTAGAAACAATCTAAACTTCACATATAAAACTGCAGTCTGATGATTAATCATACAAATTAGATTAAAATCTGATTATTGGTAGAGATGGGCACATATTTTTTGTAGTTTATTTGAGTGTCTAGATGAGTGTATTTCAATGGAAAATGGTGGTTTGAAAATTATTTGACTTGATTTTGATGAGTCAATGTTATTTTGTAAATAAAGTTGATGTGTATAATGTGTTCAAAACTGTATTCAAATTAATACGATTGAATCTAAGCAAAACATATAGACCCCAAAAAGCTAACAAACTGTCAGTCTGTCTAGAAATACACTTCTGCTCAGTCGATTTTTTTTTGTCATTTATTTAACTGATTCAGTGTCCACAAGCTATAACAAAATATTTAATTTTATCTATTTGCAGGATGCTTTTATTTGTCCCTTGAGTGAAAGCTGGGTGTGTCTCAAAGTTAACATTCAACAGTAAAAGATTACCAGTGTGGTATTGTTAGCTTCATAATATTCATAGTCACAATAAAAAAATAAAACAAATAAAAAAATTAAAAATTAAACAAATAAAAAAAACCTTTAAGTATCATTTCCATTGAGTATTATTTATAGATTTCATAGTTTAAATAAAATAGAATAAATCCTACTGATTTTTTTACTTTTTCTTTTCCTTGTTCATGGAATCTTACAATTTTACCCTGGCTTCAAAAAATGTTTAAATACATAACAGCCAAACCACCAAATATAGCCCACCATGTATGTCAGCATGAGTTGATTATATCATCCCTCTTTGTTTGAACCTATTCAGCGTCACCGTCTATCTCTCCTAGCTGCTTCTCCAAGCCCAGGTGCTGGTACACTGACTAAGTCATGGATCACAATAAACCCCTCCGTTCAACACAGGAACACCCCTGTCAGTCTCTACTGTCTCCCCAGGCTCAGTCTGATCCCATTCCAGCCACCTCACTGACCACAGCTGCCCATGGCTTTGCACTGGAATTGGTTGGTCTGATGACTAGTGTGAACGGTCCATAACTGTCACTGCATTGTGCACAAGTCAACTGAACTCACAATCCTGAGTGTAATTTTGTGGTGGCAGTGTGTGTATAGTTTTGCTAATGTGTCAAGAGATAGCGAAAATTCTAAACAAGATACCAAAGCAGTTCCCTGTCTCTTTATCATACAACTATAATGCCCTTCAAATAGGTAGGATGAGCTTTTGTGCACCAGGCATCAACACCAATGGGTTAACTAATGATGGCATTAGTGTGTGTGTTGGTGTGTGAATGACTGCGCCTGTGTCCACATGTGCTTGTGCGTCAGTGTCTGTATGTGTGTATGAGTGCATGTGCCTTTCACAGGTGATCAGTCAAGGCTATCCACTCAGCCTTTCCCTCACATCCCCCTCATTACAGCCCACTATCTCCTCTAAACACCTGCAGCCCCACAGCCCTTCAGTTTCTGGGCCCACACGTTGCCTCTTTTTGTCCCGGTGTGGAAAGAGCCTGCCCATCACATCAATCTACGGCACTGTTTATATTTATGTACAGGAGAGAGGCTAAAAAAAGCCCCCTCTTACTGTGGGCTTTATTGACTAAGCATTAAGCGGGCATTATCAAGCGATAGTCCAGTTATTTATGAGGTGTTGATAAAGGCTGCAAGACTGAGTTATGTGAGAACCAGGAGCAGGATGAAAGCTGCTCATACAGAGGCACCGATATCCGACACTTACTCTCAGTCTTGGTCGAGAGAGGCACAGCAAATGCACCAAACAGAGCTAAAACACTCAAGAATTTATGGGTGGCAAATTTATGCTCCCATAGGTCAAATGAGGGGCTGTTTATCTGAGTTTCATTGTCACTGTCCTCGTGGCACTGTGCCGCCCGCAGGTACTGAAATTTTCATATTTGCTTAAGGCATGTAGGTAAACAAGGGAGGGGGAACTACATGCGTAGCTCTTCACTGACCTTCTGAACTTTGTTTTGAATTTTCATAGCAACACAGTGCTTGTGCTTTCCTGATGTTGACATAAATTATGCATGACTGATCACGCTTTCCCTTGATTGTGCATGGTGTAGACTTTCTTGTTGTCTAGTAGGTTTGGACAAAAGGTCTGCGGCTGTCTGTGACCTTTTGCATTGTTGTTGACATTTAATGGCTATATACCATCAGTACCTTTTGATTTTGTTCTTGTGTTATAAAACCTTAAACAACTTTGAATCTAGTGTGACTTGGTTTTCCTCAATGAGCATGCACAGCGGAGGTATTTATCTTCTTGTGTACCTTTCATAAATCTCAACCTCCCTCTGCTGCTAAAATTCTTGACATACACATAAGCTCACCTTTGTATACTGTACATCGCCCCATCTTAGCCATCTCTCTCTTCAATAAACCAGGTCAACAAACAAAAAGCAATTACGTCGGGCAGCTGCCGCCTGGGAGTGGGTAATTACAGTGTGGTGTGGACAGCTTCATTCTAAACAGGTACTAAAAGCATCATTAATCATCCTCCCTCTGACACCTCACCCTGGTCATGTGACATAAGCTACTGAGGAGCTGGGGAGGGAGACCCGCCTTAGGGTGGAAGGAGAAAGACCTGATTGGCTACTTCCAGAAGTCCTTCTAGAGGTCAGCCAGTCAGCGAGATGACCCACCAATGACCTTGTATCACTTGACCCCTGAGGGCCTGGGGGTCACTCTCTCATATCAGTTGGAGAACAGGCAGCAGAAAACAGAGGGAAAGATGAATGACACAGAAAGAGGCAAAAGAGGAGAAGAATGATGCAAGGGTAGATGGAAGGCACACTCGGGGTTTGTGCAGAGAAACAGTGGGAGGGGTGAAGATGAAAAATAAAACAGTAGGCGTGAAGTTTGATTGAGCACCTGGTCTTTCGCTTTTGCATAAAAAGGGTGATGAGGAAATGTGTTTTTATAGCAGCAAGGCCAGTGTTGATGGACAGTTCAATTGTAAACACCTCTTTCTTTTTCCTTCTTTCTTCTTTCTTTTTTCCCAGTCCAGTTCCAAGCTGCCTTAAGTTGAACAAAAAAGTTGATAGCATCAAGTGAATTTAAACAGCAGCAGGCAATACATGTGTTCTTACTAATCAGTCATTTATGTAAACAAAGAAAAAAAAATCTGCAAAATGTGGACACATCTTTCCATGCTAATTTAATGACACACAGGCTGTGCAGGTGACTCCAAAATCAATTCTCTCATGAAATAAAGCCAAGCTGGTGCCTGAGGGAGACTCAACTGAGGAAAGTTCACGAACTGTTCTTCCAGTCAGCATAGACTGTCATGGATGGCTGACTGACAGATGACACACAATGACAAATCTGAAAGATAGAGTGTGCATGTCTTATACTGATATCCATCCCTTTCTCTGTCATCCCTCCAGCTCACCCCTTGATCCCCACCCCTTCAACCCAGCTCCTCTTCTTCTCTCTCTCCATATGTCTACGAATCTGTCTCTATGGCAACCCCACCCCAGAGGCAGAGAGCAGGGGGTTGCCTCCGTTCAGACAAATAAGCATTGCAGGGCTCATTTATGATGGTTTGTTTAGGGATTACACTATGCTTATGAGAGGTCAAAATCTGTGTTCTTGCACACATATTTGGAAATAAGACTGTATGTGTATGCTTAAGCTTATTTACATAAGATTGCATGTGGCATCTTGTTGAACATATGTGCCATAACTGCAGTATAAACATTTTAGAGGGGTTAGAAAAAAACTACAGAAAAAGTGCATTTGTTTAAAAAGTAATTGGATATTTTGACAGAAGAACTGCAAGTTCTTTATGTGATGGAAATTAAAGAGAACAGGGTAACAAGTTACTACAAGGGTACTTCTATTAAGTCAGTGGCATCATTAGTACAGCAGGCCCTGTGTTATAGCTGATGTCTGAGATGCTATATCAGCAATCTTTGTAAGGGCTCATTGCATTGTGTCTTCTCTTTTTTTCTACACTTTATGCTTGTGTGCAACTTTTCAAAGGTCAATCTAAACTATTAAGTAGACAGAACAACATGCAAGAGAGGGCACATGAATGACACTTGTATAGCAAAGCCACTTTGGTCGAAATTCCGGAAGCTGTCACATGTAAAAGAGATACTGTGTGTACCATTTATGATGCGCTTTGTGCACCATTCCAACACAGAAATAACAAAGTTCCTAGAAAATGCAGATTTATCCAGTGCGTCACACTTACAACCTTGACACAATTTCACCTCAGTATACACTGTCCTTCTCACTCTTTTCCCCTTCCCTCTCATCCTTTCCGTACCTTCCACTGTCTCAAAGGCCTTACCCCACCCAACAACACCTCACCACCCACCCCCAAGAGCAAATTTCCTATTGCAGGGAGAATTGCTGAGTGCTGCTGTTTGCTGAGTACACAGAAATTCGCTGAGGCTGTAAGCTGTCCCCAAACATCTGCTCCCTGGAGTGGAGCAGGAGAGGCAAGAACTGGACTGGTGTGCATGTTGCCAATGTAGCTCTGACAGAATGCGTTATATATGGATTTGTATGTGTGTGAGTGAATGCGGGTGTGAGTGAACAATTATTCAAATAGGTGTTTTGTATGCTTTTGAGCCCTTTATTAGTAGCACCTAGGAAACAAAACACATATTTGTGTAATTGTGTACAGGACATCCAAATAGGCATTGGAACACACACACACAGACAGGTGCACTTCATTTTAACTTTCTTGATGTAGAAATTGTTTGTTAGTCAAATATGTGAATTGAACCAATAAAAAGACTAATAGTGCATGAAAGTCTTTGCAAATGAAGAAAAACAGTAAAATCAGACATGCAGAAAAACTATAAAGTAGGAGAGCATTGAGATTATGACTGCAACAACATATCTAAGTGTTTCACATAGAGTTAGAAAGATCTTACGGCGATCAATTGATTTTACTCGAGTGAGTTCTGGAAATAATATTACATATCTAAAATGCATTAAGTAAATTTTTAGGTCAGTAGCATTAATTCTAATGAGCTCTGGAACTATGTGTCATTTTAAATGTAATGGGAGATATTTCGTATATTTCTCACTGCTCATGCCCACTTGATAATTGTAACAGCAGATTTCCATCAAGACACAGTGGAAAAAA
>JBAMHX010000015.1:12825211-12853229 GCA_037177515.1 Pseudomugil tenellus
ATTTCGTATATTTCTCACTGCTCATGCCCACTTGATAATTGTAACAGCAGATTTCCATCAAGACACAGTGGAAAAAAGAGGTTGTCAATAGCCTCATTTATCATGTACAAATACATCATTAGATTTATGTTGATATCTTAGTTTTGTGCGAATTGTGTTCAGGATATTTTGGAAACAAATTTTGGACAAAATGTTATATCATGAAAAGATGGGAATTATTTAATCAAATCGTTAATATTCTTAGAGTGGATTTCATAACTAGAAATGCTACTACATTTGTAGTAGTAGTAGAGTTTTTTTGTTATTTGACTTTATTTCTATTTTTGTGCTTGGAATTTCTGCGTCTAATATTATTGTCAGTCTCCTTAACCATGTCGACAAGATTAAGGAAGAATTATTGAGAAATAAAAATTCATCACAATAATCACACATATGCTTTCCAAATAGATTTCAGTGCTGGACATACAATGCAATGTTTTAATCACTTGAGACACAGCTGCCACATAATTGTAGTGATAGTTCCCAAAATACATCAACTCTTTTCACCTTCACCTTAACCTTATGATTCATTGCAACATCTTCTTTCAGTTCATTGCTCTCTGCTTGTTGTGTAGTGACTCTACTAAAACTATGAAGAAGTAAAGAAGTTGCACAAGATGATAAAAGAGTTTCTAATTAAGTCAATTTTATCTGCATCTCAGAACAGTGGACAAGAAGGGAATTTTTTTTTTAAAAAAAGGAATTTTCATTATGTTATTTCCAACATTATAGTGTTCATCATCATCGTTATCCTCATAACCTTGACAAGTGCACACTTTGCATGGAAAACGTGGCACATTTGTTGGTTTTGTTAAACATTCCACTTTGTACTATTTTGCTTAGAGAAAGGCAGACTTAATAGTGTATCTTTTGCTTAAATGCAAATTTAAAATAAATTGAGTGCAACATTTTTTTAGTCCTGCTCACATGTGAAATTACTCTAAACAAATACAAAAACACAAATAAAAAGAAAAGTAAATGTAAAATATTGCCATTTATGAAGGAATTAATTTACTATTTTAAAAAAAATTGTGTGAAATAAATCATCCTTGAGCAACTCATTAAATTCTGCTGTAATTTTGTTTGCACTGTCACTGAGATTGAATCTTATTCAGTGTATAAAGTGAGCAAGTAGCACACACGGCTTATCAAAATAGGAGCTAGGGCAAAAATTAGGTTAACTCTGGGCGTGGTAAAAAACGGAAAAAACAAGTATTACGTGGCCTTGTATGGAATATATAATATGAACAATTATCATATGGCCTGACTGTTCTGCTATTCAGCTCAGTGAAATATTGTTGTGTGGACACAGAGACACATACAAGAACAAAGGCATAGGAATTGTTGGTTGGGGAAAAAAAGAAAATGAATGAAAGAAAAAGCTCAGACTTGGAGGTCGCCTAAATTAATGGTGCATCTTTCTCTCTGAAAGCCAATGACCGGGTCATCATCCTCAGGCAAGACAAGGGTCAGGAGGTGAGAGTTGAACTCTGGTGTAACTGCATATATTAGCTTGGCCTTGCAACTGTCATGTCCACTTTTTCACCCTACAGAGGTGCACTTGTCAAAGTATATGTTCAGAGGCATTTACGCAAAAATGTCTTATGATAACACGTGTTCAGGGATTAAACATCCCTTGTTTTGTTCTTTTTCTTTTTTTCTGTATTTCAGCCCTTAATTTCAGACATATTTTATTTATATGCTATTATTAATTTTGTCCCTGCAACCGCAGTTATATCAAGTGCAGATGCATTAATTGAAAAGGAAACAAAATATTCCCTTACAGAGAATGAATGTGGCTGATTGTCCATCGATTGATATTATAACAGACATTAACATGATAGAGACGCACTGTGATGCCAAGAGCCACAACAGTATTTAAGGGTCGTGTTTACAATCATTTACTTTATACGAGATGACATAGGGATTTGGGAGGAGTAGTTAGCTGCTGCAACTGCTGGGGCCACGCGGTTTATGGGTGGATCTGCAAAATAACACAGACATTCTTTTATTGTTTCTTGTCCCGAATGAGTGTTTAAACCAAATTATCATTTTCTGATGCACATAAACGGGTAATAAAAGTTGCAACAATTCCCAGTCGTGACGTTTCTGCATTACGTTAACATGCAGTTACAGATGCATGCAAATACACCCAGATTTGTGCCTTAAATGGATCACCAAGAATCAATACTGTAACATGTGCAGTCAAGAAAATCTATCCAATAATTTTAACATAACAAAAGATAGTAGACTGTTTATTTGTCTGAGACAAAAGAAACGTGGTTTAATCACGTTTTCCTTAACTTACAGAAATCTTGAAAAATACAATTAAACGGGCTATATTATGAGAAAGAACAGATAGCTTAATATTGTGTTCTGTCTTGAAAGTCTAAACACGTGCCCTTTTAGAATTAATTATATTCAAGTAAAGTCGGTTCCTCAATAAATTGTCTGAAATAAACAAATAGCCTTCCACAGTTTTTATGGTCAATTGAATAAGTTTGTATCTTCGTTTACATTGTGTAGATAGGAGCGCAATGGGTTGAGTTGAATTTTAATATTCAAATTACAGCGCCAGTCTGAAGCCGGGGATCATGACAAATCGCAGTCACCCGTTCTTGCATGGAGAAACCTGCCATTGCGCTTCTTGCGAAAAGCATCCATCGTGGTAAACAAATAAAGGTAAAGCCTGATTGAGAGCGATGCAAACGCGAATCAAAACATCTGTCGGTAGGCGCCATTGCTTTCTAACGCATGATGCAGTTCAGGAGTTCAGGAGCAGGTGCTTTGGCAAGTCTGGTCTAGCAGCAGGCTAGGTCTCCAAGGTGGTCAGTGTTTTTGGATAGGTTGAGGTGGGCTGGGTCGCAAATCTCAGAGCAGCCCGTCCCTCTGTAATTTCTTCTGTTTCATGCGTCTGTTCTGAAACCACACTTTAACCTGTGTCTCGCTTAGCTGCAGAGTGTTGGCGACCTCAACCCGTCTGGCTCGCGTAAGGTACTTGTTAAAGTGGAACTCTTTCTCTAGCTCAGTAAGCTGCTTGGTGCTGTAGCTGGTCCTTGGGGCCCCATTCACCGTCGGATGGTCGTCTGTGATGCTGCAGTTTCCATTCTCTCGAACACCGAGGCCCGAGTAGACAATACTGAACCCCTGGGTCATGTGCAGTTTGACTGGGAACAGAACAAGAATACAGTTGTCAGCAGGATCAATGAGGCAACCCAGAAAAGTACAAAGATTCTCTGAATTAAACGAGCACCCTCATGTTATGGAAATGAGATGGGAACTTGTCACAAAGTGAAAACATGAAGATTAAAAAAGAAAGTAAAGAAAAAAGGTTTTTAGGTCTATTAAAAGCTGGTCCCCTTTGAATGAAGTTAGAACTTTTGTGTAAGTAAATAAAACATATATAAAGGTTTTGAAACACAAATTTTATTTCTGTGGAAACTATTTCATAATGATGAGTTATTTTTCAACAGGTCTCACATGATAAGAAGCTGATTTCTAGGAACTGTCTCACAACCAATCTGTTTTTCTTCTCTGACACATATTTCTGTTTGCATAACAAAGATGTATTCCAGAGAAGTGTCATCTTTTTTTAAAAATAGCCCAAGGTTAAGCCGGAAATTATTTTTTTTTGGAGTTGTATAGAAGGAGGATTTAAATTGTTTTATATCTACAAATGTTGTCTCATAACAGAAAAGCCTGTGTATTGAAGTATCACTAACTTTTAAAAATGTAAAAAGTTTTAAATGGACGTGAACATTTTAACACTTCAACACCCTGCAGTTCTCTTGTTTGATACACTGCAAACTGCTCACAGAAAAAAATAAAAGTTCTGAATATTCTAAGTAGTCAAAAAATGTTTGGCACTTTACAACTTTATTGCATGCAGAGTCCATTAACTGTTTTCATCGGAATAATTAATTATCTGCCTTTGGGCCTCCGTGTCAATGACAGTTTAACAGTTTACAAATCCATAAGAATAATGCTTAATGACAAATGTCCCCTATTTTTGTCCTCTGAGGTTTCCGGGTTACACATTAAAGTATCATCTTGTGCAATGAATGACAGGGGAGTGCAGCTATATCTTAATTTTTCATTCCTGACATTGTGAGTTGTCTGTCTTAGCCTCTGAGAAAATGACAGACATGCTTCTGCTGTTACATTCTACACATAATACTATGACTGCTGTAGCTAATTGAGCCAAGTGTAAAAGAAAAACGCCTCCCACCACACTTCATTGAAATGAGGGTTAACTGGCCTCCAGCCACTTGGAAAAGAATAACAGATGGAAAAATGAAAAATAGGATAAATATTCACATTTGTGTTGTAAAAAAGTTAATATGAATGTAGAATTAGAATACAGTAAATATGAGGGACCATTACACTGTACATTAATTAAGATCCTAAGCTTTATGAGTGAAAATCCCTTGTACATACTGACTAATGGTTGCAAAGATAATAGAACTGATGTCAGCTAGATGGCATAAAAAAATCAAACCAAATATTTGAGGAATGACTTGCACACTTAAAAATAGCCAGCAAAGGGAATGAAAGGGCCTTCCAAGCCAAGGAGAGGGATAAAGAAAAGGGATAGATCAATACGCATTGCCTCAGTCATCTGGGCATCCAGCCCATAGTAATTCAGGTGCTGTCAAAGGATAATTGAAGAATGACGCACAGGGAGTATACGAACTGAGCCAGAAGATCAGGTTACAGCAGGTCTATGGAGGCCTTTCAACACAGAAGAAAACTCAAGACTTTGTTTTGTGCCAAAACCAATACAACCTGGAGAGGAAAGCACACTTTCACTAATGATTCTTTTACAAGTTACATAGTGGTGCTAATGAGTTACTCATATAGATATCTCTTTCAGAGAGATGCAGAAAGAGGTTACAGAGATACCAACAAAGCTAAGTAGAAATGTCAATGTGTGGGTAGGTGTGAGTAAATGGTTTTCTCAAGTGTATGGATTCGGATCTGAGGAACAGCTTTGTTTGATGGATAAATTGACTTCAAGAAAAATCAAAGACGTGTGGCTTTTTTTTTTTACTTCTATCCCTCATGAAGCATCAAGTTTTATCAAATTAGGCTATTCATTTCACCAAGCACATAAAGCATTGCATATTTTAAAATGGTGCTACATTTTACACAAATTATCTGAAATATGTATTCAAGAGTGAGTGCATTGTGTACCCACATAAGGATTTGTTCTGTACTCCTTAAGCTGTAGGCTAAATTGATCTTAAACTTAAATCCAACTATTTGTTAGTACAACGTTATTATAGCCACAAATCTGACTGTCTAGTATTAGATAATAAAACGTACACATTTCTTTGATTCTACAAAACCGGAATTCTTATTTGCTTCTCATATCCCCTGCAGATGAACTTTTAGGGCTACAAGGCATAAAATATGATAAACTTGTATGGTTGATCACGGAACAATTGGGTCAGCAGCACCCTTACAGCAGACAGAGACCAATACTGTTGTAAATCTTCTTCCAAGTAAAATTTATGAAACATAACCCAAGTATAGTGGGCAGTCAAAAGACGCAATTGATCAAATGAAAGATCTATAACTATAAACTATAACTTGCATAAAATTGAGGATTGATATACACTTTTCACATTAGCACCCTATTAGTACTTTAAAACCTTGGATGTGTATTTTTCTGTGGGCTCTCTGCCCAGAACTCATCAGTCAGGGAAATGATGATCTGTGACAGCAATTATGTTAAAAAGGTGGACACATGTAAAGGTGCTGCAAACTGAAATCAATACATAGGGGCTTTCATTACAAACAGACAACCAATCAATACTGTGGAGCACTTCAGCTTGCAGGAGTAAGTTTTATTCAACTTTCCGTCGGTCTCGATAGGCAGTGGTCTGTTGCATTATTCAAAGTCTGCTGGTTAGTAAGGGCAAAGGTAAATAATTAATCACTTTCTAGGTTGAATCACTGAGACTAAGCAGCCTTTTCACTGTACGTAACCCTCCTCTCAGTTTAGCCTATTTGTAACAGTAGGTGGAGCAAAAATGCTAAATAACCTTAACATGAAACCGTTAAGGAAATATTAACCAACTTCTCATATGCATATTCAAATGTTTCTTTCGGCGAACAGTTACTGCTGCCAGTCAAATATTTTGATTTGATATGTAACCTATGCATTTTTAATTCAGTGTTTATTTCTTGGTGACGGAGAAAGTTGCTCTCGGTGACGCACGAAGCACGTCAGCTACATTTTCCCATTTTTTTTTTAACTTCCAGCACAAAACTTCCTACTAAGTTTCTTGTCTGGCAGCAACTTACACGAATTATTTCGGTTTAACGATGTTGCTATAACAAGTTACACTAAAATACATGTAAATAAACGTAAAAAGAAAAATCAACATCTAAAGCCCCCCTTTTTTACAGCTCTATAATCTCTAAAACCTTACCCCCACGTTGCTGACTCCTTTTCACTGTCATCCACTCAAAAGTTTTCCTCCTGTCATCCCCAGCAGCTCCGTTACAATCCGCGCTGTGCGAACTTCCCATGGCAACGTGAATTTTGCAGCTATTCTTAGAGGATGTGTGAATTTGTTCAGCAAGAGACATAAAGTCGTAGTGTCTGGTTTCATTCTGGTTTGAATATCCGCGTCCCAGCGAGCCCTGCACCCTGCACCGCCAGGGAATTTGGGAGGAGTGGTGAGAGGCCGGTGTCGGAGAGCCCTCTCGAGTCCCACACTGCGTTGGAAGAGGAGGGCTGTCCAGAGAGGTGCACTCAGACGAATAGTAAAAGTCAGAAGCAGCTTCCACTTCCAGTTTCCCCTCTTCATAACGACTGCTGAGTTCAGGATGAGACTTGCCGCCTAGGTCCAGGTTTATGACCTCTTTGGCTCGGCTGAAGTAAGTGAACAGAGGGCTGTTCTCTCCTCCGGCCGTTAACCCATGATAGGAAGTCATTATCACCTTTCCTCTGAATTATCATTGGACGGGGGTGCCTCTCATGCATCCAGCAACGCACGGCCAGGCGCCTGGACAAACGTGCACGGGGACATTCCTCAGAGGAGAAAGAGCAGTCCCTGATTGATGGAGATGACGTGCCCTCATGGTCTCGGCCAATAGATGGACATCTCTTTCATCAGGGAGGAAAACACTGATTAAGTCGAGCAAGCAACTCGTGAAACTCGCTTTAAGTCAACAATTTAATTCTTCCTGAGTACATAAGGCCATTGCGAAGACTGCACAAATCATAACAAGACCACCAGATACTGAAGGCCTTCATGGCCCGTTTATCCAAACAGACAGGTATAGGATGTGACTAGGTAAACATCTAGAAAGTATCTTTTAGGCAAAGTTCGTGTGGAAATTTTCTTAATGTTTCTTTTCTTTTAAGAAAGCCATAAAACTTTTCCCGAGACTAAATTAGCATAATATAGGCCTGGCTAATGGATTATGCAAATTTTCAAATGCTTCTCGAAAACCCAAAGCTCTGTTCTGCAAAGGGCTTAGGTCATGTGAAAGGCACGCTTAATGGGTTGAGAGATCCAGGCAGCTGGTATCTAGAAGTCAGCCGGAGCGTATTATCTTCCTAAAAAAGAAAGAAAAAAAAAGTTCACAAGAGAAGACTTTTTTTTTTTGCTCTCTGCTTAAAAAGCTGTTGCCTATGCTTCGTTGCGGATTCATTTAAGGAAATAAATCATCTGTACTTTTTTAGGGTGAGGGGGTTGTCTGAAATAAATGACTGTGAGATTTTATTCAAAGTTGACACAAAAAGGGACCTAGAGACCAAAAGTACAAGCCAATAAAAAAGAGAACAAAAATGGGTAAAATAATAATAAAGAGACGGAGCAACAGCAGACTTGCAGACATCCTATCGAGAAATGAAGACGCTCCACAACAGTGGCTGATCTACTTTTAACACACTGTAAACCTACCAATGTGCTTATGAGCTACTGTTCGTTTGAAGTTGACTAATAATTTTCAAACCGCTAAGAAAAAAACTGACATTAGGCCTACTTTAAGTTCACGTGGAGGAGAATATACCGGACATTGAAACTTGGTTGTCTTTTAAACTTTAATATAAACAGTCTGAGTTATTATTTAGGTCGAATTTCAGGTGATTGACACAAGTCAGTCTTTCGCTGAAGGCCATATATTTGTATTTGGCACAAATCATATTAATAACCTACAAATAGCTTGATTTTTAATTTTATTGTACAAATAGTACAATAAAAATAACAATAATATATATGGTGTGTTATAATAATAATAATAATAATAACAACAACATGACATTTAATTATCTTTTAAACCCGTTTAAACTACTCTGTTCTTTTCGATTTACTTAAATATTTTCAATGTCTTTTAAGTTTGTAGTAATTACAAAATAATTCAGCGTAATGAACAAATTCTAACTGCATTCTTACAACACAGAAATATGGTCCCAGCTGTGGGAGTTAATGGGATTCTACAGGCAGCGATGTGCTGAATGACTGAGTGCAATATATCCCTTCTCTCCATGCATTTGCATGGCGCACTGATCCATCTTCATGTCAGCTAGGAGGTTACTCAGGGTTCACGCGCTAGCTTGTTTCTCTCCTCCACACTCAATAAATAAATCTCTGCAGCTTTCTGTTTACCGCCTGAATATAAATTTGTTTGCAGTCGATCGAAGACCTGTGCGGAGGTATTAGAAATTGTATTTCTGTAATGGCTTTCAGCAGAGGGAGGTGGAAGAGGTGGAAGGTTTTGTAGAGAAGAGAAAGAGGGGAGAAGAAAAAAATAGGTGTGAACAATCTTTGCTTTTCTATGTGCAACCTAAGTTTAAAAAAAATGCAGCAGTCTCGTCCTGTTAGTCCTTGGACCGCATTTCAATTACTTAGTAATGTTTTGTCGCGTGTAGGACAAACAGCAATCCAGATTTGGTCCTAGAAGTACCATATGTTTGATTAGCATATTTGAGCTGTTGTTTCACATCACTACACACTGCAAATAAATTAAAGATTTTAGTTCAATGGTGACAACAAAATGAATCTTTGCACGCATTTACTTCAGTACCTAAAAAGAAAATAAGCCTATTAGGCACATACTATTTTTTTCCAGATCAAATAGTAAATATTCTGCCTTCAAACTCTTAATCTAGCCTCTAAAAATGAATTAGAGGCATTTTTCATCTGCTGTACAATCATAGTTTCAATTGCTTTGACTGCATGTGAGGTAAACATGGCGGCACTCAGGTAGCTGTGTCAGGACAAAGACAGCAGGGAGATAATATTGACTGATGCTAATTTGTTTAGTGTCCATGCTTTGATGAGTGTCAATAGGCAGTCAAGGTCCTGGGAGTGGCCGTGCTCGGATTACCTCCTTGGTTTGGATGTATTCTCATCCTGTTGATGTTGACATGATACTGAGACCGCTGTCTGGTCCTGCAACACTGTTGAGCCTCATTATGTGTCAGCTCTTGACCTCCCACAAGACTGGGACTTAACCAGTGCTGACAGACAATGTCACCATTAGCCAGACAGTGCTGTAAATGCTGTAAATGCAGTCCCAAAGAAGAGAAAATTACAGCCATCGATGACTTGTTTATGGAGCAAAGGCTTATCAAGCATTTTGATTGAGCTGTAGAGGCACGGTGCAGGAAAAAAAACAGTTAAATTGATAAAAAAGGATCAGAGGAGGACTGAAGCACAAGTAGACAAAGTGCAGCACATTGACCAGCTGAAAGATGGCTATCTATGTGATTGATATGGCATGTCATCTTTTTTTTCAAATATTGACATTTGTGAAAAATTGTGATGTGAGATATAAGGTTTAGCTTGACATATACCCAGCCCACACACAATCAAGGGAACACCACATAAAACCAAACCAAAAAAAAAAAAAAGAAAATCATTCACTTACAACATGAAATTCTAATTATTGTCTTTGCTTTATTGAAGAATCATCTGAAATCTGTCCAAGTACATGAACCATCATCATAAATCCAATACAACTACTGTGAAAATGGCCAGGGACATTACAGATAACTGCATTGTGCAAGAGCTCATCTCTGTGACAATGAAGCAATACCTTACTAATACCAGGACTTTTCAACAATAGCCTGTAGTATGTGCTGCAGCGCCTCACAGCTTCAGTGAGCCGAGAGGCTTCGAGTCGGCAGAATCCCAAACATCATGACAACAAGCCATCAGTCATCTTCCCCCGAAGCTGCTGTGCACACTTGTGTGTTTCCGGAGTTCTTACTGTGGGAAATGAGCAGGGTTAAACATGAAACAAGAGGAAATGTTCATCATTGCAGCTCACTCTGCAATATTGTCCCCTATACAGCAGTAGTTTAGCTGTAGGGAAAGAGAAGAAGCTGTTTGCAATATATTTTGTTTTCTTGCTTCAACATCCCCTGCTTGTTCACAATGCAGATCAGCAGTCTACTGTGCATATAATTATGGTTAATAATACATTGCTGATTACACAGTATTTAATATATCACTCCTTTTATGACAGTTAAAAAAAGATAAGGTGTTGAGT
Organism: Pseudomugil tenellus; assembly: GCA_037177515.1. Classification (NCBI taxonomy): domain Eukaryota; kingdom Metazoa; phylum Chordata; class Actinopteri; order Atheriniformes; family Pseudomugilidae; genus Pseudomugil; species Pseudomugil tenellus. The sequence goes on from JBAMHX010000015.1 coordinate 12,835,763, forward strand.
AAAATATTAGGGAATTTTTGCAACATCAAAATATTATTTAAATGTATTTCATATTGTAGTAAAAATATTAAGAAGTATTACAAATGACCTATCTTTCACTGGGAGAGAATTATGAACAATTTTTGTGAATTAGTGCTTACAGGTTAAATAAGTAGATAAATATTCAAAACCATACAGTTCATATATGAGCCCCACTGTTCACCACCAGAGGTCCATTATTCCTCTAAACATTATACAAAATAGTCTGTATTGTTGTTGTTTAACTTAAGATTTAATTCTTTGGTATTAAGAGACCCTATGCTGCCCATGACAAAACAACAGCCTAATTTGCAAAGCTCATTAAGTTTTTTGGCTTTTGGTGGTGGTGGGCAGGTGGGGGGGAGAGGGGGTCTGTTTTCCTATTTAAATCCAATATTAAGAAATGAGTTGAAGTGATAGCTTAACTGTACTTGCTACAAAGCTAATTCTGAGTTTATTTATTTATTTTTTGATGGATCTGATAAAAACTTTTATGGGACTATAAAATAAAAATATTGCACCTAAAAGGTAAACATTTCAGGTTTTACATGCTTTGTAATCTGTATAAGAAAATATGCAACCAGCTGCCAGTTTATTAGATACATTAATAATGCACTACAATATAAAAGTAAAACTAATCTTTAAAACATTATATATTCACTTTTTAAAAAACAAATAGTTTGCAATAAAATGTACTTAAATTCAGATTTTTTAAATGGAAGCTTTAGTTTGTAAGGATATTAAACATCTTATACTCCATGATGCATGTAATGTTGAGCTTACTCTTCTCTGTTTAAAAGGACAAAGAATTAACACTCAAAGCACAAAATATAGCTAAAACCTACACAACAAGATGATGAAGGACTTGGTGCAGGACTGTTTTATTAAACTGTGTTAATGTAATCCTGACCCAAGGTGTGCCTAATTTGCATCTGAGCATTCAGCATATTATTCTTGTTTTAAAAATAGTGGTAGGATAAAAAAAGCCCAGGCACTCAGTTTAAACTTTTAAACTACAGTTTAAACTAAGACCAAGATTATTGGATTTGGGAAGATTATTGGATTTAAGCATGTACCTCCAAAACAAACCACAGTCATATAGTTGACAATCTGTTATGTAAACAATCTGACAATCTAAACAGTCTTTTGCAACCAAATCTATTAAATACAGATGACAATACCATCAAGCAAATGAAAGTTGTGTGTATATCTAGTGCAAAATGCAAAGTATGATTCTGTATTTTTTCCCATCTTATTCGCCCTTGTTATTTACCAGTGTAATAATCATTTGGTCTCCTTTCCATGTAAGATCAGCCAAAAGAGAACGTGCATTGATCACATCTTGAATGATGAAGTCATTGAGAGTTTAATAATTCTAGAGCATTCAATAACAGTCAACTTGTGACATTTACTGTTGTGCTTACAAGTTCATTCATTTGACAAGGGCTTTTCAGGGGGATAATTCAGTTCCAGCAGGCAACTCCCTTGCTGTGCACCATGCAGTTCAACACAGCTGAAATGGTTTCATCACCAACTTACCTTTTATTGTCACCGATCATCCTTAACTGGGAAGCATTTAAAATGTCATTGATCTTGATATTGCTGTGCAATAATATGACAGTAACAGTTGTATGAGATTCAGGAAGTCAAATTTCCAAGACTGATGAGTCGTAGCGGTTGAGTTATAATCCATCTACCTGAGTGATGCTCAGGCTCTGTTCTGCATGAAGAAGCACACAAATAAATAAAACCCATAAAGGTGACACAGGAAATTGATACTTAACAACCATCTTAAGCAACAAGCACCAGTGGTGGAAGCAGTTACTGCTGCAGAGGGGAAAAGGCTAAAAAGGTTAACAGGTCATAAAATGAAAGAATTCTCGTAACAGCAAGCCATAATAGTACAGGAATTTCCTCCACTAAAGCTTTGTGCTTGATGGTTACAGGTAGTAAAATCCCACCTTTTATGATTTAAAAAATTCAAAACATTATAAACTTAAGGTTTATTAATTATTTAAATATGGAGTCTACATTGACATGAATTAATCTAAGTTTTTACCTAAACCACTTAAGTTACAGCAAGTGCTCTCTGAAAGATGCGTTATAGGAACGCAGTTCTAAGAATGGTTCACCGCCAATTCAACTTCCCCAGCAGAACCGTTTTTCTTTCAGTCCAGCTGCAGGCCATCTGCGATGACACTGGATGTTTTGTGGCATACTGTGGGTCAATTCATGATGCTCAAGTCCTGCAAAACAGCTCCATCTTCGACAAGTCCTACCCTCCACCAGGTTACTGGAGATGGCGGCTACCACTGCTTCTTCCAGCCCATCAGCCTCCTGACGCCCTTCAGCCAGTCCGTTCACAACCACTTTTAAGCTTGATTCAACCTGTCAAAAAAACAAAACAACAAAAAAAAAACAAAACAAAACAAAACTGTGTGTGTGTTTGTATAATATATATACATATAGTGCAGATATACAATGTAAAAGAATATTACACACCCCACGCCTGTGGATATTAACAGTAATTACACCATGACAATTATAGAACAGTTTAGATATTTTATTTGCTTGTTTAATCTGGGCAGTTTATGTCTGAAATGTGAAATGTGATAATGTAAAAATATGTTGTGTATTGACCTTTATATCAAGCATATGTATTATGTCTTTTGTGATTTTCCCATATTTACAAACAGGTATATGTTATGCAGATACATGGTGTCAGCGATCACAGCAGTTCTCTATAAACTGGCGCTCTATTGGAATCAGGACCATTTTGATTATAACATAAACACCGTAAAGCTTTATCTATTAATTCAACAGCATTGAATGAGCATACAGAACCTATCACATTTATCATTTGAAACATATACAGCCTATTTATGTCCACTACATTGGCTAAATATAGCTAATAGGCCTACTTGTGTATGTGTTAAATCCACTGTGTCAGTAAACGCAACAAGAAACAAATGATCGGATGCAAACATAAAGTAAGGGATAGATTAGATAACATACCTCAATATTTATTAGAATCATAACATAATAACTTTATACTTATATCTATACAAATTGACCTCCTCCTGAATTGGAAACTGTGTTCTCAGGCTGCACAGGCAACAACTCAGCTCTGGAAAACTGGTGGAAAGTTCCTTCTTTTCCTTTACGTCACCAAGATGGCGTCTGTTTAGTGCGTAAAGTAGCCATCGTTTCACACTAGTCTTTTGGCCAATTTTAGGGCAGCGTCTGGATACTTTCAGTTCACTGACCTTTTTTTTTTGCTTAATATCAGTGTAAAGGCACTGCACACTTGAATATAGTGCACAAAGTAGTGTTAGTGTGCTTTTAGAGACACAGCCACGGACTTTGATGGGGCCGATGTGATGTGACCATCTATGTCGTGACGTGTACTCAGCGCCACTCCAAAACAAAAGAAAACCTGCAAAAAAATAATGGGATCATAAACACTGCTGAGCAAATTGAAGCCACTGTGCTCTTTGTCTGCACGGCGGAATTATTAATTATGGATGATCACATTGGGGACAAACATCGAGGTTGGAGGAGCACACAGAGAGAGCCAGGAGTAAAATAATCGAGCTGCAGGCAACATTCCAATAGGCCTACTTCGTTTCATGGATGAAGAAAGGAGAATGCAACACCACAAACAAAAAGGAGACAAAGTGTAAGTTTAACTTATCAAATATGCTCAAATTGTATCCATGTCCTAAAGGTTTCATATGTTATGGTGGTAAAGGGTGGAGCCACCACCTACATCAGATGTAGTTCCTGAAAAGACCATGCTTCTGAGAAGGAGCTGGAACTGTTATAAAGGAAGTGCAGTCATGGAGTAACCTATTGTTTACACCACCATGTTGGACGGCAAACATCCAATGATAACCACAGCAAGCTAAAGATATACACATGAACTAAAGCATGAATCCTGCATAAACAAACACACACACAGCTAGCATGGATCTGGGATCAAACACTTGCAAATTATATATTAGTTATCAAACAATTATCTCATTTTGTTGAACAACTGGAAGGTAAAGTGATGAGTAAATATAGCCAGAAGTGTTACTTGGGATTAACGATCCCTGTAATCTCTGCATTTCACTGATACAGTATTTCAAAGAGGCGCTCAGCAATGTACATGAAAGTTCTGCTTGTGATTCGAAAAGTATTTAAAAACTCCTGTAAAAGCACTCACGTCGCTCTCCCAGCACTCCTGGATGCTACTTTGTATCCATGTTTCCATATGCAGACGTTTCTGCCACTGCTCCACATAAAGCCACCAGGATCTCCTCTTTTATAATCTCTATAAAACGATGCCACTGAAAATGTGTTGCTACTGCTGGACAATAACTTTAAAATAACAAGATGCTCCGCTGTTACTGTCATGTTTAGTTCTGTAAATACAGTGACGTCACTCACGTTGTTGTATATTTACCATGGTCTTTTAATCAAGCAGGGCAATTTTGGTGTGTATAATATTTAGACAGGAGATCATGTTGCATTTAATTGTAAATGTGAGGGAACTCTATAAAAAATCGGATTCCACAAAAAAATCCGAATTGAGCATTATGTCCTGCAGCCTGGACATAGCAAGTGGTCAATATCCAGTATCAGCTAGGGTACTTATTGTCTGGATTGTGTAATGTTGGTCGTCTAAGAGGAACTACAACACGAGCTAAAAATGTAAAATCCAGAGCCTGCCCGATATAAAATGTTAAATGCATAATCTGTTAGCACTGGGTTCCCAGTCCTCTCGTCTTATAGCTGCAATCCATTTGTCCCGTCTCTCTGTGTTTGCCAGCAATCTGTAGAACAACAAGCTGTTCTGTTGGTCATGTATATTCTTACACCCAATTCCGGAGCATGAAATCACCATTTGACTCGGAGGAGTAAACCACACACTACAATCTGTCTGAGTTTAACTGGTTTAGAGATCGGTCAGGTGCCGTCCAAAAAAAGTTAGGTGACTCAGTGACGTCAGCTGCACGTCCTTTATAGGAACTGATGGCCGTAGACCCCATTCCTAAATGTTGGAATGCATGAAAAAACTGGTCTTATCCTTAAAAGGATATAGAAATGCCAAAAGGGTCTTACAATCAGAAAGGCCCTCCTGAATATCACTTTAGGCCATCAGATCAGCTTCTGCCACAAACAAAAAGAAAAAGAATGAAGGTACCTCTGATTAGTCAACTGCCAAGTGTAGTTGTTGGAAGAGCGCCCATCAGCTTTTTTCTTCATAGAAACAGCAGCAGAACCCATAAACTGAAATTACTCTGTCAATAATGTCAACATAAAACATGCAGCCATAGCCTATACATTGGAACCCAAATCAGACCCACAAAATGAGAATGAACAAGTCATTGATGCATCAGGGTGCTTCTGTTTGGTACTCTTGCTTTCTAGCTATAATAGGTTATGCTTGTAGCATCTCCCCATCTACATTTATTGTTTCACCATGCTAATCATACGGATGTTTTAACCCAGTTGTTTTTTAGCATTCGCATCTATTTACTGTTTCATGAAAGTTACAAAGCATGTTAAAATGAATAATAGTAATCACTGCACAATAACGCCATTGTTTCAATAAAATCTATTATATTTATTTTAATATACTGTTTTTATAGCCAACTTTGTAGTCATCATCAGCTACATATATGTTAACTATAGCACTACAGTAAAGTAAGTGTGGGTTAATTTCTTTAGTTTGGCCATTTCTCACACACAAACTATCAAAACCAAAATGACATGTTTTTGGTTAATCAAAATGCAGTCCATTGTAGGAACAGACCCTCCTTTCAGCAAAAGCCTGGTAGCAAATCCTCTCGTCATACTGACCCTTATTCATCCAGCAATCTTAAGTGAAGTGCAGGGCACAAATAAAAATGTTTTTGCAAAGCTTTGCATATAAAAATGTCAAATTTCGGCTAATTCTGAATCAAGCACCAGCACCAAAATAGGTTTTTTAAATATTATTCTGCCTCTTAATCTTTTTGGCAATAGGAAAAGTATTTTTTTTTGTTTGTTTTTGCCTTTTAATACATTATGAGAGAACTGCATCTTGGTTTGTACATACAACTACTGTACAGCTTTATAACCGAATACAGAGCGTTTTAGGACACTTGTCAGACTCAGACAATTATCACATTTATATGGAAAATTTTATAAAATCAACAAAAATAAACAGAGTCTGCTTTTTGAAATAGTTTGGGATGTTTCATGCCATTTATGCCCGTTATGAGCTGAAGATGAACAAGACAAAAAGACATCAAATGAGGAACTTTGGGGGAACTTTCATACCAAAAAGTTTAAAAAGTAAATCTTTTTTTACTAATGCAAGAGTCAACTTGTCGATATTACTTATCATCATCATCGTTTCTCATTTTATGTCTGAGGGTGATCCCCATAAAAAGAATGGATTCACTACTTCATAAAATTTCAGCCGACAGCAGCGGTATACAATGAACACAAAATGACTAGTTTCTGGTTTTATGGGTGTATTGTGCACGGTCAAATGAAGATACTTAAGGCCACACATCTTTGTTAAGCTCAGAGTAGTTTTGTTTTCACGCCAGCTTAAGAAAAGTCGTGGTGCAGTGAACATTTTTCAAATCCAGTGTCAAATCAGATTCACAACAGCTGCAAAAGGGACAGTTAAACATTAGTCACTGTAAAGGACTTCCTTTTTCTTTTTTTTTTTATTAATGATGGACCGTAACCAAAGCTGGTTTTATGGCAAAGTACTACTAATATCATTTATCACTTCAAAGATATACTTAATGTAAAGTCCAGAATTTAGGGAAAATCTCTGGCTTTGCAGATCTACCCCTCAGATGACAGATGTCAAGTTGTCAGAGGAGTCAAGTGAGTAAAATGGGAATAATGAGTTTAGCTGCTAACTAGGAGCAGCCTAATGCGAGAACAACTCACTAACTTAATGTTGAGATGGACATCGAGTGTTCCCCTTTTGCAGTGGGGCCCTTAAGGGTAAGCTTTTCATGACCTCTGGGGATCCCCCTTGACCCTTTCCACAGAATTACTGCACTCAGTTTTGTGGATCCTCTTGGCTTTTAGCATCAGGAAAAAGAATGTGTTGAAAAACCAGAGGTAAAGGCCCCTTTGAGCCTCAGCACTATTGGAACCATAAATCACCAAGCATATGCAAGAATCCCAGGAATCCAGATCTATCTGCTCCCTTTTTCCACTTATTTACTCCTCATTCTCCTTTAGCATTTTTCTGAGAACATTTTTTTTCTTTGCATCTCATTTCTATCGTGGCCTTCAACTTTTTCTATTTAAAATGTCCATCTTTGGTGGACATTTGAAAGTTATGACTGCATTATGGCTCTGCTAATAGCAGCGCACATCTGCTGTAAATGGTGTCAAATAATAACTAAATCACAGCAGAACAGGAAGTCATTCTATCCAGGACCACGAGGGCATTTCCTTTAACAACTCCTTTTCATAGCTGTCAGTAATCCTCTTTGACAACTCATTCACAGTAAGGACACTGGCATAAAGCTGTCAGTATGTCTGAATTTGTCTGCTGTTTTGATTAGAATTTTGACACAAGGACTCACCTTAGAAACCATCTTTTATCAGGCTTGTCTTTGATGTGGAAAACTGCTGAAAACCTGAAGTTTAAGTAGCCAACTCATGTAAAAAACTGTTCTTTTTACCTGCTATGAGACAAATGTTTGGAAAGAAAATAACATTTCTATTACACAGCTTTCTTTTGAGAATCCACACTCCATAAAACCTGAGCAATTGCATGTAAACAACTCTTCATTGTTCTTTAAGATAATATATTATCATCACTGATTGAGCGGCATGAGTCTCTTGTGGTCCTGTGGTATGCTTGAAGGACCATAATGCTACACAACTAACATGCCCCCTGAGAGAAAGGCTAGCCCCAACTTGTAACACTACAATTTGGTTTTGAAAAGTCAAAAACTGGGAAGGAAGAGGCAAAAAATCTTGTCATGGTGCCCAGTGGGCTTAGACTTTGTGGTTGGAGTTCTGGAAAGGCTGCCTTGTCTCAATGATTAATGGTGGGGAACTCTAAGGCAGAGGAAGGGGAGTAAGGACTGTGCAACTTGAATGCACAATGCTGTAATTTTCAATGGATCTAAAGCATGTTTTATTTTATTACTGAATCATTCTGATTTTTCCTTTTGGGATACAATCCATGAATATTTAATCATTAAATATTGCTGGAGAATGTTTATCTAATTAGCGATGAATAGCAAAAACACTGCACAAGCATTACAGTTTTCCCAAATGAATTTATTAAACATGTACAGTATATGACATCTCAATTAATCAAGAGCAGTATGAAAGATTTGCCGAATGTTGTTGTGCCTTGAACAAAAAATATTACATACATTTCACAGTCAAAACATGTTTGCTGATATCATAGTTCACCAGAATAAAGGGTGTCAAAGAAAATATGACAACCTCCTAATTTTTATCTACCAACAGAGGTGTTAAAAAAAAAAGACTGATTCACACATGTGCTGAACGTGCAACAACACTGTTACTATACACATAAAGCTACAGCAAAACCATCTAGTTAATAATTACCCTATGTTTTCAACATACACTGAAATATCATGAAAAGTGAGTTTAAAAACTAGAATTAAAAACTAAAAAGGAAGGCTCCAAGATGTGTTCATACTCTTTAAATTAAATGTTTTTTAAATAATTAAGATGTTTGGGACTGTATTCTTAGGATGATGATCAGATACCCTCCAGTATTTTGGAAGTAAGTAAAAGTGGGGGTATAATTAAAATAGGGATGAGCACAAAACAGCTGGCCATTATGAGGCCTCAGGGCCAGTTTGACACGCGGACACAATCATGAACATCTACGCATGGGCAGAAGGATATTGTGAAGGACCATTTGCAATATATGGAGGCGGATTGAGATGAGGCTGGTCTGCAGGTTGAAAACACTGAGCACTACTGCTAAAAGAACCAAACAACGAGGAGACAGCTGAATCCATGGAATGCAGGTATAAAGAAGAAGGGGAGGAAGTTCTGAAAACACATGCTGATGGGAGCCTTGGGTGATCTGCACAAGAGTTCACATTGCAGAGAGACCCCTGTGGCAAACCTGTCACTTTTCCATACATCTGTTCTCTCTTGTGCCTCATTCTGCGATTCTGAAACCAGATCTTGACCTGATGATCCGTAAGTTGTAGACCTGCTGCCATTTCCATCCTCCGGGGACGACATAGGTAAGGACTAAAGTGGAACTCTTTCTCTAGCTCCAGTCGCTGGTTGCTGGTAAAGGCTGTTCTTCCCCTCCTCATTCCTTTGCCTGACACACCAGCTGCCACGCCACCACTTACTGCTGATAAAGCAAAGCACATAAAGATGAGAAGGTGTTAAAAAATAAATCACTGACTGGCATCAAAAAGCTATCCAGAAATGTGCAGCCTCCACATGGAAGCTTTTAGACCCATAATCCTCAGCTCATCAACTTGAGACTAAGTGGGGCCCTCAGTTCTTACAGTCATGCTTTAGACAAGACCACTTGTCTGCAGTGCCGTGCTCAGGGAAAGTTCCCTCCCAAAGAAGCAGTCTGGGGGATACATCTGACGCCACTGCGGCTGCCTGACAGGCCACATTAATCAGGGCGACACACGGACGCAGACCTGTCAAATCCCCATCTCAGTCACTTAAAAGGTACCTTGGGAGCATCACTGAAAATAACCACCATTAGGGATTTAGCTTGACATGTATATGAGCAATACTATGGCCCTGTTGATAACAACATGACATAGAAGGGTTAATGGATGTTTAATATGACCTATTGGGTACTTTAGAGAGGGAGCTGCACTTTTAATTATTGCAGTTTGTTTCCTTGTTTTATTCTGGCTTGTTTGTAGAGTCAGGACAGTTTATCAATTTATGTGGAAAATCATAGCATCAGTTTAAGACCCAAACTAATAAAATTACAACTTTTTTCTCCATTTTGGTAAAATGTACAGAGATACTTTGTGATTATGTTCTGAAAATAAACATACATCCTCTGGGACTTAGTATGATAGGAGTCTATTATACACTTGTGTTAAAAAAACAGAATGTAAAGTGATCTTCAGTTGCAAATTTGCAGCTCTTGTGCTGCAGCTTTTCATATTTGCCTACAGGAGTGGTTGAATAAACAGTGCAGGAGGCTGCATTTGTTTAACTGTGCTGCAAGATTTACTCACTATAAAAATTACAACACATCTGTAGTTAAGTGATTTTGGCAAGTTGTTTGGAATCTAGTGCCCTCAATTAAAACACGAGATAAAACAAAACCCCTCTAACCATAGTAAAAAATTCCAGTTTTAGCTTTGAATAAATGAAGAAAATAATTTACCAGATTGTTCAGAGGCAACCATCCGTGACTTCATCCAGGGAAAAATTACCCCAGAGTGGCAGATGGTGAGTATATCGCGGGTCTTGTTCTTCATGTCCAGCTTGCCCTTGGCAACGCAGTAAACCACAGGCTCCACTGGGCACCCAGACTTTTTGTTCAACCTGGAACTGAAAATAGTAGAGGTGGTCATGTTTTGAAGATTTGCCACTTGCCCTAGCCTGTCTCCTCCTCTTTCAATTTAAGCCGTACTTAGTTTTGGCACTTGTCCAAAACTAATAGCAAAGCTGTTGCCATGCAGCTGTAGAAGGGGGGATCAGAGTGCAAGAGTTTCATGGATCATCCTCAACAAAATATTACAAATCAAAATCAAGAATCTCTCAACGGCAGTGAAGATTAATTAAGATGGATCGCCTGTCTAATATCAGACCACCGTTAACCTGAATGAATCAAGGTGTGCAAAAAAGAGTCAATTAGAGTAGACCATGCGCAATATTTGAATAATATTTACCAGAAGGGTGCCGTAGTCACGTGTAGCCGTCCACCAATGACTGAGCTCTGGAGTTGCACAGTAATCCTCTGACAAGTTGGGGCGCCCGAGGAGGTTGCTGCCATATTTCTTCAGACATTTCTGTAAACCGTCTGCTTTTCTTTATCTATGGATAAAAAAAAGAAACACTTCACGGAATATGAATATCAGCCGAGAAATGTGCAATTTGTATGCGAGAGAAAGAGAGGGTGCGTTTAAACGGAGGGAAATAAAAATGGCACAGGGGGTAGACAAAGATTGCACGTGTGTCTGAGCGCAGATTTCCTGCAATTTTGTCCTCAGACAAGAACTGAAGGAGCCGACGTTTGCAGCTTCACACCTGAACTGTTCGGTGGTAGGATTTTAATAATAATGAGAAGAGTTAATAAACGTGAGTTTGGGATTAAATAATGGTCAGTAAATTAACAGTTAATCGACCTAAAATTATTTAAATAAAGTGTCATTTTTTTCAGACATTTTAGGTTATTATATTAAATCGGGTACCAATGTTATCCCAGTGTTTGGGTTCCTGGAGGCTCAATTTGCAGCCAATGTGATTTTATTTGTTAAATCACTTGAGATAATTTTAGATAACTGAGTTTGCAAACAAATTTAAGTGTGCGATATAAATCGACGGGCTTTCCTTTTGAATAACAGCAAATCCCCATAACGGTCGTAGAGGCAGCAGCTATAGCTGAACAGGATTCACGGGGAGTGGTCAAACAAAGGCTTGACAGTCATTGCTACACAAAGACAAAAGAGGCAATCATTTTTGTTTTTTATATAGTAGGCCTGCTCATTTGCATTTACCATGCATTCAGTACATTATCGGTTGGTAGCTCTATGAAGCAGTATTGTGGACACGTTTGGATATTCAATTCCGTTTGCACGGCTGAATGGACAAAAGGAGGACATGTTCAGTATACAGACAACTAATGTGCGCTTGTTTCCAGCTCGTACGCCAGCCACACAATACACCACCCGGGACCTGAAAATAAAGATGTTGAAATGATGTTGGAATGCACTTAAATAAAATCTGGAATGTGCAACTTAATTTTAAACCCTCATGATATGTAATTTCGAAGATAAATTATTTACTAAAAGCAACATCAGTTGTGCTGTAATGAGTTATATATAGCCAGTCTGTGTGTGTGTGTGTGTGTGTGTGGAGAGAGAAATGGGGGGACTCATAAACTGCGTTGCTTAATTTAAGCAATGTGCAAATATGCATTAAAAAAAGAATTATTCATGCATGTGTTTTGGCTTTGTTTATGTACATACCTTTCCAGAGAACTAAGAAAGATCGGATCTAATCTGCTCAACTAACATCCAAAGTTCCGTCTGGTGTTTCACTGCAACAAAGCTGTCTAAAAATCCCTCTTTAGGTGTCTCAGAGGTGATGGATTATGCACTCAAAGTGGCATAGCTGCAGGAAAGGAGCCTTTTCTCCGTTTTTGTTTCTCCCGTGCTTCCACAGTCACAAAGGTTTTACCTGTACCTTTGGAGTGTACCGAGACACCGGCCTTAAGAGCTTTTTTTTAATAGATGGACTGTTTTAGTAATGAATAAGGACACCAGCTACTTCAAAGCAACTGCGAAGATATATGACTTTGCTTGTAAATCCGCCATCTTTGAACACGAAAATTCTTTTTAATTCAACATTTTGGATTTTTCTAATGGAAGCAATGGTCACGTTTTGTCATTTACTGCAGTCAGAATAATTGGAAATTGAAGCAACAAATTATTAGTATTATTACTATTAGCTATTGTGGGAATTGGCTGGCTGAAATAGAGGTGGGGAGTAATTAAATTCGTTTTGTTTTACTTGCCTCACACCCTTGAATTTGAGATAGAATCTATGATATACTAGCTCAGCAAGACCATAATTTAGCTCCTCCGCGCCTCCGCCACAATTCTCCGTGAACTCTGTTTGAACTGCCTCAGTGGCAATAAATCATTTTTCTCTCACACACAAAAGCGCACCGGTCGCTCTGGGTGTCAACCATTTTACAATTCCTCCTTACCTTCTGCACTCTCGGTTGCTGACACAAACAACCGAAGAAATTGTCGATAAACTTTTATTTTTTGAATAACGTACAGAGAGAATGGGGTTGGAGAATGAAAACTATCTGCAGCTGCACATAAGAGACAGAAAGCAGACGAATTCACACAACAATGATTTTATTTTCCCTCCTCATAAAATAAACATTAAAGCAAACTAATATTTATCCCTACGATTTAAGAAAATAAGGAGTGAAAACATTATTGTTTTTCATAGCTTAAGGGAGGCACGGATCAGTTAATGTATGTCCAGGGGACAGAGCTGCACAGATAAGATGAGACTAAGAGAAAGCTAGGGAGAAGATGTTAATGGGCAGAGGATGCTGTCGGTTAAAACAGTGCATACAAATGGCGCTGTCTTGGCAGAGCAAGGAGAAGATTTATGGGCCCGGTGCACTATATTGCTGTAAACAATGCTGAGTGAAATGAAAGGACCAGAGTTTGCAGATTGTTCTTAATAAGTGAGGAGAAGACACACACTGTCAATTTCCAAACAAATCCCTATTTTTGTAGAACCATCTGCATTAACATAAAGTATTAATTTGAGCCTATATGTGACCTATCACTACAACCCATTGCAAATCTTTTCTTGATGGTTGGGGAGTTGATGCAAAGATAATTCTTTCCTGAAAGTGAGGTACGTTTTTGACTGTATAACATTTGAAAAAGACCTTGTAGCCTTGGGATATTTTTCAGACATATTATATACTATATTATTATATAGTATATGATCTGATGACACTTGTCCTGTTTTCTTGTGTGTTTTTTTTCATGGCTTTTCTTGTTTGTAATTCTTTTTTATCTATTGTAGTTTAGTTTTGACTCAAGCGTAAAATTTTACGGAGTTAGAATTTTTATGGCCGTTTAGAGGATTGTGTCATTCCACTAAAGTATGGGTCATATAAAATAAAGCGCATAAAAGAGTGCATGGTAACGTGCAACACGACTTGAGTGTCACGTTAGACCTGAATGTGAGTCATCTATTCTCTGCAAGCTATATACATTTTAAATTGTAATAATCAAGTTATTTGTCAAAATGTCAGTGTTTTATTTAGGCCTATTCATTGATTTTTTCTTTGTAGCTACAACTTGCTTTTCAATATAATAAATGTTTGGTCTCAGGTAGACTACCTATGGTTAGGCTACACGATGTTTTTAATTCGTAAATAAATTCCGAATTAATTTCTTAATGAGTTTACATGAAAATATTTATTCCGAATTAAGGTAAGATGGAAACGCATTTATTTGACGAGAGAGCCAGCGTAACAAACGAACCTGAAATACACAAATTAGGCTACTTCCTGTTTCTTGCCTGGCTACGTGGAAAACCCATAGGAAAACCTAATAAAAACCGTTTTCGCTTCAACTTTGATTACATTTTTTAAGTAGGCTACTAGCTCCTCATGAGTAGGCCTATATGCTACTTCGTCACTTTTTGAGCAGCTTAGGAGAAGGAGGAGAAAACTAGACAAACCAAATAGCTATACCAAGATGAGAGACGAACTTTTTTCCTGTTATTTTTTGTTATATTGCGTATTTTCTGCCTTTACAAAAGTGCAAGACGGGAGGCAGAAAACTGTGCATGTGCGTCATTGCGTCTGGAGAAGGTAAGCATTCAACCGGAAATAACTCAGAGCGAAATTAATGTTTACATGATAAAGGAATTAGGCTATTTAATTCGACTTTAGATGAGAATAAACCAGGCACTTTGTTCGGAATTAAGCTTAACTCTGAATTTTTTTTAAAGCAGAACTAATTTTTATTAAAAATTAAAGAGGATTAAAAGCCTCATGTAAACTGGCAATCTCTCAAAGTGGATATGCCCCGCCCCCAACCGCCCTCCCCCCCTCACACACACACACTCACTCATTCACTCATACACAGACCTTTTTAAAAAATATATATGGTAAGTTTAATATATAGCTATCTGTTTCTGTATGTGTGCATTGATATTTGTGTGCATTTATATATTTATATGTAAAATTCTACAGAGTTCATCCTCAGAGGGCTTAAAAGTCATGTCATAGCAGAGATGCAACTGGTGGCTACAAGGAATTATTGTCAAAGAAAAAATAAAATCACTTAACCCTATTATTGTGGATCTGTTGTCTCAAGATCTCATATTCAGATAATTTTTGCTAATAAAAAGTGAAGAACATAAACATAATCCAGTCTAGTTAGTGTCTGGTCCACTAGTACATCTTCAGCTAGAGAAAATTACTTTTATTAAGGTTTTCCATTGTGAAGCAAATATGCCAATTCAATATTTCATAGAATAAGCATTATTGGTATAAAACATGATTAAGTTCATGACGGCCGTCATTTATATGATGTGAAGTTCAGAGTGAGTGTTTATCCAGACTATGTATTCCCCGTGTTTGAGATGTTTGGTAGCGCAAATCATAAATCATTAAAACATTGCAGATGAATTTTTAAAATCCACTACTATGTAAATGAGTAACTTTAGTCTATGTCTCTCACGCGTCATCCAATGTAAGCTGGTGCATTTTTCACCATAGAATGAACGAATGGGAAAGATTTATGACACACCCACTGCTGGTCAAAAAGATGTAGCCTCCCTCCCTGGAAAATAGCAGCATGACCCCTGTTTCAACTCTCAGCCTTTATGCAGCTGCTATGGTCACCCGTAAAACACACTACACACATAAAGCACGTGCCCTGCACCTTTCTACAAATACCAAAGTGGCTGAAGGAGACACTCACCTTAGTCCAGTGGACAAACATATCTGAAGCTGCTCAATCTGGCGTAGACAATAAATGCAGGTAATAACCCACTTGAGCATCAGAGTGCAGCTCATTTCTGTTTTGCTCTGTTCGAATATTTCAATGGCTGCGTGTGTAAAGTTTTTATATCTTCCAAGAGAGAGAAAGAGAGAGAGGCCTCGCCAGAGGTGCTCCATAAATCATGAGGAGCCAGCAGCGGTGCTCTGCAAGCTGAAAATAATGTGTGATTCAACAGTATCAACTAAAGAAATAAAAAAGAAAACAGTTCAAACTAAATAAATGCTAAGGAATCTAAGCAGTAAACTTTAAACTCACAAAAGGTGCATTCTTCCAGCAAGATTATGTTAAAATATAGAACCCATCAAAGGTACTTAACAGATTCACCTTCAAGCAGAAAGCTTCTACATTTTGAAATCAGTATAGCCTACTCTTTAAATTTAAAGAAGGGAATGATGTTAAAATTAGACTAAAAATAGAGGATAAAATTTGGATGGATGACACACTTTTGGTGTATTTGGAGCCTCTGACAGATATAGCATTATAATTTTGAAGGCTGAGTCAATAAGATCTTGAGAACAACAATTGTCCAAAGAAATGTGTGTTTTCAATCTTCTGTTCTGTACTGCTATCACTGGCGTCTATCCCAGTAATCATTGAGTGGGAGGCAGGGTTCACCCTGGACAGGCCACCAGCCCATCACAGAGCCAACACAGACACAATCACACGAACAACCCATCACACACACATATTCGCTCACAAGGACAACTTCGAACGAGCAATCAACTTCGCATGCATGTTTTTGGACAGTGGGAGAAACCGATGCTAACCCGGGAGAACATGCAAACTCTACACAGCCGAGACTAGAATCCGCGCTCTTCTCACTGTGCTAACCACCACACCACTATACAGCTTGTGTTTTTAATCTTATCTTATTTAATCAATTATAAATCCAACAAAGACTTTGACAGCTGTATTAAATCTTTGACAAACCAAAGTCAAACTACACCCCAACTCTATTTCTGCTTATCACTAATCATGACAGTTCAAACAAACCTTGCTTGTTGTTACTGGTCCATGTAAGTTGAGCTTCACCTACAGCTCCTGCACATGACTGGGAACAGGCAGGAGCAAACACACTGACACATGGTAACATGAGTTTGGATCAAAGTACAAGTTTGAGGGAAGTGTAGAACACAGTTATCGAGAATTAATGGCTCAGCAAAATTTAGATAAACGTGTCCAACTACTGTAACGTTTTCCTTATAGGCCCCCCTAAAAAGTCCATGAGACAGTTGAAGTCAGTCCAGAAAGCGACTGCTGGAGTCTTCACTAAGACCAAGAAAGTTGATCATATTACACTGTCTTCCTTTCTGTCAAAGAATTGACTTAAAAATTCTGTGACTACTTTATAAAGAACTAAATGGTTTAGTACTAAAATATGTTCAGGATCTTCTGATTTGTCATCAACCAACCATAGGTCATCAGGAGCAGGTCTTTTTCTGTTCCCAGCTTCAGTACTTAACATGGAGAAGAAGCGTTCAGTTTTTATACTTCTCACATAATGAACAAACTCCCAGAAAACTCCCAGCAGGTTTAAATAAAGGTTAAAAATGTTTTGCCACTTTTTTTAAAATTTAAAATAACTGTCCTGACACTTTATTTGAACCAGTTCTCTCTCTCTATCTATCTCTCTCTCTCTCTCTCTCTCTCTCTCTCTCTCTCTCTCTCTCTCTGTAGAT
>JBAMHX010000015.1:12877974-12890803 GCA_037177515.1 Pseudomugil tenellus
CAGTGCTGAAGGTAAAACAACCACCACAGAGGGTCTACGTCTGCTCTAATTAATTCGTTGATCATAAACCGACAGAGTTGTTCGTTTTTTTTTTCTATCTTAGTCTTGACTAAAGGGAAAATATCTAGAAATTAGTGATGAGGTTATAGAGAAGTTGCGTTTCAAGCAAATAATAACTTCGAGGAGGATACATTATACCATTTGATTCTATTAAAATAGAGGAAGTATTTATAATTAATTTATTATATTCAAATTCCTAAAATGTGACTGTGAATCCGTCATTCCTTTTTATTTTTTCCAAGATGACTAACTTTATATTTTTTCCAATCGATCTGCTGAATTGAAGAATTGGAAGATAAAAGTCATGATTAAACGCCCCCTATTTGGATTATATTAATTACAGGATCCGTCTACAAAGACACACTATACTCTGTGCTAAAGCACATGGATTCAATCTCTCCAGTAAACATCAAAAAGTTCATAGTTTATAACTATCAAAGAGCGGAGAAACAACACATTCAGGTCAGGATTAAATTAAATGACTAACAACGAAGTAACCGGTTATTTGGTTACATTATTAGCAGCAGTTAATATACGAATGAAGGGGAGAGAAAAAGATTAAGCAGAACGAACAAAATAATGAACACCTCAAGCTGGATGTGCCATTTAGCGTTATTGTTTGTTTTATTTCATTGTTCTTCAGATTTTGCGTGGCCTACTCTTTTCCCAGTTTAATAGGCTGCCTATTCGGAAATGAAAAGTAGCAGAAGCCGCGGTGGAGTGGAGGGAGAAACACCGTCTGTTTCCTGCACTTGGCCTGCCATTCGCTTTGATTTCACCGATGTGTTTGGAGGTTTAGTCTGGATGAAGTTTCCTACAACAC
This sequence comes from Pseudomugil tenellus, assembly GCA_037177515.1. NCBI lineage: Eukaryota > Metazoa > Chordata > Actinopteri > Atheriniformes > Pseudomugilidae > Pseudomugil > Pseudomugil tenellus. The sequence continues at coordinate 12,878,858 of JBAMHX010000015.1, forward strand.
CTTGCGATGTATATTACACTATTGTAGCCTGGTTATTAACACGATGTTTGTTTGTCTCATCTCAGACAGTTTTTTTTAAAGCATCCAAAAGGATAAGTTTCTTATTAGAGGTATGAATCAAATACGACTTGGGCTTGCTGTAAAATGATTTATACCCGTTTCTCGAAAGTTAGATACCTTTGCAAATGGTGGCCTTTATTAACCGTTTTATTTATCTTGTTTAATTTTTCTTCAAAGTTATAAGTTGTAATTTGGAAAGTAGCTATACGGTCGAAGCGGGTTGTGCACATTCACTTTTCTAATTTCAATGCAAGCGTCAGACAAATTCTAACTTTATCATAAGATCTGCATTACGCCTATTATTTTAACCACTTTAAAAAAAAAATTTAAAAAAACAATTTTCTTTCATACCATTCACTTGGGCTAATTATTGTCTTGTTTTTCTGTGTGTCTGTTTGCATATATTCAGTGGGATTTTGTATATAAGAAAAAAAAGAAACAAAAACAATGAACGTGAGCCATCTTGTTTATTTGTGATTTTACATCAGCAATGGCGGGGGCACACAATTCCGTCTTTCACAGAAATAACAACAGGAAACGAGCATATTGTTAACATCAATATATAACAAGACGTACATAAAGATTATATTCAGTGCAAAACAACTACGCTATATCACCAGCACATTAAAATAAAAGTTCCCTTATAGTCGTTGTAACTGTAGCAGGTATACGCAAATATGCGTTATAGGCAGTTTTAGTTGTTGGGGAAATAGCTTGCAATCTACTCAGAGTAATGCCACTCATGTGGAATATAAACTCTGAAGGGACAAAACTTTGAGTTTAGGTAGTGCGTGGTACAATCTCAAAATTGTTTGCTTGGCTTTGAGCTAATAGTCTTCCCAAGACTCACAAATTGTCTTCAACAAGTGTTTATTGAATACTGGGTAAATGTTACACACATAACTTAATATTATACGGTCGGTATAGAGCATTTTAAAATTAAACCATATGAAATCTCTATATTCAGAAATCTCTATTGCAATTTCCCCAGGTTTAGGTAGCATCAAAGGATTTCAAACGGTTGCATTTCCCTGGTAATACCAGAAAATTATCTGAGGAACTAATGGCTATTTTTGTAGGGGTCATTTACATTTAAACAAGGTAAACAGTAACAGTAACAACTCAAATTATAAGACGTGGTTTATGCATGGGCTGTATACCAATGCAACTGCGACGATGATGTTTGAACACTTACTTCTAAGGCCTACATTTCGTGTACATTTTTGTAAAAGCTGATCTTGAAAGGTCTTCGTCCTGAATGTAGACTTGAATCTATATACAACACAGGTGTTGGTCATGTTTTGATCTTATTTGGCTACGCATCTGATACAGAAAGCAAATTAGGTTTTGTTTTTTTTTTAATGAGGAAAAATGAAAACAGCTAAGCCATTTTCCAAAACATGCGTTTTAATTTACCCTTTCGGTGTAAGAGTGAGACTTCTATCAAATAAAATGTTTACAAGCGTGTGTAGCTTATTTAAATGGCAATCATATGACAATCGAGGAAAGGGAGAATTTGTCTGTTTATGACAGCAATATTGGTGGGTTTCTTGTTCCCTCTTGACAAAATGGAAGGGTGGTAATAAAGTTGACGCTCTCGGTGACTCTTTCCCTGTTTTTAGGACCTCTCTCTCTCTCTTTCTTCTCTTTTTCAGCCATATAACCATAAAAAAGGACCATAAAAATTACTCCTTGCTCTCTTCTTTCTCTTCCGCTTCTTTCTCTTCTGCCTCTTCCCCTTCACCGTCTTCGTTGCCCTCTTCCTCAGCCTCGGCTTCAGCCTCTCCTCTTTGACCCGGAAACTTGTCTTTGTTGTTCTCTTTTTTCCATTTCATCCTTCTATTCTGAAACCAAATCTTCACCTGCCGCTCGGTCAGACTCAGGGCGTGGGACACCTCGATCCTTCTCTTACGGGTCAGGTAAGGGTTGAAGAGAAACTCCTTCTCCAATTCAAGAGTTTGGTAGCGACTGTAGGTTTGCCTCCCATTTCGTCTGCCTGGGGCTTGAATGAAATAAAGCCAAAGGTTAGCTGGACTGACTACAGTCTTGAATAAGAAAACATTCAGATCATCATTTTTGTTTTACTCTTCTTCAGTCTGAATACTGATTTAAGTAAAAATCATCCGTTAAAGCGGTGATGTTGTTTTTTATGTGTAAGGTAAAGGGCATTTTCTATTAACAGTAACATTTATATAGTCCCAACTCTATAAGGAAGTTGTACAAATCTAATAAATAAACAATAATTGTATTCAATCTGGCAGTGATGAACAACATGATTCTATCTATACTGTTTATAAAAGTGAGAGCATTTATCTTACAAACTTAATGACACTGGAAACATACAGTAACTATAGTATTTTTTATGCTTCTTATATGTTTTGATACGTATTTAAATAATGTAAATTGTACGCTACTTAATTGTCATGTTTATGCCTTATCCCTATACAAAACACGTCTAACATGAACTTACAGAAATATCGTCCTCCACCATATATGCTACACTATAGTTCTTCTCTTAGCTTACAATATTCTTTTCTATAAGTAGGCCTAAAACAAGCCTGGTTTTAGTGACTCAAACATACAAACAAAACAAGGTGTCAGAGCTTGAAAACGTAAGTAATGAATTAAAGTAAGATAACCAACAGATGGGGACAGGCTACTGGTGTCATTTTTTCTGAACTGATAAAGATGAAGCTTACACCTGTGTAGAGTTGACAGCCTCAACAGTATAGTGAATGGAATAACAATATCCAAAAAGTCTTCATGATTATGGCTGTTTGAATCTGAGCCACATTGGGCCTGTGGGTCAAATTACCCTTTACACCCGGATTGTGGATAATCAGGATGCCCAGTGTTTTAGATAAACCCCGTGTTAATACATGTTGATGGTGTGCTCAGTATAATAGTATTTTCAGCAATGTCTGATTAATCTGTCGTCGTTCGTTTTTCATTTTGTGAAATATCTTCTCTGAACGATAATTGACTTCAAAGCGCTAATGCTGTGAGCTGTGATATGTAATTCAGTTTTTAAATGCACCTTTGAAATCAGCCCTGCATGAACATGTGCTGCAGACTAAGAGCAGCCTGCAGCTCAGGTTGAATGCGCCCCATCATGTTTCTTACGTATCATGTTTTATATTTTAGAGACATAATCATTGATACTCACGGATAATTAACACGAATCACCAAACATATAGCCTACACAAAGGCATACACTTGTTCCACACACGCACCAAAGAGTAACAGAAAGAACAATCTAATAATGGTATGATTCTGACCGTGGGGTCTCATCCAAGGAAACATAAGACTGGGAGAGGAGTTTTGATTTAAGTGGCCTTGTCCTTCTCCGGGGTTAGAGCTGCTCGACGATTTACAGTCTTGGTATTGCGCTAGGCTTGCGTCTTGTTGGGTACCATAAAGCGTTTGCCTCGGAAGGGTTTCGTATCCATAAAATTTTGCTGCGTCTCCGTGGCAAGCCAAAGCGCAGGGGTTTTGTTGGTATCCAGGATTGGAAATCCCCGTGGTCCCGTGGTGGAAAAAGTCCTGCACATGATGGGACGGGTGCTGAAAGCCCGGTGCGGCTGCTCCGGGTCCGTAAACCAGAGTGTGGCTGCGGGCAACGCTTTGTGGAAACCTGCAGTCGTAGTAAGTGGGTTCCAGTGACTCGCTGCCTTTGTATTTAGAAAAAAGAGGGTTAACAAAATAGGAGCTCATGTTTAGTTAGCATCAAGCAGATGGGGTCTCTTGCAGCTGAATATCTCCTTTAGAATGATGGCAGCCTTTTGTTTAGGGTCCCAACTCGCACAGCGCACGCAGGCAGACAAACCGGAACTAGGAGAAAGGCTGCCCCTTTGGACAATCAGCTCACTCTCTCTGTGCCGTTCCTCTCATCGGGTTTCTCTTGCAGTCGTGAGCGTTGTCTTCCCTGCTTTTGCAGTTTGAAACCCGGTTTATGGCATGTGCTTTAGACAAGCGTTAGCTAAGGTTAAAGCTGGCTTGCTTCACCGGCACCGTCACAGACCCTGCTCTTTTCTTTCTTTTTCCTTTTTTCAGCTTCCTACCCAACCGCCCCTGCCACAAGCGCCCCCACCCACCTCTACCCCCCACCCCTTCATCTATCTTTCCATGACCGGTCGGGCCCTGCGTATACGGTATATCCACCTTGAGAAGAGCTTCACTAATCAAAATGCAACAATCTAAGAGGGTGTAAATATGATCCATGTTGCGTTTATCACAATGTCTTGTTGTATACTGACCAATAGTGGTTTGAAATGGGTTTGATAGTGTGATGCTTTCCCACAGTAATATGAATTTATAGTTAAGCTGCTTGTCTTTGCTTGGCGCTTAAGAGGTGTTTAAGGCATAGAAGATCTACAGATTTAAAGCTGACAAAGGCGTTAAGAGTTGATATTTGCCCTGCTCGACCCTGAAGTTAGACTACACGTTTCCACAAAACAGCTGACTTTTAATGCGCCCCAACAAGTCAACATAACATTTTTAAATAGTACAGAAAGAAAAAAATATTATATTGCAAAGTATTGAAAATCCAAGTCAATACAAAATAAAGCCATGCAGACTTGCGGGTAAAATTAATATTTAAATACAAAATATTATCATTGACGTGAACCAGTGAAGGCCACTTGTGCCAGTCACTGTAAAACACCGTCACTTGCAAATATAAACACGACCTATGAATACATGTGCCACTTAGTGACCCCGTAAAACCGACTAGGATGAGCAATAAATCTCCCACATGGTGGGGTTCATAAAATAACTTTGAATGTATAGCTGCAGCCGCACGACTCCCAGCTCAATAGATACATGGTGTTTCACTCCCAATATGGCAGTGATGTTTTTTGTGGGTTTTCTGGCGTTTTATACACATCATCGTAAAATATTAAAGAAGCACTGGGCGACTTTATAGACATTTAACACACTATAAATATGCAGATTGCCAATCACTTCTTAGGGACTTTGAACTTCTAGAGCTAATAATCTACAAGTCATATTAGTTGGGACCTTTTTTTTAATCAAACTGTCCTTCTGCTTCTTGTTATTATTATTACCATTTTTGTTGTTATTGTTGTTATTGTTGGTATTATTATTATTTTCATTATTGTTAATATTATTTTTCTTGTTGTTGCTCTTGTTTCCAAATTTTATATTTGCATTATGTTTTATTGGTCAATAAAACAGCCTTTGTTTGAATGTGGTTTTGTTTCTTTATTGTTCAATATTTTTGTCTTTCCACTACACAATTTTCATGTAATTTTTAGAAATATATAATACAGCCTACATCCATTCAACGGAAATTAAATTAAAGCTAAGGAATACGCTTACATTTTATCTTCATTTTTGGGCAACATGTATCCCATCTCTATACTTTGTTGATAAAACTAAAGATAAAGTAAATTTTCCCTTTTCACTATTTTTCCATGACTAATATTAGGTAAAAAAAAAAAAGTCAAAGCCATACTTAAATCGGCTCAATAACTTTAAATCTTACACTTAGACACACAGACATGCATATACATGTATACACACACATTCAGATAGATAGATGCATTACTTTTTCCATGTCCAACACAACATCAGCGCAAGCATTCCATAGTGTTGTTCTGCGGCCTACAAAGTGCTGTGCGTGACCATCTATGTCACTTGTCATCGATACTCTTAATCCTTCAGAGAAGCCACAGAGCTGTATAAGGGTGTTGCGGACAATGCCCAAAACATGGACCAATAGCGTCATCTAGTGTTGGAATATGTCTCCAAACCTCAGTGATTTAATAAAGGATTTCCCCATTTGTCCAAACCTTGAGTTTATTCTGTCTTGTATCCTGTCCTTTTCTTTGAATAAAACAAAGCTGATGTTGAACACCAAATATGAAAACACGTTCCATCACTCTCTTTTGTTTTATTGCACAAGTGAAGTAGCTTCTGTACAGTTGTGCTTCCTGTTGTGATAATCGTCTACATCAGACACAACTGCACTCACATTTATGCACTATAATTATTGACTTTCCCCTATCTAATTGGAGGCTAATCGACCACTCTTTTCATGAAGTACAGTTGAGTTGAAGCTATCAGGCAAAAATCCCCAGAACAGTGTGCACGACTTTCCTTTGAACGAGTCCACCACCATCGTCCATTACGACCATAAAGTAATTTAGCCCAGACGTCTAGCCAGTTAGTCGAGTTTGCTTTGTTCGTCTGTATTTGAGACAAACAGCCTAGCTCCAATAGGGGTTGTAAAAGTAGCATTTTTGTCCGAGCTGAGCGGAAATGCACTAGATTGGGCTTTGAAATTACAGCATCCTGTCTGTATTGTTTGCCACCACAAAAAGGCAATTTAGGCCGATCCCAGGAAACATATGTGAGACATGGGAAATTGTCTGATTTAATAGGTATCTGGTCAAAGTTTGTCAGCAGATTTTCTTTTCGCCTTGGATTGTAACATTTGCAAACTGTCAAACTCTGTTGATAAGCTTAGAAAACATTTATGAAGTTAGTGCCCAGACCTAAAATAAATATAGTAGGCCTACATACATCTGAAATGTATGATGCCCTTTTAGAAGTTGTATAATAATTTAAACATGAGTTTGATCTATACAATCGCAAGTCTTCAATTTTAGTGAAACGGTTTTTCAAAAGAGAGGTGCAATGGTTTGACAGAAATGTGTTGTAGGTATATAAGATGCTGCTTTTAAATTAATGTCTTACGTGTTTATCCATTCATCCATTTTTTATATTTTATAACTTCAGTTTTGAGAAGACACTAAAGATTAAGAAAAAAAGTTTAGTTTTTTTCTGAACCTTAACACTGAAAAGCGTGGTCTTATTTACGGTTTAAACAGTTCGAGCTTTTGATCCGACCCCTTTGCGGTGGCACAGTTCACCATTCTCAATTAGGCCATAGCTCCCTTTGCAGCGTAACGATAAGCCAGAAGTGTTTTTGGTTTATAATTTATGAACATGTTTTTTTCCGCTGTAAATTATGTAATTTTAGTACATCCCATTTTGTGCATCCAAATCCTCCAACATGATATCCCAATAAACACAAAAAACAAACACTTGTGATCATGGTTATATTTGTAGAGATCCATAACTACACTCTATAATTAAAATCGTAGGCTACATAAAAAAAGATGGATAAATACAGCAACAACTATCACAAATAAAAGACAGACAAGTAGTTCGCAGATACTATTTTCCTGTACAAAATACTCCATCTACGTCAGAGGGTACAAAGTAAATAAACACGAAATAAAGCATTCACATCATAAATTATGGTTTTATGAAATTTAAAAACAATTCAAGTATAGATTTTCTTCGGATAGTTTTTCTTATCCAAATTGCGCTTCTTTAATTAGTTTTTCAAAAACATTGAAATGAAACAGAATGTATTTCTCCCCTTAAATGTTCTTTTTTCATTTCGCTTAAACCTTTGCTTAAACAATACGCTTTAAATGTGAGCTAGAGAATAACAATCAGCATTAAACAGTCTGGAAAATAGGGTAAATACAAAACCCAAACAAAGTGATAAAATGACGAGGAAGTGGGGGACGGGGGTGTCATCGAGGGTTTTGGTACATATGTGCTGTCCATGTGACTACTGGTTTATTGTGTTTGTTTTCTTATTGGAGTCCACGTTATTGTTCTTTGCTGTCGGTCTTTTCTTTGTTCATTTTCTTCATCTTCATTCGCCGGTTCTGAAACCAGATTTTGACCTGCCTCTCGGTCAAATTCAGTACCCTAGCCACTTCGTATCGCCGGTCTCTTGTAAGGTACATATTAAACAAAAACTCCTTTTCCAGTTCGAGAGTCTGGTACTTTGTGTAAGGACATCGCTTCTTCCTCGTGGAACGGGCATGTATCCAATTTGCCACAGGGTTATCTGCAAATAAAAATCATAATAAAAATAAAAAGAGAGAATAAGAGGCTACCTTTTTCAAAACATTGACTACAACATTGAGTGTTGAGCCCAAACGTAGGCCTATGTCAAGATCAACCGAAGGTGCACAACGGAAAATACACATTTCCCCCTAGTTTTGCTTTATTTTAAAGCTAGTTGACAAAGTATTAAGAAAGAAAAGATTATCAGGCTTAAACCGACCAAACCTCCACTCATTTGCTTCCTTGTCCCTCTAACATGAGAGTAACACCGTCGTAAAATACTCAATGCGCTTATTCACTTTATTGGCCCATAAAATGGTCCTCGGTTCAAGCCTTTACAGGTCCGTGGTGAAAGTAGTATGTCCCTGCATTCCTCAAGTTGGCTGAAAGAGTCATGTGAATTACTTTTGGACTAAGACGTGAGGGGAAAATGGTCATATTTGCACATATAAACTTGTCACTGTTTTGTGGAAGACTCTTGTATTTTAAAACAGGAAATTGAACACAGTTGAAAGAAAAAAAAGAAAAATGGCTGTTCCTTTTAAGATGGGCCTGCAGACATAAAGGACTGGAAGTCGACTCATGAGGTTTGATGTGCTGTATTTAATTGCATAGGGTCGCAATATAGTCATAAACAAGAGCCATATAGTTTGCTGATAAATAGATTCATATCGGTTTAAGGGCGTTCACTTTAAATGAGCACCTTGCATGTTTTTTACATTATGCAACATCCTTCCAAATTCAACATCTTCCTGTAGATTTCAGTCCATGTTTACAGCCCGGTCTGGTTTTACAGCCCCAATATTAGCATAGTAGCATTTGTCTTTTATAGTTCCTAAAGCTTCCCCCTAGCACAAGTGAGTCGGAGCTCAGGAGAAAAGGGGGAAGAAACAGCGTATCATTTAATTGTATGCTCAACGATAAAAGCAAAAGCAGTTTTGTAAAATCCTAAACTCCGTCCAGGTTGTAAAAGACCTTAGGAGCTTGAACTTACTCGGATCTAGCTCCGGCTTCTCTTCTTTATGTTTTCCTGAAGCCAGGAGTTCCGACTCGGGGGATGGGATATTTTGCTGCGTCTTGTCTCGCACGTCAGTGGAAGAGCAGTACAAATAATCCGAGTAGGTTCGTCCGCTGGAGCTGAGACATTCTCCGGTTCTGTGCTCCTGAAAAGCATCAGGCTTCAGCCCATAGTGCCTGCCATTCCCCGGATAGCCATGGAAAGGCACGGCGCCTGATATCGGTTCGAGCCATGACCGCATATACCTCGAGTCTGTGCCTAAGTGAGGTTGGTGACTGTATGGATGGTAAACCACTGATGACTGGGAGTGTACCGGGGCCCAGGAGGTGGAGAAGACGGGTGGCTTGGGTGCGAAGCTGCAGGAAGGATAGTCAGCGCATTCCGGCACTAGGGACGTCGGACGAGGGCCGGTTGGGTGCGAAACAGGCGCCGAAAACCGAGTTGCAGCAAGGACATCTTCATTCTCATGGTTGATCAAAGAGTCCACATAATAATTACTTATGGGACCCGTGGTCGACATGTCGAAGCTTCCCTGACTCTTTTACATGCATCCGTTTATTATATGGAGTGTATGTGTACTTTTTATCTAGCCATAGAACAATCAAGGCAGGTAATTATTTCTCAACGCTTCTCTTGCTGCGATTGGCTGCCTCGTGACACGTGATTATATTTACCCCCACAAAAATTGTACAGTGGATCAATGCGCCACTTACTCTGGGATACCAGTCCACATAAATGGAATTAAAGAATGTGCCATATTACGCATTTTCTTGGACGTATAGAGGTAAATTAAACGACAATGTCTCTAATAGATATATATGTATAATATGCACCAGTGGTGCTAGTTGTCGGTCTTTTTCCAGTCGCAGTACAGACCTGCGCACATTACGTCTGAAAGCAAGGAACTATTTAATGGTGTAATCAATCTCTGTCAGGCAAAATCTACCGTAGCTCTACGCTATTGCTGGGGATATATTACAGCATTAAAATGTTTATTTAGTTCCCGGGTTGCTAAACCTTCATTGAACCTGTATTTTATAAAGTGATGAGTTTATAATTATTTTGTGGAATGCTGTTTATTGTTAAAAGAGAAAAACTTTCACAGCGGCTGTGCATGTGCACTGAACAGCACAGAGAAAAAAAGATTCAGGATTCAGGATACGCCAATGATAAATGGTTTAACAAGGAGCAGAAGACCAAATATTTCTTAAATGGGATTTCTGTTATGTATTCGAGGAGTGGATATCTGAATCCTCACAAGCTATATTAGGCTAGTGACCGTCCATGTTTTTTTATGCCCATCAATAAATTTTAACGAGGTCCATTTGATTGTTCATAAACGTGTCGTTAATAAGATTGCTTACGAGATCCCCGCTTGACATAAAGTCACCACTATTGTGTACATGTGAACTATTTTTATGGAAACAAAAAGGCCGAGGACAGAATAGGGGACACTTCAGGAGAAAGGGATAAAAGCGCTTACTTGATGAAAGCTTTAATAAAAGATCGCGTTACTCCAGTATCCCTCACATTCAGTTTGCTGTTTTTGCATAATAGAGCACCTTACCACTAACAGACTATTAAGCAATCACGGGCTCTGCAACAAAGATTCACGGACATACCAGATAAACACCTTCTAGTGAAATAAGAGAAACCAAAGACGTAACCACCATAAAAGGAAGAAAATTAAAAATACAGCCATGTGTAATGCATTTGTGCAGCTTTGGATGAGGTGGAACACATGCATAAACAAGAATGGTTTACATATAACATATTAGTATTGGCGAATCATGAATGGATCAACATTGGCTTTAATTATAATTTACGTGCAAAAATTTAATCTTGGTTCAACTGAAGAGTTTTTAACAGTTATTGTGGACCGTTAGGTTGTAAAGAAAGAGGAGGAAAATACGTGAATTATCCCAGAGAACACGAGAAAATGAATTAGTGGTTTGCAAGTCATGTTGCATGCGACGTGGAATTAGCTACAGTTCTGTTGCAAAATTATCTTAAACTGGGCTCAAATCGAGTTCAATAAGCATAGCAACTCGAGAGACCCAAGTGTCAATCTTCAATACAAGTCCATGTTTCGGTAGGATTAGTATATAGCCTAATGGCGCATTTGCAGCAAAACAGGAAACCGTGTTGTGGTGAAAAACGACCTTTTGTCATTGCTACACAGAGATTAAGTGACATTCGCTATTTTTCTAAATAAATTTTCACATTGGCATATATTAATTCTAATTCTCGAAAACCAAACAATAGGTGACTGAATAGTTGGGCTTCATGCGTCAAAGAAAGCACAATTAGTGCCAAGCATGATGTTTATGTGGCTGCTGAGTTCAGATTCAACCATGAAATTTAAAAGGCCAGACATCAAATCCTAACCTGGATAACGCTAAAACGGTGTTTCTCCGTGTGGTGATGAATGACAGGCCAACCGATAAGACGAGTTAACTGTTTCGCACATGTAGAAAAGCATGTTGCACAAAAAAGGAAATAGCAGTTTGTTAAATTTGGAGTTGGGGTCAGCGTATTTAAATTGTTTGTCCTAGGTTTATTCAAATTAAGCTAATTTAAACTAAAATGATAGTTTATTACAATATTATGTCATAAGAATACATAATGTATCTTGTAGACCGAGGCTGTGGATCTCTAATCCATTTTTTATGACACGCGTTGGCATAGGTATGCTATGTGCGTATTTATCTGTGTGTGGGTGTGTGCGCGTAAGTGTATGAGTGGGCACACGTCTGATGGACTGAAGGTGTGTGCATTTTCATTAATGAGATGTAATTGAATGTTATTTTTACAATATACATCCTTCTTGTTTATATTTTCTAATAAAAATGTAGTCAATCGTTCTACAGGCTTTGATATTTATATAAAACACACGCGTACACACACACACACACACACACACACACACACACACACACACACACACACACACACACACACATATATATATATAT
>JBAMHX010000015.1:12907375-12931630 GCA_037177515.1 Pseudomugil tenellus
TAGATAGATAGATAGATAGATAGATAGATAGATAGATAGATAGATAGATAGATAGATAGATAGATAGATAGATGTTTGGAGTACAATACTCTTTGCAGCTTGACTTGCGAGTACACCCAGTGCTACAAGAAAATTCACAAGACGCCAAAAGCAATGTTCTGCCCAATTGGTTTTTACTCTCGACAGCCCAACGAGAAAATCCCTTAAAATGCCCAACGCAAGTTCATGATCAAAGTTAACATTTGTCACAATAGCTCTCTCTTAAAATTTTCACAGACTCTCACCATAGAGGCGTCTGTGTATAACATCCCCCTTTTTTCAAAGCGCTTTCCCATCGTAAAAATTCTTCCCGTTGCAAGAATGAGCTTTGTAGGGTTATAATAAAATCCTTTGAATGCTTATAAAACTTCACATAAAATCTGACCGACAAAACACCGGGCTAGTCCCCTTAACCTTCCCCCATTTTACAGCTTCGGTATACCTACTCGAGTGGCTGCTCTTGTTGGCGTTGCCGTCCTTAGTTGTTGCGGAGGAAGAATTGCAAGACCCTGAATTTGTATGTTCCTCCTCATCGTCTGGGTCTTTTTCCTGCTCTGAAGCTCCAGGAACAGAGACGGCGGACTGCTGCTGCTGCTGCTGGGAGTCGCCTTCCAGTTTCCCACCCTCGCCCTTTTGTAAACAATTGTCTGACTGATTGTCCGTGCTGGTGCAGTATGCGGTCTCAAAAAAGCGATCGAAACCTTGGGGGAGGACGTTGTTTTTCCCGACACCGGAGTAAAAACCCGTGGAAGGGTGATTGGAGCCCGGATGGGTGTGATGGTGGTGGTGGTGGCTGTACACACTTTCGTTCTTCATAAGCATTTCTGTCATGGTGGATGGTGGAAGACAGTCCCTGTGCACCAGATCCTCTCCCGAGTAGCACGAAGCATAATTGCTTCTGTGGTGCCATTTACTACCAGGGTCCAAGCCGTATGAAACTTCCCGTACCGGCTGTACTTGAGACAGATTTGTGGAATATGGGTAGCTGATTTGCCGGGACGGGGCCTGTGGAAGAAACGAGGAGACGGCAGAAAACTCGGGAACGTAGTAGGTGCAGCTAGGGAGGTAGATATTGGACGCGCAGCCCGTCCTGTCCCCAAACTCGGATGTCCGGTCTTTGCGCGTCTGGGAGCAGAAGTTGCCCAGATTCACCGAGTTAAACATCTTTCTCTCTCTTGTACTCGCCACTATAGATAGATGTTTTGGATTCGAGCAGCAGCAGAAGGGAAAAATTTGGGAAGGCGAGATGACGCGCAATCCGTCTAAGTCGCCCCGCAGACACGTGATCGAAAGTAGATATTGTCATATATCAATTTGGAAGAGTTAGATGTGTAGGAGTGGTTGGCTTTAGGTGAGATCGAGGAGGTTCAAACGAATAATTTTCGAACAACACGGGCGCAGAAAAAAAAACAGTTTCTTGCTTGCTGCCTTATGACAATTAGAAAGATATGTGCAATGTGTTTATGCTTATGGGCTGGTGGTAGCTCAGTTAAACTGCCACCGCTTCTTAAAAAGGCAAAGCACAATCTGTTGAGTGCATTCATGTGAATTTCATAGTGTAATGGAGTTTCACAGGTAAGGTCATCATTATTTTTATTATTATTATTATTATTAGTAGTAGTAGCAGTATTCACAGCTATTATTACCAATGCAAAATAGTGATATTTTAATCAAATAATGAGATAATTATTTTAAATGGTGCACACTATAAAAGAAAGTAGGCTGGTATAAGTCAGCAGTTGTTCAGGACGCACCCGCAATAAGATATGGTCGCCAATTAAGGTAGTTAAGCAGCAATCAGTCATTGTAACTATTTACAAAGAGTTTAACAAGTAACGGAGGATGCTGATGCTTTGTGTTCTTCTTCACACCGCTAACATTCCCCATGGTGCACATATTTATATTGTTTTGTGTGTATGCATGATGGGCTTGCATTAAAAGTTAATTATTTGTTAGTGTCCATTTCTGTCTGTTAGTGGTGGTAACAGCAGTTTGCTCCACGTGGTAAGAAACCTTCGTGATAGGTTACCATTTTTCTTTTTCAATTCTCTTTTTTCATCTACATGGAAAAATCACCTCCTGAATAATTTGAATAAAGTTTTATTCTTTGTTTTGTTTTTTGTTTTTTTTACATAATCAACTAATCGACTCACTTGGAGCAGAAATAGGGGCCGTGGCTGTGATCGACTATAATGTAGGTTTCGAGCTGAAATAAGGCGAAGGTGGCAATGCAGAATACACAGCGTACATGTATAATTTTTCCCTTTGATTTTGGATTTTGACAGAGTCCATGGAGGACAACAGTGCAACTCACGGCCCCATCTCTGGATTTCCTGCAGGAATACCAGTTAAGCCATTGGACCATGTACCTCCTACAGAGCTAAAACGTGCTCTTGTTGCATGAACACAGACTCCAACAATAAAATAAGTAAAATGCAAAACAATTCTACTCACAATATGTTGAACTATAGAAATATAAAATGTTTCAGTCTCACATCTGAAAATATTCAAACTGATATGCTGTTTAAAACAAACGTGCCCTTGTATTGTGTTACTAATGAAATTGAATGTAACTGTGTACGTTTTCCATTTAAAAAAATAATCGCATAGAAATAAACAGCCTTCTATGGTGCTTAAAATACAATTTGTTTGTCTGCTGTCAAGCATGAATCCGACAATCCTTTCTAAAATTAAATAAGTCCCAATTATTGTTTGGAGCCCCAGCAGTATCTTTTCTTCATCGGTTTCTTTTTTGTGAAAGGTTGTTGCCAGTTATCAGTGGGTTACAGACGGAGTCATATTACCTGAATTTAAGATAATGCAATAAAATCAATGGTTTGCAGAAGAGATGTGACTGTATGTGAGTTTCTGCGTATTGTAAACGTTTTATTGTGCTTTTGAGAGTCATACTCGAATCTATATACAATGATAAGGTCAAATTAATGTGATACCCCATGTTTGTGATTATTGGATATGACTAAACCTTCTAAATTCTGAAACAGATTGTAGAATTGTTACCAAATATTCCACTAACCTATTTGCTCTGTTACCATCAATAACCATACAGCCGTGTTTTTCAAAAGAAAGAGAAACAAAGTTCACGTCCAAGCTGATTTTCAGTGGAAACAACAACACATGGGTTAAATAATAAGACACTGGAAATGAGAGTCTGTGGTAGATGTATTTGTGAAAACGTGGCAATGGCATTAGCTCGTTCACTACCCCTGCAAACAAAAGATCGTCCCACTAGATGCATCCAAGTACAAAGAAAGCAGACAGCTGTCCAGACACAGCACTTGAATTTGACCACTAAAATCCTCTAAGTCCACCATAAAGCTACGAATGGCTGTAATAGCGTTAAATCCTTTTGTTCTATAGAAAACAATAAATAGATGAGCTTTTTCTTTCTTGCGCCCAAACTTATTTTCAGCCATTTGTGTTTGGCTGCTCTTTTAGCTAAATAAGTTATAAATGTCACCAAAATACTGGGAAGAATCTGAAATTCTAATCTTTTGGTAGGACTAAATAAACAACTTCTACTATGGAAATATTTTCGTAAACATACTGGTCTGTGGGCTCTATAGAAAATACATGCTGTTGTATTAGATATGCAGTTGCACGACGAAAATAATAATCCTCACATTAAAATGTCACTGCCCACCCTTTCACAGTGTAAAATACGTAGTTGACGTACATTTAATGTTTCAAAATAATATGCAAAGATTATATGTAGTGCATTTTTTTAAATTAAAAAAGGGATGAGCTTACTTTAGTTATAACACTCTTTCTGAATGATAACTTAAATATAAATTGTCTGTCAAAATGGTTATGTGCATAATATTATAGCGGGAAACATATTACTGCAATAAAGAAAAACTTTCTCTGGTGGCATTGATAGAGCTAAGGTAAATAGTATAAAACAAAAAGAGCAACTTTTCCCTGTTTTGTTCCAATTACAACCATTAGCATGATATGGACAAGTAACAGGATCAATGGATAAACAATAACATAAACCATTAAAAAGTAATGGATGCTGTGAAAAACTTAACAAAAGCGTTTAATAATCGGGAAAAGAGCAGATTACTGCTTTCTAATCGTACTATGTGTCATAGCCTAGCAAAATATGGCCAGTCGATGTCCATCATTTATCAATATACGTTTTCTGAGTGTTTAAACACGAACATATCGCGCCATGGTGTGCTGAGGACATTAGACGAAGAATAATATGTTACGTTTACTACCAAACATTGAAATACGGAACTAAATTTTTTTCTTTATTTAATTTAATTAATCATTTGATTAGCTATTTAAAGGGATTGTGCGATTATATGGCTATTTAGGGTAGCCTACTATAGCAAATAATGACAATAATCTCTTTACTCCCTTTTTTAAAGAACTAACTTTACAACTCTGTGTGAGGAATTTAAGCAAGTGTGGCTACCTGATACCATCGTTGCAATGGTTAATCGTGGTATCCTATATGAGGGAGTTTTTTTTTTTTTTTTTATCAATGAAGCTCCTTGGCTAAATATTACAATTGTGTGTCTCTGCGGCGATAAATCCTGCTTCAAATTATTCTACCCGCACTACCAACAAACTCAGAGAAACACTCAAGATGGGCACAATTCACCAAGGCAGTCAGCTGAAGTCCAGGCTAAATGTGGGAACTCTGTGTAATCATATTACTGTCCCCTCATGGCCTAGATAAGTTTAATTGGATGTAAGTCGGGCAGTTAAATTTGGAGGTATGAGCTGCAAACAGTTTAAAGAAACGCCAAGGAGGCTTTTTTCTTTTCCCCCCTCCCACTGAGATCCCAGTGAACGAGTCAAGCGTAAAGAGTTCGTGGGGACAACAATAGCTTACAAGATAAAGACGCGTGTTACTATTACATTTGAAGCAATCTCTAGAGTGTATTTCTAGTTAAACCACAAGGACATAAAGCTTTCACAACAATGTGTTAACTTTTTTATTAGAAGTATTAAATGATTTCACATAACAGGAAATCACCCCGTGCAGTGACTTCCTGGCTTAAACCCTGTTGTGTTATTTAGACATCCTGGAAAAAACTGGAAGTCTTTGTAGCACAGGAAGTGTATCAATTAAGCGTATTTATCTTTAACAGAGTTTTAGCTGAGAGTATGCTTATTTTATATATGCCAGGGTATATTTTTTTTATTATTCACAGTCGATGCCATTAACAAAATTCCGAAAAAAGAGCATTTTGAAGTAAGAAAAAACTTCAGGTTCAGACCTGTCACGTGTATCTTTGAAAATATACTTTTATTCGTGTCTTGTCTTAGACCTTATTTCATTGGAAATATAATATTATGTTATAATTATATAATCATATTTCAAAACCTGGTATTAAAATATTCACCGATTTTTTTTTCAGTGTTGTCTATCAACAATCTGATATTGTCAGTTTTTGGATAAACGAATAAAATGCAAGCATGTAAACATATCATTTTTTGACATTTCCGACTTGTAGAAAAAAACACACTGTTCTGTTTCACTGTATTTCGATAAGCTACCCTGATTAGCTAATTATATCAAATATTCTTACATTTTGTGAGGGATTTGGTTAAAAGTTTTAATCTTTTAATCTGATCTGTTTGTTCAACTCAGCTTCCGTAGGCGGGGCGGTCGTGTGACAAATTGAACAATTGTAAGATTTTCAACTTTTGTGCAAAACAACACTAATTGAGGTTCAGTTGGATGTTGGCTGAAACTGTATATTTTGGTTTGCGTTGGCATTCTGCAAAATAATGTCTTAGAATGGAAGACAAAAAGACTCTCAGCTTTTTGCCTGGCTGTTGCAGAAATATGTGAGTATATATATATATGTGTGTGTGTGTGTGTGTGTGTGTGTGTGTAGTGTATCTTGATAAAGCAAATTAAATATTGATAGAATCTAAGGCGACTCCTCAAATATAAACAGATGGCGCAGTATTTTTCCCATTGCATAAGTAGATTTCAGTAAACAACACAGGTTTCATTTCTCTTGCCGCATACTTGACCTTCATGGTTGGTTTGTGGCCCAAAAACGTCGGCCTTGAAAGGACGGTGTGATTAAAAACCTACAACCTTTAGTCAGCAACTAGATTTAAATAAATTTAACCTAAACAGTGTAAATGCAATCAGCTCACAAATAAAACCATCATTAAATATATTTCCGATATTTTATTGCTATGTATGTTGCTATTCTGTTATTAATCACTGGATTTCAGGAATATACGAAATAAAATGAAATAAGACAACGAAGATTTCCAACTGCAACCTCAAAATCAATTTAGAATATATGCCCTGCAATTCTAAAAGGGGACAACTCTCCTGAAAAAGATTTAGGCTTTCCTGGGGCAACATTAAAAGCTCCAGATCCTATTTAAGAATTATGCGATGCTAAGAGATAAAGAAGATTGTGTATTGTATGTAAGGGGGGGGGGGGGTCTTTGGAGAAGACCTCATTCTAAAGTAGTGTTTCTGAATGATGAGAAGTTCAGAAAGAAGTTAAAAAGATACGGATTTTTTACATTAAGATTCTCTCTCTTGTCCCATTATCACTCTCATCTTCTTGGAAACACATATTCATCCCTTATTCTCACATTCACGTGCACACAATCACACCCCTGTCCCCCACATGCACTTTAGAAGGATTAACATTGCTTTCTCTTTCTCTGGCCACCATAAAGAGTGGAGTGACCGGAGACGCAGACCGCATGCCACACAAGTTCTCTGCGAAGGGCACTCTGAAGCTCACTGACCTTTGAGACTCGGAGACAGGTCGCCATAAAAAGATTTAGTCAGTCTCAAAGTCAAAATTGCCAAGAGTGAAAGAACATTGTAAAAACTTTAAGTGAAATACCTTAAGTTTGTCCTCAAAGATCACAGCTATCTTTTTTTTTTGTTTGTTTTTTTATGTGCAGTTTTTATCCTGTATATATTTAATTTCACTGAAGAGAAATTGGTATAAAGCATATGGAGAAATGGCCAAATCTAACAAACCTCTTTTGTTTTTTCAAAACAAAGGAAAAATGTTACAAAAAATAAGTATAAGTCTTATTTAAGTAAAGTTCAGTTATTTGACTCTAATCAAAAACCCAGACTCTGAATTATTTAGTGAGGAGAGGCCTATTTATTCAGGGTTCAAGTTACCAATCAAAACAGAGTTTGGATCCTTTAAAATCAGCCGCAAAAACTATTGACCAGGTCATTTTGAAGCTTGAGATGACACAGACATTATGCTATAGCGTTCGTACAAAAAATTATACCAATATTTCTGCAAATTGCACAAGTAGATTGCAAAATTCTGTTCAGGCATTCTTAATGCTGTTAGTGACATGTCAGAAATTTGGTTAATGAATTTTATTTCTCTGTCTATTCCATTGTGTAAAGTTTGTCTCCAGCTGGAACGGAAACTGACATTTCCTTGAATCCATGCGATGAGAATGGCTGTATAATGAACTTCAAGGTTTGTTTACAAATAATGGAAGCAAAGTACAGCCATGAACTTTATGGTGCAATTTGCATGTTATTGTAGTAACCAATATTGCAAGCAACACAAAAATTAAGACACCGGCTTATCTCCTTTTGTGATCAACAGCCCGTTTGATTACATAAAAAGATAGTAGCTGTTTTGAAAAATGATGTTTATCTTATCAAAATAAAATACACGTATGAAACATCTCCCATAGTTTTTTCTTAAAATAAGTGTATATTACATCAACAAATAGGCTACAATTATTTGTGTTAAACTTTGCATTCATCTGGTTTATGATTATTTGTGTTTTGTAATTGGTGCGTAAAAAAGAGACCATTTATAAAAGCATTACACAAGCATAACTCTCGTGCTCATAACAACAGTTTTCACATTCCGTTTCAATGTTTTAATGCATATCTTGAAACCCTTGGAACTTGTTTAATTGAGTTATTTTCCAAACCGCATTTGAATAAGATACTTAAATTAGTGCATTTCCTCCATATAGCCCATATGTTAGCGAAATGGGCATCTCGCATATATCTGGTAAAAGACTAAATACTTGTTCAAGTTGTTTTATATAGTAACATACTTTATACAGCAAATTGGCGCACTGTGCCTGAATGGTGCTAGCAAATCAAGATAGTCCTCTACTCATTTGACTACACGTGTTCTTGTTCTCTTTTCCTGTCACACTAGTTTTGGTCACACAAAGAAGCGTAGACTGTGACAGTGAATAAATGATAGGGGTCTTCTTGTGGCTTAGAGAAAGCAGCAAAATCGGAGAAGGGTTCTCGTCAAGGAACAAGTTATAGACATACAAGCTGCGGGGACAACACAAAACAAGACTGAACTGAAGCATTTGGGAATAACGCCACATTATATCTTAAATTATAGATGTTAGTTGGGTAGGTAGTTGACCAAATTGAAATCATAATTAGTAATGACACGACATCTGATAATTATATATGCCTCCGTGTGAGCGTGTGTTCTTGTTTGTGTTGATCAGTCACATAGTACTATTCAGTTGTTCAGTTGCAGGCGCTTTTCACAACGAAATGGCGACATTTGATCTCAAAATTGAAACTGCAGAACATTTTTAAAGATAATTTCACTTAACTGAGATTCGCATTTGTCGAAACACTGTCGTTATGGCTTTGCAACGTTTACAGTAGAGCCTTTTAGATGTTAGGTTCTATATAAATATATAAATATATATATATATAGTTTCTAACAGAGTATGCCATTTAGGAGATATTATTTCTCTGATTTAGAATACTTGTGTTAACAGTCATATGACAGATAACCACGTCTTTAAATGTAGACCATAAGATCAACAAGGGGAAATGCAGAGCCTACGCTTTGACGAGTTGGAGTAGTCTACTGGGGTATAACCCTATTACTGCTTTACAGAGCCATTGCGTGTTTGCCTGCAAAGTTATAGGTTTGTAGCACCAGTGACATTGATTAGGTCAAACTTCAAAGATCAGAAAAATCCAAAAGAGATTGTTCATAAAACTTACTTTTTAAGCCATTGTCTTCATGTCCCAGACTTCCGTAGGACGACAGATAATATTGAATGCAAGAGATGGATCCATAGTTGAAGTTTCATATTATAATCTATATAAAAGCTACATATATCTTTATATCGTTTTCAGTCACAGTAAAACAAGACGAACCGATATGGGCTACAATTGCCTGCATTTAAAAGCATGTATGTGCCAACAAAACACATCCCCAAACACTTCCAAACGTCCAGTTAATGTTCAGATCTTTATTTCATTGTGGATGACACATTTCTTTTTAAACTGTGTTACAGGTCATGTCTAATAAAATAATCCCAGCAGTAAGCACTCAGAAGACCTGATTTTGAGAGAGAACATTCAGAAACAACCCAGTGACAGACTGCGATAACACCAGTAAACATTTCAATATTCTGTTTATTGAAGACCTTACGCATATACATTCATATCATTAATACTTTTACAAGACAACGTAGCAATCCTTACAAGCGCAAAAGAGGAATGCAAGGGGGGAGTGGGCGACATAAAAGAACGATAACAGACAACTATTACATGGAAACAGAGTTTCTTTAAATGTCATGAATTGATTAAACAATCTTTAATTTCATTTATCCTTTTTTGGCTGTACACGGCCATTCCCAACTCTTGTAATCACAAACTTGTTATATGGAATGCGATATTGTACAAGACGATCAACAACATAAAGCACT
This sequence comes from Pseudomugil tenellus, assembly GCA_037177515.1. Classification (NCBI taxonomy): domain Eukaryota; kingdom Metazoa; phylum Chordata; class Actinopteri; order Atheriniformes; family Pseudomugilidae; genus Pseudomugil; species Pseudomugil tenellus. The sequence continues at coordinate 12,917,123 of JBAMHX010000015.1, forward strand.
ATTATAGCGATAAGGGGTCTTCAAATGGGATGCAAATATCAATATATGTAATTCAATTTTACAAAGTTATACACGAGGACATGGTAAGGAAGGGAATAACACTGAACACATTGCAAGGCTCAAGCCCATAGAGTGGGTCAAAGAGGCCCTCCATCCCTCCAACCTAACAATAAGCTTATAATAATAATAATAATTAATAACAATAATGATAATATACATTCTTTATAGACGTTTGAGTCCAGCTACTTTAGTTTGTTGGCTTTTTTTTCTTTTTTTCCAGAAAAAATATTTTTTAAAAAGTCACCAACAGAAAAAGTTGCCCGTGAAATAGGACTTAGCAATTTCACATCAATTACATGCAAACATCTTACTGCTATAGCTTACTCTTAATACATGACAGAAAATGCTGTGCGACTGCCCCGAATTAAGGAGGACATACACACATAAGCGTGTTATGACAATTCACAACTTTAGCCTTTTTTGTATTTTGGTCATAATTTTGAGCACCAAGTCTAAAAAATACTTATTTAATCCTAAAACGCAGTCCCCTGTTGTAATTCAGGCGGCTACCTCGTTTAACAGAGTTGGCCTAAAATAGTTGTATCTTTCTATTACAGATCCCTTTTGATTTATTGTACAATATGACACCCCCACCCCGCTTGCGCAGTCTGTAGGTGGAGTTTTAATAGCAGCTCAAAACCGTTTTAAAACGGTGATCTCACTCCAAAAAAAGAGAGAAATGCAATCCATGCAGGATTAAGTGGTTGTTCTTTAAGACAAGCTGAGATGCAAATAAATGTTTGTTTAAAAAATGGCAAAGTAAAAGATTTCCCGTTTACAAAAGCCTTCTGCTCATTTTCTTTCTTTCTTTTTATTTTTATATATATTTTTATTGTTTGTTTGTTTTCTTTGCTGTTCTAATTGCGCAGTCACTGAAACGGGCTTGTCGATATAGATTGCATTGCAGTTTTATGCGCCAACCCCCACCGCCGCAAACACATCCACACCCCATTCTCCACTCTACACCTTTCCCCCTCATGCAGACTCCCAGACTTCAAGATCTTTTGCCCGTGACCATGAACGTGCACATAGAAGTTGCATAAAATTAGATGCTCCTCTTACTCAAATGATTATGGGCGTGTAAATACGCTATCGGGTCCGGTGTCTTATCAGTTCATAACTTCTAAAAATGTGAGATGCTTTGAAAACAGTCCTGTCTGACTTTGTTGTTTTAGGCATATTCTACGATATTGCAGTGGTCCCGCATCCGCCTTACTTCCCTTGGCTCACCAGGGAGCAAAAAGCATGCAGTCATTCTATTTCATCCCAGGATAGCATTCCCCATGGAGATACATTTTATTGTTGGTCTATATTTAGGACGCATATTAATTTCTTAATAGAACAGAGAACTAATCATACACAGGAAGTATTCTCACTGCTTGTTGTCAGATTATGCCAAACGTGGAGGCTCTTTTTCATGTAGAGGTCGGCTTTGGACGTAAGAAAACGGCTTGTTTGGGCTTTCGTAGCACGCACAGTTGAAGAAAAAAATAGCAGAAAACAATGCAATGGTAGCTTGAAATTAAAAATATGAATAAATGAGTGCATGCTTTGAAAGAAGACCGCGGGGGACATAGAAGGCTTTGCTTTTACTGCTCATCGATTCTCATTCTGCTGAATTTCTAAAAGTAGGCCAAAGCTTGCTCCCTCAACATGAGTCTCTTCTTCTTCATCCTGCGATTCTGAAACCAAATCTTGACTTGCTGGTCGCTGAGATTCAGACGATCGGAGAGCTCTCTCCGCCGCTGCCTGGTGATGAACTCATTCAGCATAAATTCACCTTCTAGCTCAGCCAGTTGAAGTTTGGAATAAGGTTTGCGCTTCTTTCTGGTCCGAGTGTGCATCGGGTACCACGGGGCACCTGAAGAAGAGGAAACGAGGAGGAGGGAGTATAGAGCGGATTAGTCACCACAGTTACAAAATCACGGTCACCTTCAAGGTTATTGTGAAGTTACAAGGAAATCAGTTGTGGGGATGGTAAAAGTCTTGTAAGGACATACCAATTTAACATTGATTAAGCACTATGCAGATCCAATTCGAAAATTATATCTAGATGTCAAAACGAAATACACTAGGCTAATCAAACTCTTCCTTATTAAGAGAAATATTCTGATATAATTATTTGGTCTGCTGAAGAAAATGATCATGGTCTGCAAAAGTTCCCTGGCCTTTACGCTTTTGCTTTATATCTGATTCAGAGAAGTTTTTCCGCAAACGAATTGAGATTTTTTGCCCAGAGCACATATTAGATCTCAAATCAAATGTTTAAATAGTAAAGACAGACCCTTTTTAGTTCATAGGTGTTTACTCTTTATGTAAGACCACCAGTGGGCTATACCACGGTTTGTGTCACAGGAAGTTTTATTGTTGCTGTTAAAGCAACATTAATGTGATAATTAAGTCATGCTTGCAAATACCCATACTTATTTGCAAGTTTCAGAGCATATTAAATGACTCGAGTCCTCAGCGACAGATATTAATTCTGTTTACGAGTCATTAAAAAGAAAACTATTCGATGCAGTCAAGCAAAGCATTCACCTCTTTAAATCACTTCACTAATTTGTACAGACTACAATAGCAAATTATACTACTGATGTCTTGCTCACTGCCTCTTGCTCGTGCTAGTAGCATACAATGACAAAAACTGGCTTTTTAGTCAAAAGTTGTAGTTAATATGGTTTAGTGAAATTATTTGTAACAGGATCTAGCCACATGTGCATAGAGTATTTTAGGGCAACCCCTAGCGGCGTTTGCACACCACGCACGTTCCCTGCAGGCTAAATAGCAGCAAGTTATGCATAAACATAACGCGCTCTAATGTGGGTTTAATACCGCAAATGTAAGCTATCTGCAGCTTGCTTTTAAATAACTTTACCGTGTCTGTACCATTATTGCGACAGGAAAAGCAACACCCACCTCCGCCAGCGGCTATGTTGCTTGAATGGCTTCCCGGTGACACCAGGGTCTGTGTGTCGCTGGATGAAGGTTTGCTGCCCTCGTTAAGCAGAGACGAGCTAGAGTCGGACTCCATTGACTGACATGATGGCGGGTCTTGCGTTAGCTGTTCGGTCCCATATTCATATTTAGAAAAGGCGGCACTGCTGCCAATTCCACTGTGCATCCCGTGGTCAGATGTTAGGGATGATGTGTCTCTCGCCCTATCCTCTCGTTTGAGGTTACTGCCACCTGAACAGGTCTCCCTGTTGCCGTTATCGTTGTTGTAATAACATTTGCCCTCTTCTGGTCTGGTAATTTCACACGACCGATTAAAAGAAGGGTTAATAGATACGGGGCTGCTAAAGTACGACTGAGAGTATCCATTGCATGGCTCCGAAGGATTCCACGGGAGGGAGCAAACATTGTCCCTTCTCGGATAGGAGAGAGACGGTAGCCCCGCCAGTTGTCCCCCTGAGGCTCTAAAATTCGGAAAGTAAAATGTGTCTCCAGTGTGGATATTTACCAAAGGTCCCACAAACCCTGGATTAAGGAGATTATGTTCGCCCATTTCCGCGGGCCCGACCAACAGCTTCTAGTTTATTGCAATCTGACATTTAACATAGTTAAACCTGGAGCTGCACCTGATTGGCTGTCCCCAAACCACGTGTCCAGGCTAACTTGTGCTACACATGGTACCACCCACTTGGTCAATCTCAGACAAAACAAAACATTAACTTCTGTATTACAGAGGTTTATATGCTTTTTAAAAATACCATAAACATTTTATTAAAAATGTAGAATCTTGTTTTCTCCTCCTGAGTCTTGCTGGGTCCAAAAGGAGTCCAGGCTGCCTTTCCTTTTACACTTATGGAACTGTCCACGGCCTCGTTTAATATCTTTATAAGCTGGGAAGTTTTTTTTTTCTTTTTTTTAAAAAAAATAGTATTTCTTATGAGAATTATTTTCTTTAAGGAGAGGGTGCATACGATTTCTTGTTTTTGAGCAAATTATGGCTGATTTTAATGTCATATAAAGCTGTGATGTCCCAATTTACAAGCGTGTTTTAAGAAAAGACTGATGCTGCACTCTTCATATTTACAGTAACAGGGTCAGCAGGTTGAAGCCACTGGCTCTGTAAAAGAAGACGATATTCTACAAGGTTACTTTAAGAGGGTATATTTCATATAATATTCTCTAGTACACCTCACATGAGCAAGTTTAACAGATACTTCCAATAAAAGTTCGCAGCCAAACTCTGGTGGGATAGTTATACCTCTCACAATTCTTTTATATGAATTTTACAAGATATCAGAGGGCACTTAAGTGATTCAATCAGTCGACATTCTCTCTACGTAAAAATCTCACTAATTAGTTGATTTGTAGGCGCAGCTCTTATGGCACTAAACAAATATGTGATACGTCATGAAAACAATCCTATGCTACGACTAAAAAAGGTTTCTTTGCAGCCAAAAATATCATCATCATTGACAAGAATTATAATAACGATATTAATAATATAAAACAACTACTCTAAAAATCTAAATAAAGAAAAACAAAAATGTATTACCTCTAGATAAAGGTTTGGCGGTTCTGTGCTCATTAGTCTGATCCCACTATTTTTAATGTATTAGTTGGTCATTAAGCTGTTCTGGCGCATTGTAACTCAGCTGGCTTTTGGATTTCCCTGTAGATCAACAGATTTTATATTTAAAACCTCGCCAGTATCATATTTTATAGCATCAATTCAGTTTATTAAACCTTTCTTTTCCATTAGAAATTCATTTTTCTTCCACCCCCACTGTCCATGGGGGTGGATGACAAAAATCAATTTATGGATCTCAGATGTCACAAAAGCACAGCAATTGGGTTTTGTCATTTGTTTAGATTGAAAATCCAAACAGTCGGCGAAATTTCTGCAAGAAGTTTAACTCAGTGATAAGTTTTACTCATAAATATTTGATTGAAAATGAGAAAACGTAACTATAATCTACAACGGACATGTCATTGTCAAACCACTCAAGTTCACGACTTAAAAGTCACGGTGTCTTGAACTTGATGTTGAACTCTTACTAAAAAAGTATTAAAACTTTTAATAATTTAAGTAAAATGAGTAAATAAAAGGATTTTAGACTAGTACGATTAATCTAAATAATGTTTGAAACAATTTTTGAAAATGTGCATAAAACCCATTATGTTGAATAAAACATCTGTCTCATTATTGTGTTATTAAGTTGGCTACTGAAGGCTCAAAACAAAAGCATTAAAAACAGATGTAATTAAATAATAAAAAATAAATTAATTTAAAAAAAAGATTGACAGAAAAGTGTATGGTCCAAAAAACTTGCACATGCGTGCTGAATTGCGGTAGTTGCGTGCCACAAAATCTGCCAATGAAGTGTTATGTGAGAACATTAGCATTCGTGTAAACACTTGTTTGGGAGCGATTTGCAAGTCAGCCGTTATCTGATAGCTGTGTCTGTCACTTGTGACGGTGTATCTTATCTAACCAAAGGCATTGAGCCTTGCTCAAGCCTTAAATAGAAAGAAAATATGAAACGTTTTAACTGGAGAAGCTGATAGGGATCCACTTGGGTTTCACACTGTCTTTGGACACACTGAGTGTCATATCACTGCACATATTTTCATCTAGTTAGTGAACCTTGAAATGCAACACATCAAGCCAATGTAACATATAAGGTCTCGTTCTAAGACGAACATTAAAGTGTGTCCTTGTAACTCTTCGGCATCTCGTATTACTATAACAATAATTAAAAGAGAAACAGTGCATTTTGATGTTTACAACAAATGGTCGGTGAGATCACCCAGTAAATAGCCTAATATGCAGGCTTAAGTCGCCACTTTACCTCGTAGAAAGAGGCCATGTGTTTCGTCTCCTTGCCTCGTCCCTCCACGCTTCCGATCCGCTGCTGCCACAGACCCGCATTATAAACAACTGTTCCTCTGTTCAATGCATCCTAAGTTCAGTGGTGATGTCATATCTGACCATAAGATATTCGACAATAGCAAAAGTAAAATGTGTGTTTAAAAATCAAAATAAAGCAACTTGGCAAACCGAGCACTGTCAAGGTCACTGTCTAGTACATTGTCTCCTCGAGATTGAAATTAGTAGGAGAATCGACTATCCTGTCCAGACAGGGCAATAGTCTTAACAAAGGCCTTTTCTTCTTTGAGTCTCTGTAGGCAGGTTGCCACAGTTATAGTCTTGTGTAATCTGTGCAAAGCTTCATACCAGGGAAACAAACCACGAAGTAAAGCCCAAAGACTCCATGTGATAAACCTTTTAGTTTGAAGTTTTGGGTTACATTTTCATTCATGAGAACTAACACACATGATTTTACGAGGTTTTGCTAAATTAAGAAATGTAGGCTATCTATTCTTAATGATCTTATTAAACACTATTACTTGAAACTGTGAAGAGTTGACCACACCAATCTTACATTTAGATTTTCTATAAGTCACAGACTTTTAGATCAATTTAATCTAAATACGTATATATAAAAATTAATTAGGTAAAGTATCATTTATCACATAATAAAGGGTTTGTTTTATCATACATATAGAAACATTTGAACTTGACCGTCAGAGTTAAACAATAGGCTATACTGCAATTATCTGTTCTTAACATATTTCTTATTTATATATTGAAATTATTATGAATTTAAACTAAATATTGTGTGTGTGTGTCTCTCTGTGTGTGTGTGTGTGTGATGTGAACAATGACTGATTAATTAAAAGATTCAAATGCACTCTGTTCATCCTCCCAAAGTTCTTTCTTATTTTCCTAGCCCAAAGCTAGATATGATAATTATGAAATTTTGAATTTGCAGGAGGAATACAATTTTGCTCCATGATAATTAAAAGAGCGCTACTTTTCAAATAATGTTAAATGCGTTGAATGCGGCATAAATTGTAATATCTGAATATTGTTACTATTGTTATTAAATTAGAGCCCCAACATTATATACAATTTTTGTTAAATTGCTTGCAGGGGATCTTTTTTCCCATCAAATTGCTAGACATCGATAAAATAACCTTATAACTAAGCAGTCGATGTTTTCATTTTTTTAAAAAGAAAAAACAACATTTGCATAACAAAACCTAACATATTGTTATGCAACAAAACACAACCTACATATGACAAAACATCCGCAATTGTTTGTGGTCTGCATTTTCTTCATTTTGAAGTGGAGATAAAATATATTTTAAGTGGAGATAAAATATCCACTTCAAAAGTTATTTTCAACAAAATTTTGAAATTGCAATATTAATAAATGTTATCAAAGTGAACTTAAATGTAAACACCCTAAGCTAAAATCCTAGCCAGATAAAAGTAAATAAAATTTTAAATAATCAAATTGACTAAAGAGAATAATCCATGAATTAGTTAGCTGAAGTACTTCCTGATATTTTCCTCTCGTCACCACCAGAGGCTATCAGCCACCTTTCACGTGTCTCTTTCTCACAGAAACTTTTCCTCTTTGACGTCTCCATACAGAAACGTAAACAAAAAACACATTTTTAGAAGCTTCTGGTTTTAATGTAAAATCTGTGCCAGTTGGATTTTTTTATACAGTCCGAAAATTATTTTCTAATGTGAAATTTTTGATTTCTTAAGTTAACCAATATGACCTAGATTGACCGGCAGAGTAAATGTTAATCAAGGGCGTAGGGTGACCAATCTATTAAATCAGCGGTAAAAAAAATTCTCAACTTTCAGGAAGTATTTTGATATCCTAACTGGGATGCGGATTTTCATTTGAACCTTTGCCCTTTATGTGATTTGTCTATTTGAATAGATGTGTCATGTTATTTGAAAATTAAATTACAATACATGACATGTGATACGGGTAATACCAATCCACAAACATTAATTTGAAATATGTTAGTGTTTAGCTATATTCTGCTAAATTTATTAAAGCCTACTTAATTGTGTTCCCTTAAGTTAGCTTTATTTTTGGCAAAAAAAACTGAACAGATACGAAATGCATCCTTTTAAACTCCCAATATAATGTTCCACAAGTACCAAAGTTATAAAAAATACGTTATACTTTTAGTTTGTTTAGTTTAGTTTTTACTTTTTTTTTTCATCACATATTCCCCAAACACTATAACTTCTATCAGGCCCATACCGCAAGTTAGCATCTCTTCAGCCCCTTACCCCACCTCTTTCTGATTTGTAAAAGTCATTACCATTAACAAATTCCACCTAGGCCTAGGCCTTCCACTATATAAAACAAAATGACCATACCTTTCATTGTTATATTGCAGGCGAAGTCGTTTTGTTATTTCCTCTTGTTGTGTTGACAGTATGGCCGCTAGCTGCGAATTAGTGATGTTAGTCATACCTGTCCTTCGTGGTCAGTAACACACACCTCGTGATGAGTGCTTCAAACCATTGGTAGCTCGAAAGGCATGAGCAAGAACGGAAACTTTTGAAGGATTTCTATTTAAAAAAAAAAGATAAAAAGAATACGAGAAAAGGAAGAACATAAACCGAAAATAGCCCAAATGTTAATTCAAAGCTCTGTGAGACGGCCAGAAACGCGGGTCAGAGGATATCGCTACGCTTCCCCTTTTTATGAATTTATGGCATGTCATTAAGCTTGGCTGTCTAGACAGGGAAATAACACCTTGTTTTCCTACAAACAAACCGCTAGCATTGGTGTCCAGCCCCCTATTTATTATTCACAATCTGCTGTGATGTCAAGGTCAAAGTGACTGCATAGTCATGGTCAAGGGTAAATTGGGAGAGCCAGAAGTTTTCACATGGACTGAAAATCCAAGAACCAGAAAACAAAACTTTAAAATCCAACAGCTTAGGTTCTTAACAATTAAAAGAAATCTGACGAAGCAGGAAAAATAGCAAACTTTTGCAGACGTTTAGTTATAATTGAAGAGGGAAAAAAGCAGGCTCGTTCATTAGATAATACAATTTTATACATATTGATGTTTAGGCCTCATCTCTTCATCATTCGCACTAGAAATGTTTTAAAACCTTTGAGCTTCCCCTGAAAAGAAGAAAAACCAGCTATGTTTATTCTAACATACACTAAAAATTACATACTTGAGGTGGATATTTCAAAATGGGTTTAAACTTAAAATAAACCCACCATTGACTGCTGTGTCAAGGTCCGCAAATAGTTTGCATAGTTTCCATATACACATTTTCATTGCACCTTAAGAGGCATGTTGTCTAACGTATGTGTAATAATCCTGAATAACATGAAAACAAGACAACCTTATAAACTCCCACAAATAGACAAACACAAAAAAGTCAGATGTACGCAATTAAGATCCATGCATACTACAGACCCAAACAAAATTGTGTCAAGTTTAGTGTTTGTACAAATTTATACAAGTTTTCTTGTATAAATTGTGCACAATAAGTTCAAATCCACTACTTTTAACTTGCAGAAATGCTGGGAGTGTGTGTGTGTGTGGGGGGGGGGGGGGGTGTTTGGGGGTAAACCACTTTCCTGATCTGCTTTCCATCTTCGACTTGGTAGCGCAACTCACCTGTTCCCCCAGAATCTCCAAGTTCCGAAGATGTCTGAAACTTCATAATCACAAAAATTACAAACTACAAATCTAAATCAAGCGCTGTTTGATTAATATAGTTGTAATTAATATAGTTTGCCTTACATAAAACGCAAGCATCTTGAATACACAGGCGAAAATACCTGTATCTCATTGAAATCCTCAATAATGTGTTATCTCCCCCATCATAACAACATACATAATATTTCATGAAAATCAGCAAACGTATGTGACAAAAGAAGAATAAATCGCTTAATTTACGTGCCGCTTACAATTTCAGACTTTGTAAACCATACTGCCACCAAGAAACGGCCTGGAAAAAGCTAATCTGAACGCTGTGGGAGACGTTCTCCAACCTGAGAACTTACAACCATACTTATAACATACTATTTCTGTGATATATATATATATATATATATATATACATACATACATACATACATGTGTGTGCGTGTGTGTGTGTGTGCTTTCATGTTAATGCTTTCAAAATGCACCGCGTCACTAGTCCAGCTGAATGCCTTCTGAGAACTTTGTGGTAGTTTAGGATTATTTCTTCAATATCCGGATCCACGTTTGATAAGGACTACAGCAGACAAGACTTTTCTGTCCAGTAGCCCCAAACGAAAGCAAATGCTATTTGAGGTGGCTGATTGACTTCCATGTTAGAACATTTTATAATAATCATTTATTTATGAAACACGTTACGATACGTAATTAAACACCACAATACAGTTCACATACTGCACCAAAGTAGAAATTACAGGCTTCGTATACAAGGTGTGTGATAAACTCCAACACTATACTGACAAAGTCAGAAAAAAACAAACGATTGTGCATTCATATGTAATACTTACTGACTTTAATGGTTTACAATCATTCCAGTTGCATGACAGAGTCCTTCACTGACAAAGGAAAACATACAGATTTGTGATATTCCATTTTACAGTTCCGTCATACAATGTAATATGAATTAAATAATGAAGGCATTGCACTGTACAGATTAACAACATAGCAGCCCTTTTTATTCCCAGGCTTAACAAAACACATCCTACATAGAGGAACTTTTTTTTAATTCAGAGGAAAATTTCTTTTTAAACATCCCTTCTGCCGAAAGTCTTCTCTTTCAGTTGTTGTAGATGATGACTTAAGTCTCACCACCTCACAACACTTCTTGTCCATACGCCAATCCACTAATCCTCGTTTTGAAATAATAATAAATTCCTCTGTTTTGATCTGCTCGTTGCAAGTCTTAGAAATGTCCTTTTAAGATTTGGCTTGAAGGGAAAAAAAGCGATCAGAAAAACACGCAATACTTGACTGTGAAATACATATATTGTTTTAAATATTATATATTTATATATGTACATTCATATAAAACAAATGTGAAGTGTTTTTCTATAGTTTCACAGTTTTTTGAGCATTATCTCTAAACTGAGAATTGGGAACTTGTTGGCATGGTCGATGGAGTTGATATTGGAACTTAAATTAACAGACAGGCTACACCCGGCCAAAATGTTCGTCAAAACAATATTTTCAATGCAAGAGGTAAATATATGACATGTTGTTTTGGAAGGTACGAGTTGCAGTTTCAAGGATGTCTCTTAACTTTTCAAGTGGTGTGCATATGATTGTTCTTAGATTTACTGACGAATTTTTTTTCCTTGACCCGACGGTTCTGGAACCAGATGGTAACTTGACGCTCTGAAAGATTGGTGGCAGCCGATATGCGTCTTCTTTTGTCTTTGGTGATGAACTTGCTGGCTGCGTATTCCTTCTCCAGTTCCTTCAGCTGAATCTTGGTGTAAGGGACACGTTTTTTACGTCCGCGACGATAACTGCTGACCTCGGGCTGCAATGGCACGACGTCTGTGAGAAAAAGGAGAAAGACCAAAGAACAAAGATTAAGTTGTTTGTACCTCACGTTTGACTTTAGTCAAACCTGGAGGCAGTTATTCCATTCAAAAGCTATAATAATATGTATGTGTGGTTTGTTTGTGTTGGGGTGGGGATGTTCAGGTGTGCTGCACCTGACATATGTGGAAGTATAAGGCATTACGTAATTTTTCTGTAAAAATATATAAATAAAACTAGTATCATGTTACATTTTGAAGGTGGGTACTTTATTTTACCAGGTAACCTAAACTCTGGGAATCTATGCCAAGACCAGAGTACAAGGCAGCCAATAAGAGAGATGATAGGGCACGTATAAAAATTCAAACAAAAAGTACATGTTATGGAACATGATTTTGTTGTTGTTTCTTCTTCTTCCGCTTTAATTTTCTTATTAGTTTGTTTTTAACCCTCATGTAATTTTATAGTCAGAGGAGAAAAATGATAATGTTTCCACAGTTCATGTTCATATAAAAGTGTAATATGGTAAGCCAGTGTGTATTGAACAGATCTATCCTCATGATGTCCTCGTTAGTCTCATATATTCTTTTTTTAATTTAGAAAGAGGAAAACGTGTTTATCGTTTTGCACAGTGTCTCTGTATTAATCCTCAATCAGTAGCCTATAGATGCGTTTGTGTATGAGGACGTCAGTTTGGGTACATGTCTACAGAGACACTGACAGACCTGGATATAGAGCGCGCTTGTTTGAGCACGTGTGCGCGCTTCCTTGACTGCGTGCCCGTGCTTGCGTGGCTTGCTCCCATATTATTTAAATACATGGAAAAAAAACAGGATGGAAAAAAAAAATAAATTAAGGATAGTTACACTTGTTGAAGAACAGAAAAAAACTAATGCGAGCGAAAGGAGCAGTATGGTACTCTCATTAATGTGCATACTGGTCGGACATCTGTGTACACTTTATGTTCAGATAAGATGCATGCTGTCTGAAGAAGCTAAATGAACGCGTGAATAAATAATGTCACGTGATAAAGAGATTGTAAAGCACGTATCAACAGTATTGAAGCGTCTTTATTGAATATTACAGGAATTCTTTTTCAAATGTTTTCATATATTTTGCAAAGCATCGCAGGCGCTGAGATTTATTACCCCACTACAATCCAAACACAGGAGGATAGCCAAGTCTGTATATTGTCCTACAATGGGCAAAGGTATACAGTGATGTTCTTTTCTACGTGACAGTAACTTATTTAAATTCATCACATGGCTGTCAAAAGCAAATGCTTTGAATGTTATTAAAGGTCCATGCAATTAAAAAGTACGTGGAACTTAAAACTTTAATTTGCACGTTAACATGTAGCATAGGCTACTCTAAAATGCATGTTTTGTGTTAAACCGAACAAGTGCAAAGTTTAAAAGCTACATATAATTTTCGTGGGGGGTTAACATTATTTGCACATTTATGAATGAGTGAATAACGTCTATAACTGTTGCACAATAAAACTCTAAGGAAATTGGATGAATGTCCTTGACAGTGCAATAAGGAAGATTCAGCCCCAAGCTGGTATGACGTTTAATACAAAAAACGATGGACTAAGAAATTACACAGAGTGCAACAACAGAGAAAGAATATCTACCCGTGTTCAAATGGCCTTCTGAGGCTGATGACTAATACTAAAAAGCTTAGATGTCTCCCCGGTGCTTTGCCTATATGTTTTTTTAAGAACGCTGAAAATGCATAGAAATTTTTATAAATATAGACCTACCGGGGAAAGGGGATTTCCAAAGATGAGTTGACTGTGTTTGCTCTTTCGAGCAGTACACCTGCCCATCCCAGCCATTAGAGAGCGCCCAGTGCTGGTAGCCTTCCATAGGGATCAAGGCGTCGTGTCGCGGTTCAGGATGGGCACTGATACTGGGCACCACCGACACGTCAAGATACCCGGGAACAGCTTGATATGAGCTTGCAAAACTCGGGTAGAAGGCAAACTCTTTTGCCCTGGTAGAAAGTTCTTCTGTAGGCAGCGCTGTGCTGGGCTCGGCATACTTCTCTGCGGGGTGGTACGAGCAAGGCTTCTGCTGCAAGTTCACGTTGTGCGAGTGAGATAATCTACACCCGTAGTACGGGTTTCCAAATGGATAGCCGTAACTCAAAGACGCACTCGAAGATGTCTGTGGAGCGGGGCACTGCCGGCCGGTGTCTGGAGTGGAAATATCCGAATAGACAGAACCCTGATGGGTCGCAATGGTTCCAGAATGCCGACCCAGCGCGGGGTGCGACATCAGGTCCCTGCAGTGGGTTGCAGGGCAATTGCCGCTCAGTCCCTCCATTGTTTGGCTTTTATTCTGGTTGTTTTCATTCGGGCTTTTTTCATAAACGTACATCAAGGTGTCCGCCCAGCGTGGATGCAGAACCAGCGAAGTCGTCATATCACGGGCTGCCGATGCTTTTTAAAAGTCGACTACTCCAAGACGGACACCTCATTTCCAACTACATTTTACACCATGCGCATGCGCACACCAGACCCCTATGTGTCCACTTCATTAAGAATCTGGCACGTGGTACACTAACAAGTCCTGCGAGATTGGACTTGCGAGCAGAGGCAGAGCAGCCCTTTAAAGACCCACTGCCTCACATGTCACAGTTTTCCCTGCAGAGCACAGATTCGTACCATTGGCTTACAGCGGATAGACCAACAGGCTTAAAGGGGAGTTTGGGTACGCTAAGGAGTAAGGCAAGCGCAAACAACCTGTGAAATTTAGCCGACCATATGCAAACTGGCAGATAAAATAACCGACCACTTAGTTATTCAAAAAGTATAAAGAAGGCACATTTGACCAAATAGCCTGCATCAGTATGTTTTTAGTTTTACTTGTGCGCAAACTGCGTAATTTTTCTAAAAGTTCCACGCGAGACACATTAGTGTTGTTTGATTTTAATACTATATATGCAGAAGAATATATTTACCATATTCATACTAAAGTACATGTCATATGCCAGTTGTGTTAATATTTAATTGAATATGTAGCTATCTGCAATTCGTCTTCTAAGGAAACGCATTTCCGAACAACCCGTATAGTCATCAAAATCACACTATCATGC
>JBAMHX010000015.1:12935345-12954284 GCA_037177515.1 Pseudomugil tenellus
GTATATGTATGTATATATGTATATGTATGTATATATGTATATGTATATGTATATGTATATGTATATGTATATGTATATGTATATGTATGTATGTATGTATGTATGTATGTATGTATGTATGTATGTGCAAACATGACAATTATGTGATATTTAAGAGCAAGTAAACATGTGAACTAAATTGTAATGGTGAAAAAATATATCAGAATGTGGTTGGGCGATAAATGTCTGGAAACCTAAACAACAATACTAATGCTTACTTTTGTTTGTGTTGCGTGTTTGAGTTGCAAGCCTCTGGTTGGGCGCTTAACTTTACAGTTATGTAGCCTATAGAAAATCTTAAATACAATTGGTCCACGGTTATTCTTCTTTTTCAAAGATGTTATTTTAAATGCTTAATTTTGTGTATTTCAAATAACAATTGTGCGTTTACATGCATGCAAGTGTGTAGTTGTGTGTGTATTTGTGTATATACAGGCCTACGTGCGGAAGAGGGCGGGCTGGTGTTCATCCAGCAGGAGAGTAAAGCAATAACATGTCATGAAAACATTCCTACGACAACAGCATCTCAATCTGCTGCTTTTTCGTGCAGTCTGAATTAAATTTACGATCAGAAATGTTCATGATCATAAAAGCCAAGACCGCCGAACTTGTATAATAACAACCAGAAGAAAAAGAGGGCCATGTGACTTTTGGGGTGAAATAAAATACAGTTTAGTGAAATACATGGGTAGTGCACTTGCAAATAGAACAAGGTTTCAATAAGCAAAAAGCAGATACTTAAGGGGGAAAAACGTGTGTAAATGGCTTTCTACAATTCTGCATAGCAGAAACATAAGTGTTCCCCACATTAGTCCATGGGGGGAAAATAATTACTTTTGATTAACTTGAGTAACCCAAATCCTGTAATAGTGACGACTTATCAGTATGGAAAAGTCCTAAATATAGAGAGACTTTGTTTTCTTTTTAGGGACAGGGTGTAAAATATAGAGTTCTTTGTTTATCAATCGTTAAAGTCTTTGAGGATCCAATCGCAGTTATTTTGTTTGTTTTGTGGATATGGAATTGGACAATCTAATAGATTAAGCTTACCTGCTGTCATCTCAAGCATGATTTCCTTCAAATTTGACTGATTCAACCTCAGAGAGGTAAACTATAAGACGACGGCTGGGCTAACCACAAAATAAAGCAGTTCGGGTGGAGTCGCGCCCACATGGCCGAGGACAGCGTGGTAGACCACCGCTACAGCCAAGCCAAGTAGGCCTATGTTTAGGCTACTTAATACAACACTGGGTTTACAGTTTATTTTGTGTAGCTAGTATCCTATTGTTATAAAGATATAAGCCCGAGTGATTCCTCAAACAATGCAAGCTACATGTTTCACCAAATGTGAAGGATTAATGTACTCGTGAATCTCAAATACGCAAGGGCTCATACAATACAATTTCTCATGTCAGGAAAAAGGAAATAAACAAATAATATTTTTTATATATAGGCTATATAAAAAAGAACAAAATACCGACAATACAGTTTTAGTAAACAAACCCAGGTTCTTTATGAGCATTAAGCCGCAAATATTTCTACAATTTGTACAAATTTAATCAAAGGCAGTTATATATACATACACATACATACACACACAGATACATAGAGTCCAACCATTTACTCACAAGATATTTCACATTTAAAATTGTGAAACCAGTTCATTTCAGAGTCGTATCCAAATAAGTTTTATTCAAGGTCTGGATGTTTTGCTAGACATTTTAAATATTAGTCATTTCTTATCGGCATTACGTTAACAAGACTTTGTAGACTCAAGTCACAGGCTACTTTAAATTCAGTTAGTCCAGCTATCTCCTCGTATGTTTATATTAAGACTATTTCTCCTGCTTCAATCCACACCACATGCAAGATGTTGCACGAGAAAAGAGACAAAATAAATCCATTTGACATAGTCGGAAGTCCAAGTTCAAGTTAAGGGAGGCGGTCGCTCCATCCGTCCAGACAGCAAAACAAAAGACACACTCGCTCGTCATTAATCATCTAATTTCTTCTCTCAAAGAATATAGCCCTTCAACCATTTATTTCTAACTAGCCTACCTTACTTTTAAGGTGATCCAGAATTTCCTTGAATACATTTTAATGTCTTGAAGTTAGATTTATTTTATATATATTTGTCAAGACAACTATTGGAAGATCTATTGATGTAGCTAGTTCAGGATTTTTTTTCATCCAAAAATTGTGTACGAAACTTTCAGTGTTTTATTTTAAGGTGATTATCAGAGGCAAGTTAGAATATGATTTTTTTAAGATTAGGTTACTATATTTTAGCATCAGGACCTTTTGGTAATTGAGATTTGTAAACCATAACAAAATAATCTCTTAGAGTATTTTAATAAATCTTGAAGTTGGCGTTATAGACAGTTTTCTATATGCACTTGAATGCATGATAATATATTACAGTCAGTGACATTCTGGCTCCAAAGTGTGCATATGTGTATAAAAATGTGTCAGAATGCTGACACAGTTCCGAAGAGGCGCTGTAAATGTTTGAGAGATTAGGGCGTCCTGGACTAAATCAGGTCATGGGAAACTTTGCTTCCAACTATTTAAAATAAGACTCTTATTAAGTCGAAGGTCCAAGGACAAAAAACTATTTCAAAGTTTTCTGAACAGTTCAGGGGTTGAAAATGAACACGCATACGCAATAAAGATCCAGGTCAAAGAAATTATTTTGTTGTAATCATATAAACTAATATATCCCCCCGCCACACACGCGCGCGCACCCACATACAGTAAGATGTGGATTTGTTTACATCATGTGGGCCTACTTCCATTCAAAACAAAACTAGTGGGATCATACAGTGGGATCCTTCCAGGTAAAATAAGTTCATATTCTGCATTAAAAATATAAATAATAGATTAAAATCCAACCGAGAAATGGTTTATTTAGCTATATTACATATCACGCAAAGCTCACTTTGCCACACAATAAACTTGAAATGCACTGGGAGCGATTTTAAGGACAACTTCCTTATCCAGCAGGAAACCATTCAGTAGTGAACGTATGAGGACCCAAACGTCAAGAAAAGCTGTCGGTTGAAGAAGCTTTGGGGTAGAAAGTGGTGTCGCCTCCGGATTTTTTTTTTTTCGATGTTTAGTGCTGAGAACGGTAATCTTTAAATGGAACACAAGAAGTGAATCACACTTACCGGACAAAGGCACCTAATATAGTGCAGCATGTTTATGAATATTTTATGAAAGAAACATGCAGGATAGTTTACTGCAGGGCGCAACACTGACAGCACACTGCTCTGAGCACAATAGGATTGACATACACAAAAAAACCTCATCAAGCATTTGGAAAAGCAGATACATTGTCGTGAAACTTAGAAACGTATCACTCACGTCTTATTTCTGGAGGACATTAAACTAAGAACATGACTAAGGGACTATGACGTAATCACTATATCGATGTTAAATATTTAAAAGTGGCAAAAACACGTTTTATGTAAAGACTTTTACATTTTCGCAATTTTTAAGCTGCTTTGTTTTAGCTATTGATTCAGAGTCATGATACTCTGATGTAGTCTCAACTTAATAAGAAAAAGCAGAATGAAAAGAACAGAGAACGTTGTTTGTTTCTTCTTTTTTCTTGCTTTTGTGCTTTGTTGGTATAAGCTTTGGATATATCCGCACTTATATTAGGGCTGTGCCATAAACAATTAAGTTAGACGGTATGCTTTTCTGTTTACGATAACACTTACAGAATTCCTTATTTTACAATTCATCTACCAGTGCAGCACCCAAACCATGAAACATTATGTTGTGTCTTGACATCCCATTTTAGGAAGCATATAGTAAGAAGGCATATATTTAGAATATATGCAGAAATAGCTTGTTTTTCCACTGTTTTGTATTTTCTCTCCGTGATTATGATGGGCACACATTTACATTAAAAAAAAAAAATCGTGCAGTGCGACCATAGGAAGAGAAAGGCAATTGATTGTTTAATTATTTTACATTTGCCACTTTTTAACCAGTGAAGTTCCATCAAGATCCGAGATCTCTTTATCAAGGCCGTGTTAGCAAACAAAAGCAATAGTACAAGCCTGAAATAGGAGCCATTTGCAGTTAAGAATTATAAGTATAATAAAAACAGACAGAATAAAAGCAGAAATAAAGTGATAATAGAACAATAATAATATAATAGAAATAATAAGTCAATTATATTGCCACTCATTTCACAATTTGGAAAGATTAAGAGACAATATCTTAAAGTAGTGAGGTGGAATTTTTTTGTAGACTGCTTGAACTTGGAGAACTGATGCTCGCAATATGATCATGACTTCCCGGCCAAGACAAAATGAGATATTGTTATTGATCTTCACTAAAGAAACCAGTGTCGCCATTTTTTCAATCGACATTTATTTAAAACTTCAACACAACACTTGGCACGAAAAGAAAAACAATTGGCCCAAAGCAAAGTTATGGTAGGTCAATATCTCTACTGTCTGCTCGCCTGCGTGGTACTTGATGTGAGAAATGCACCTCCATATATTTCATCCGTCGTCCGGGCCTCTATAGTTCTGAGCACTCATTGCATGACCTAAATGGATGCAAATAAATCGATACGTTAATGAGAGTAATTAATGAATACAGACCAGTGCTGGCTCATGTCTTTCAGTGTGTTCCACACATTATAAAGATTAGCAAGGCGAAGTTCAAGTTCAAAGTCTTTGTGCTCAGACAGCTGTGTAGGCTATTGCAGGAGAAGAGATTACTCCCCTCTCACCTCGCTTGTATCAGAACAGAAACAGTTTGCGTCCGTTTTAAAAATGATAACAGGCCTTTGCTATTCAGGAAGAAGTGAAACAATGCACACCATGTTAACATCCATTTGAAGAGCAGTTCATTTGAGTAGCTGCTAACATAAAATGATATAGTGAAGAAGTCGGCGATTTGAGAATTTGATTCATAATTGAAAAATATTTGGCTATAGAGCACATAGCCTTCTTTTTTCCTCCATTCAAAGTTGAACGTCTAATTCCAAACTCCAAATAGTTTATCTCTAATTTTTAGTCTCCCCAATAGTCTCCTCTCGTTGATAAACAAAATATGTGAAAACATATTTGATCAATTGACATAGCCTACAAATGAAACAATATAGCCCTGATATTTAAAAGTGTTTCATCTTTGTATCCAGGTGACACTTTTTAAATCAAATTTGTGATTAAAGAAAAAGAAGATAAAGAATTATCTGAGTAGTTTAACGTTTCGATGTAAATCTATGATAAAAAAAAAAAAGGCAAACGGCCCGTCGAACCAAATGTAAGCCTCTATATTTGTAGGGAGGGGGGAAAACACGTTCCTGTTTTCTTCCTGCGTGGGATATTCTTCTAGAAAAGTAAACTAATTAAAAGAAAACCTCGGACCCTGACGTTTACTTCATCACCAAATGCGTTAACACGTGAGATTTTTAATTTATTTACTTTGATATTTACTTTTCAACTGTGTTACAACAACGTGCTTCACCAGGGCATTAATACTTCTGGTATAGTCAAGAAAACACAAAATAACAAAATAAT
The DNA here is from genome assembly GCA_037177515.1 of Pseudomugil tenellus. NCBI lineage: Eukaryota > Metazoa > Chordata > Actinopteri > Atheriniformes > Pseudomugilidae > Pseudomugil > Pseudomugil tenellus. The sequence goes on from JBAMHX010000015.1 coordinate 12,940,931, forward strand.
TGTAAAGATCTGATCTAATATGCAACTATATAGAGAGATGTGAGAAAAATTTTAGCTAAAATGGATCACTAAAGCCTCACAATATGCACCAACAGCAAACAACAGACGTTTTAGAAAAAGTGATGTCATCTATCAACAAAGCAGATATTTATATAATGGAGAAGCTAAAATGACATCTAGGCACCTTTTGGAAGAACATAATTTTGCATGTTTTCAAACGCGCTAATTATAGAACAGAAAGAGAAATGGAAACGTTAAGGTTATATGCTCCACGTCTGAAAAAAGCTAAGAAAGATCAGATGAAACACTCAAATTATTTAAATCCAGGTAAAAAAAAAAAAACTCACCTGTTCTCAATTGCATTTTATTAGCTTTTATTTTACGTTATTTTAAGTTTATTTGTTTTTTAATCTGGAATTAAATATGATTAATAGTTTAATTATTTCATTTGCCTTTTTTCTTGTTTTATTTTTTAATCATGCTTCTTATTTTAAACATTTTAATGTCTTCATAAACCACTAATCTCTATGTTGTTGAATTGTGGTATATAAATAAACTTGCCTTACCTTGCAACCTTCTTCTCTTCTTTTTCCAAGAAACTACTCAAGAGGCAAAATCCGTGAAAGAGTCAGGATTAGGATACTTTATTTGTTTGAGCAAAAGCTAAATTTTATAGCAATGGCACAAAAGGTAAAGCACATGCAGTTTCTATTCAGGAATATAATAAAGGTTCTCAACATATACATATTTAATAGACTGTGACATGATTACACAATGTAAACAGAAAGAACCTTAGGCCAGGATGTAAATGAACTGTTTTTATAAAAGGATCTACTCTTTTACAGCAAATATTGGTGGTCTACAAAACTCCACCATGACACAACTTTCATGTGTAAATAGTGTTTTTAAGTTTGACTCAAATTTTGTAGAATGTTGGACATATCCCAATTAGAAAAAATATGCCTAAGGCTGTGCTCAAAGTAAGCACAAAAGACCATTTAGTTGGTCAAATTTGGCTAAGAATATGGAAAGATCTGTTCCATAATTTGGTAAAGATGTGCTGTCCATTAGAAACTAGTTCATACTTATCCAGCCAACATTTCCACATAAAATGTAATTAAATGACATTCCTAAAACAACAGACTCACCACAAGGTATAAGATGAGAAAATTGATCAGTCAGGCTGTAGCCAAATGTAACACACAGGCTGCTAAAACAACTGTTTTAAGTAATGATGGTTCCTGCTAGTTTCTTTATTTTACTTCTCTTTCAGTTTAAGTAAAACTATACAGGCATCTGGTGTTGTACAAATTAAGTATTTTCCCCACACAACTTTGTCAGCACAACTCCTATATCCCTCTGTTATTGAGGTTTAGTTTTAATCTACATAGGAAAGCTTTTCACCTAACTGTAAGTGTTTTAAACTAAAGCTTGTATTCAGGAAAGATCTCAGATTTCTGTGGGAAAATCACGTTTTCTATAGCAGTTTTTTCTTTTACTTTTTTGTAAAGCATTACTCATAAGAAAACAATAAATTAGCACCAAAACAGTGGTTTCCTTAAATTTATATAAAACCTAGTTCATTTCAAGATGTGAGGTTAATTAAAATGAGACAGAAAGTTACTCTATTGATGTAACAATGGAGAGCCGGAGCCAAAAGGAAGGTTAACAGGATTTAATATAAGACAAGGAGGGATGAACGAAAACCTGTAGGGAAGGTGGAGGAGTCCAGGAGGGTTGGAAGGATGCAGAGCAAAAAGGCGGGTAGTGGGGTATCCAGAACAGGGAAGGCAGGAGCAGCACGTGCAACCATGTTTTTACGTTCAATGTCCGACAAAGGAAAGACTGCTGAGCTGAGGGATTTTAGGCTGTGAGAGGATCAGGAACAGGTGCAGGTGATCAGAGATAATGAGTCTGGTGGCAGGTGATGGTGATTGGGCTGATAGGCTGGAGCAGGGCATGACAACTGGAGTATGTTGCCCAAGAGTAAATCTAGGAGGCAATATGAACGTTTACCTATTACGTTCCATTTGTGTGTATGTCATTCTTTGGGATTGTTTTTGTAAAGAAAACATACAGTACCATGGTGTAAATGGTTGTCTCTTTTTTAAAACATACTCTAACCAGTGATGAAAAAAATATTGGTCAATACAGCACACTGCTTTGAAGTATCTGAAAATTTTTGCCTGCAACTTGATTTTTTAAACGATGAATTAGTTACATCATAAACAGTGGATTTGAGTGACAATTATTCCTAATAATCAAATAAGTAAACATTAAACAGAGTTTTTCTATGATTTTCATGACTATTTTCATTTACTATAATTGTCTTCTCCGTTCCTGTTGTTAATGATGATACAACAATTTAATTTCCTTTCAGAGATTAATAGTTTTCATTATTCTGATTCGAACACCATCCTTTCCCACTTTCCCTTAAATATCTGCACTTCCAGTCAACAATATAAGTAAAGTTGTCATCTACTTGAACAAATTCTGATGTTTTCAAAAGCAGATATTCACAAAGTGAAAAAAGGGATGTCCATGGGGCAATGTTCATGAAAAGAAAATTCCTGATAAAATATTTGATGCAATCATGAAGTGGAAACTAAGTCAATTCAGCCATTTTGTGCATCTTTTTGATTTTCTCAATTCAACATTCATTGTTATATTGTTTTTTACCCTATTTTGACCAAACTGATCTCACAGGAATAAGCAAAATGGATAATTTTCATTTACTGCAAGTTTAATGTATGTTTTGTGGAGCCACATAGCTACAACATAGTAATAATGTATATGGCCTGCACTACATAACTAAAATGATACATGGCTAATCAATTGCAGACCTGTAAACAAACCAGTATTAATTTAGTGAAAACTTAAGGACAGATGAACTTTACATTTATTGGTCCATCTAATGATCTATCCATAGTTTAGACAATTCTTAATTTCATTTTGTAGTTAAACATTGAAAAGTTGTACTTTCACATTAAAAAGTTGAGATAAAGTTAAATTAAGTTAAATGTATGTCATATACTATCTTATTTTTACATGATCAAATGACGCCCTGGCTTTCACTGATATTTTATTAACTGATTCACTCATTCCTTCATTGTTCTGTAGTTTTAGATATTGTGAAACCTGTGTTCTTATGGCCTACCTAATATTTTTTTTTTCTATATCTGTAGATTATAAATAATTCATTTAGAATAATTTATAGGAATACCATGTAACCTATGGCCACTAGTGTTGCTAAACCCGAAACTTCCCACAGGCCACAATAATGTTGCAATGTCAAACAATCTATCCCTGCATAGTAGTACTGCTTCTAATTGAACAGTGCAAACCTTAAAATTAAAGCAGGCCAGTTGCTAATCGTTCTATTAATTCTTTAATATTTACATGGGTTATAGAAATGCTTTTATTGCATACAAACCAGCCCAACTTGCACCAAATGTTTAGGGAGACACTGTTAGCTTTAGTCTGTAGCCATTTAGCTGTAGCCATTTAGCTTCAACTAGCTTCTTAGCTACTAAACAGCTAAATGGAGACACAGACGTATACTGCAATCTTCTGCACCTCATCAGGTAGTACGTACTGTCATTGTTTTGAACAAACATGGCTAAAGGGTGCAAAAAAGTACATTTTGGCATGTTTCCACAACAGACAAAGCACTACTTACCAGTCTAATAACACTGAGACCAACATAGTGGGCTTTGCATCCACATTGTTTTTTTATTGTTCTTTCATCAGACTTCAACAACTGAATTTTTTGCCAATGTTAAGTTGTGTCTTTGCTTTGGAGCTATCCCTTTCCTGCATTTTCTTTCTGTGTTTATAAAGAGTGTTTATAAAGCAAAGCCCTCTAGTTCACAGGATCTTTTGAGAGACACAAAGTGTCCGCTCCCACAAAGTTACAATGTCTGGTTTCTGAAGAAGGCTGTCCCCTCATAGCTCCCATATGTATCAAACACTATATACTGATGCCAGAAATCATTTATTATTACCAAACATTAGGTTAAGGTTTGGTTCAAAGGTTATATGGTATCCTTTCAATTTAAATAACATTATATATGTTGATGCCAAATTAATATTTTTTTTATGAAAGTTTTTGTCTGTTAAAAATTAAATAAAACTGTGATATCAAACATTTGTTCTTAGTCAGCCTGACTGAAAATGTTCAAGAGGTTCAAAAAGGTTTTACATTTTATAACTAAATGTTAGTGTTATTATTTGTTTGTCTTTTTACAGTTTTGAGCCGACACTTGCAATTTTGTAAGAATTTAAAACATACTTTTATGTTGAGTGAATCAACGGGCATTAAAATTCCAGATGAGATCTGGATTACTTGGCAATATTGTAATTATCATAAACATTAATAAACATGGATGAATGAATCTCCCTGCTCTATATAGTGCAAGTCTCTTTTGGTCAACAAAGCTGCTTTGACTCTGATGGGTAGCATCATACCAAATTACAGAGGCATTGGCAACTGATTCAGTAGCTCCTGCAGGGCAAACCTTCATGTATAAAGCCACATTTGCCTCACGGGGACTGGCTAGGTAGGATGGAATGATACTCTGGTAGGTTTGAAAAACATCTGTACATCCATAGATCACCAATTGAGATTAATTTCAAGAACTTCAAAAGAGTATATAGAATGATAAGTTGGTTGCTTTCGGGAGCAGATTGACACAGTTATTGTGCCTGTAAGGGAGGTTCAATGATTTTTCCCTTTTTCTTTTTTCCTGTGTCTTCCTAAACAAAACCAGACTGCTATACATTTGTCCATATTTTCATGCATAGTTTGAAAAGCTGCCACAAATTTTAGTGATACACACATATATATTTAAATAAAATAAAATGATATTTGGATTTTAAGAAGTGATAATTAAAATTGTTTTTAGCTAGTGTAAAAGTTGTATTTTAACCCTACAAAACCAAACATATAATTTTTAATGCATACAGTTTCCGAGACATTTTACACAAGATTGTCGGGGAAACCACCAAGTCCTGTTATATGATACTGATATAATACTGGTCACCTGTACCTTGGTGGGTACCACAAAGCAGAAGACAGCACTACAATATGTTTAACCTATCACATACATTTTAGAAATACCACAACATTTTTTTTTAGATTTTGCTAAAAGGGTCAAATAAAAACTTTAGATTTTTTTAAAGTCTGACTTTTTTCCCCAGTTGTTCTTAGGTTGAGCTTTAAAGTGTTAAAAGCTGAAAACATGGGACGTTTTTGGGTGTTTTGTAACAGGCAGGATTTAGAAAGCCATTTATCAACATGATCCATGAAGCAGGTGAGAATAATAGAGATCTCTGCAGTGCGTCACTCACTTGTATAAATCAGAGCATCAGCCACATACATTTGGAAATCAACATTGGCACATTCATTGGTAAATTGTAAATATACAGTTAAAATAACAGTAGATCAATAAATACCATACAGAGGTAGCTACAACAATAAAGGAGAACTGACACCACCAACACACGCACAATGTTTTCTGTAAACCAAAATATTTTATTCACAGAACGGCATTAGAGGGGAAATTACAATATGTCAACTTAGTGAGAAGAAGCTGATGGTTTCAACTGTCAAAAATTTCTTTACATCTAAAAATGTGGCTCTAAGCAACTATTCCTGTCCAACATAAACAAACTTGGAATTTTCTGATCTTTACAGAACAGATGATCTTTTGTCCATCTATGCTCATTCCAGAATGACGAACATTTTATTTTATTGAGCAGGACTATCTTGCCATTTCTATTATTTTATAAAATATACCATTTTATTCTGATTACATCTGATATTTTGGTAATCTTTTATAATCATACATGTAAAACAATAACTTGAGTGAAAATGTTGACAAATCTTTATTGTCAGCTTAAGAAACACTAATTTTCACAAGTCCTTCCACAAATGATGACAGCATACAGCCCTTTGTTTCTTATTCTTTAGAAAAGGCTAAGGCCTTCTCTATTGAAGTAATACTTTGTAATGGTATTAGGAGAGCTATAAAAGTGTCAGAGGCCTGTAAACAGGCAATCAGAGAATGAGCCATGATGTGCTGCTTTCACTGGCATCAATCATTAAGTATTGAATGTGAGGTCTGAAAAAGGCTGCAAAAAGATAAAATGGCAAAGGTCATTGTTTAACATTTGAAAAAAAAAGTTTAGTTTTCATTTTCTAAAATGTCTTTAGAAAACCAGTGATTTGAAGGAAAACAGAGAAATTCTAAATAGTGTTGTCAAATTCAAAGGGTATCATGGTATAGGAGTCTGTGGAATTTTTTTCCCCACATAAAGAACAATTGCTTCCCTTATATCATCTTTGGTTTAATGGTGTTGCAGTATGGTGCTTCACATCAAATATTTCACTGACAGCATTTCAGTGAGGATCTACAAACATTGACGTCATTGATTTATTTGCAAATCCAAACACAACACAATAACCAGAGGTACATTCTGGCATTGAGCCATTATAAAGAGGAGAGCCTCATAACATAACTAAATTAGTAATGGAAATCATTTGTTAGGCTATTAATGTATGTATGTTTATTTACTTAAAAAGTCTTTTTATCCAGACCTAATACCTACTTAACAAATTAAACATTAATTAGTTGGCCGTTTTACCCACACTGAACTGGGAAGCATTTGTCTCCAGAAGATTATTGATGATGACCTCAATGACCTTGGTTTTTTTTTCAATTCTGCTGTCATCAACTTGATTTTTGTGATTCAAACTTCTTAATTACTTTCAGGTAAACTACATTATTTGCTGCAGTTTTCTCTCAGTAATAGTCTTATTTGCAAAAATATGTTTACATGGTGGTTTACATTTGTAACAAATATTATGAAAGTGACTGGAATACACATTATCGCTTTGGTACAGCAAGTACCTATGTACATAAGTACAATATTGACAATATTGACAATATTATTTTTTGGCTAAAAGCTCTAATGTCAAAATTATCCGCACCTGCCCAATAATGAAGAATGTGTTTATTTATTATTAATTCCTGGATCCAATGAATATCCAGACCACCCACAAAATATATTCCCTTGTTCCTATTTCATTTCTGAGATTTCCTGAAAAATGTATCAATAACTTTTAGAGGTTTTTTTTGGCTAACAGGTAGAGAGACAGATAAACAAAACATAACCTACACTTTGGTGTAAGTAATTACCAAAAACAATAAAAATTTGTGAATCTGGTTCACTCTAACCAGATTCTTCCTGTTTAAATATATATGCTCAATGTTGCTTTTGATATTTCAATTCATATATGCAATTTTTGAGTGAACATAAAAAGTAAAAATAGCTAACAAAAAATTAAAAGAAAATGGGCACATTGTGAGCATTAGGGTATAATTGTTTTGGTATCTCTTGTGTTATGACAATGTTATGTCATGAACCAAGGGTGAAGGATCCAAATGAATATGTGGACACATAAACAAGGATATCATAGAAAAGGGAAAAAAAAGACAGTTGATCTTACAAAGATATTCACATTTAATAAGTTGTGTTGTTTGCATAATTTTCAGTAGTTTTACATTATGGCAACAAAATAGTTCACATTTCCACACAAAGAAAATAAGCTATTGGTTTTAAAATGAACAATTTAGGAATAATCTAAGTTGTAGTTTTACAAAAATAGAAAATATATTTATTCTTCATAATACTGACATCAGCTATCGTCAAAAGGTTATGCAGCATTATTTCCTGGACAATCAGTTCCAGCAACTAAAGAGGTATTCCCAGCACAGAACTTGCCCTCTTGATTAGCTTCCCTAGGCCATTGCAGTCTCTAATTCAAATGGTGCTCTCAAAACAGGTAACTACAAAGCTGATTACAAGCTTAAAGCTTAAAGAAGATTTCCATTTTGGTACATGTTAAATGACCTCAGCATCCTTAAAAAGTAGAATTTGTTCTGTCCCTACTTAAATATGGCCTCTGTGTTGCATTCAGTCTGTTGTCTAGCTGAACTCACAGTTAGGCCTACTTGTATTCCTCCACCACCTACACTTATTCTCCCTGGAAAGAGACAAGTGTTTTGTTCCCTCTTGTTCCTTCTAAAGTCAATATATCTTTAGTTTTGTTGGTATTCACATGAGGTAATTGTTTCCACACCAGCTCACAAATTGACTGACCAGTTCTTACTCTCTGTCTTGTCCATCACTTACACACTCTGCAGTCTTCAGAACCTTTATGCAGATGACATGACTTGGTTGTATTGAAAGTCCGAGGTGCAGAAATTGAGAGAATACTGTCCCTTGTGTTGCTCCGGTATTGCTGACTACTATGTAAGACACAGAACATTTCAGTCTCACAAACTGTGATTTGTTTGTTAGGTAGTCATAAATCTAGGTGGTTTTGTTTCCTAAATTTGGAATTTAGGGAGGTTCTCTCATACCAGAGCAGCCTGAAATGTATTAAAAAGCACTTGAGAAATCAAATCAAACATTATTCTCAAAGTGCTCCCAAATTGGTCAAGATGAAAATGGGGTCTCTAAAGCAGGAAGATGATAGTTTCTTCAACTCCAGGCCCATTATGATATGCAAGCTGTATTGGGTCCTGAAAGGAGTTCTGCGTATTCAAGTGTTATTGATGTAATTAGGGTGAACCAATAACAGTCAAGGACTTTCATGATGTGAAATCTTAGGCCCAAGGGCAATTGGTATGTAGTCTTTTGGTCCAGATGGTTGGGATTTTTTTTCTTTTTAGGTAATGGAACAGCAGGATACCTTACACAATACAGGATCTCTAATCTGAGGGCTACTAAATCCGTTTTTGGGTCCACCTTGCCACCTCGCTCCCTGTTCGTGACAATACATAACACAAACAGCCTAAGATCATCAATTACATATTTCAAGACAAATATAAATGATGGTGACAGGTGTGTGTATGTGTTTGTTTATGTCTATTTTTTAATACAGGTGTGCTGTACCCCCATTCAGCTGCATCACCCTGACCTTCAAAATGGTATGTTTCATATTGGTTAATCCACAGATGTCCTTTATGACAGGTGTCATGAGATAACTGAGGTTAGGTGATGATCAGCCAATAAGTTGGTTTTAATGTGAGGACTTTTTTAATCACACAGCTTTATGTAGAGAAGAGCAGCAAGGATAATGCAGAAAAATACAGCAGGGGTGCCATCCAGGACATGTGAAACAAAAAGATGTAAAAGAATGAGATGCATTTATGTTTTTTTGTTAATCACATAGTAAAATTTAGTAGCCCTCAGATTAGAGATCCTGTATTGCCTTAATGTATTTATTTAGTTACTTAAAAAGTCTTCTAATCCAGACCTAATACCCACCATATTAAACAATAACATATTAAACATTAGTTAGTTAGTCCTTTTACCCAAACTGAACTGGGAGGATTGCAATTTGGAATCTTCCCGTGTAACCATGCACATAGGCATATAACATTATCTTGCTCATTAACTTTTTTGTACCACAACTTTACAGAGCTGACAGCAAGCTAAAATTTAACAAAGAAGCAGAGTAATGTTGAAAGCTTTTCATTTAAAATTCAAAAACATATGTCGTCATCTGTTTCATCACAAATAATTACATCCTGCCGTGGTACTTTCTGTCTAAAAACTTTATAATGTCCATGTTTACAATAATGTTCCAGTGTGTGCAGCTCAAGAAGGCACAATGTACTACTGGCATTTAAAAGTGCGTCTTCTCCCGAGAAGCTTAGGAATCTGACACAAGGGCCTTTGCCGTTCCTATAACTTTTTCAGGAATAGACCCGTTTTTGTACGCATTAAGGCATGAACGAGGGTCTATGGCTCTCAGTTCCTAAAACAGTTTCACCTCCTACTAAGAAGTAGGATTTTTGGATCAACAACATCTGATGTAAGTGGCAGCTCCGTCCTTTACCATCATAAGGTCTGATAGTTTATTCACAGTTTGTGCATTTTTAATAAGTTAAACTTGCATGTCATCTCCTTGGACTGCACTGCGATCTTCTTTCTTCTTCCATGAGAAGAAGAAATGGTTCTCTCTCTGAGCTCTTCTAGAGTCGATGTTAGCTGCCTGATGTGATCATCCATATTTCATGGACAAACAAAGTGGCCTCTGTTAGCTTAGCAGCTGTGTTTTATTCTCCCATTGTTTTTCACCGGTTTTCTTTTGTTTTGGAGCGGCACTGAGTAGGCCTATACATCACGACATAGATAGTTGCGTCACATCGGCCCCTATCATTGACCTATCAAGGTCCGTGTCTCATATGCGAATCATTGACTGTATAAATTTCTATACAGTCAATAGTGCGAATGCAATGTAAAATGGTTGTTGTAGGAAGGACAGTTATTAGAACTGCATTTGCGGTGAAACTGCATCTGTCCAAAACGCCTTAGTTGGGCCCCCAACCATGGGGCTGATATTACAGACATGAAAAAGGGAAAGAGAGCTTGAGTCAAAAACCACAGCAACTATACAGCTCCAGAGTCAAAAATTTAATGACCGACATACACAAACAGGCTTCCAAATGTACAAAACAGCACACTTTACCTGATTAAGGGAAAACAGCTCAAGTAAAGGACCAAATTGAAAGTTTAGCTCTCAAGTCAGATTTAATGACTGAGATGACCTTGGTGCTCTCTTAACAGTCAACACACAATTCTAACTTCCTATTAAACAATAGACAGAAAAAAACCTTTCGAATATAATGGAGATTGAGGATTTAGAAAAAAATGCATATTTTTTTTAAAAAAAATAATATTGATTAATATAAATGATTAATAAAAGCATTGAAAACACAATATTTTAAGTGCAACCCTGACCATTTTATACTAATGCATAGAGCTGTGCATCTTCACTGGTCTCATTTTATTAGGCTATGATAATCTTGTCTTTGGTTCAGTTCATTAATGCATCATAATACAGCAATTTTGCATCCTCAATTTTCATTGCACATTGTTCCCATTAAACAAAGCACTGGGCAAAACTGAGAAAATTGATTTAAAAAAAGATCAAATGCACGTTAAAATAACAATAAAAATAATAATTCCCCCCCAAAAAGAACAAAGTCTTCTCTGTCACACCACATGTCTTCATGACATTAAGGATTGAATGGGCTTGAACTTGAATTTTAATGAGAAGAAAATAGAGACTAAAGTGTTTGGACCTAATGGTTCAGGTGGGCTCTTCCCAGTTGATCTTACCTCCTTTTCTAGCTTTTTTAAAAACCTGTTGTCGCTAATTTAGTTTTATAAATGGAACGGTTATTTTAAAATAAACCATCAGATTAAATCAAAGGTAAAGTTAAGCTTTTTTTTAACTTTCATCAACGTGGGAAGGCAAAATCATTTTTATCCGCTGTGCACTTTGAGACAATAATATGTGCCTTCATCATGCACTGGCTGGATTACTATAATGCACTTAATTCTGCCTTCATCTAGTCGTCTCACGTCTCCAACTCGTTCAAAATACCGTAGTGAAGGGAAGGTTGGATGGATGGAGGAGAGAGCCTCGAGTGGAGGCAGCGTAGTGATTATGTGGTTGGTAGCACCTAGGAAACACAGCAATCAGAGGTAATAAAGAAGCTGAGTGATTAAGAGTGGTTGTTCTTGAGAGTGGAGCTTGGTGACGGGCAGAGGGTGGCAAACCCAACCAAGCAACCAGTTTAGTGCTCAATGGACTTTGGGGGGAGGCTGCCGATCGCAGCTGGTTAGGGTTGTCAGCGGTAAAGATAGTAAGGAAGATTATAGAGGGAGGTTGTTGTTCAGGCAGGGTCAAGGTGAGTTAGAGGGCACTTCTAGGAGAACGCTTGCCCTCTCCCCAGCTGAGGAGGTACTCCAGCCGTGAGCGGAGGCCTCGCCTCGCTGGACCGGCATTGGTGCTGAGACTACAACGCCATGGGTGTGTCGGACCAGTATTGAAGCTCAGACCCTGGGTGAGGGTCTTGGCCCCCAGCAAAGTTAAGTAATTGGTTTTTATTTTATTAATGGTATGAGTGGTTTGAATGAGTGTGTGTTTTCTTTGAGGTTTTAAACTGCAGTCTGTCTTGAACACCAGGCTAGGGTAAGTGGTGAATAGGGGGTTGTGAGGTGCTGCCGCAGCTTGCCTTAGGGTGATGGTCGATGTGTAGTGGGTAGTTTGCCATGTGATTGGTGCAGGGGGGCTGGGTTTGTAGTGTTTTGGGGTGATGGGCGCCTGGTTTTGCCTTCCCATAATGTTTGATGTACACGGGAAGAAGCAAGCAACGCGCACAAATACTTACTGTGCTGCTAATAATAAACTTTGTTTTTCATATCACTTCCCCGTCTCTTGAAACTTTATTCACCTTATTACTAGCCCCAATGAGGCCTTGCGTAAATTATGGGTGCGACTTCCGGTGCGGACCGGAACCCGTATTTGTTTATGTGTTAACAGTACAAGCTTACTCAGTTTCTTTGAGTGTTGGGAATTTTTTAGCATGTTGGAACACCGCCTATCAGAGCTATCAGAAATGGGATAATACAATCATACCACTGTCTACTGCGGATGAGGGATAGCAGGATAACATGTAGATGTGGCCGCTGATTACATGTAGTAGCATATTTAAGACCAACATACCCAAGTGTTGTGTCCTGCCCCCACCTGCAACAGTGCAATGCGAAGGCTTCCTTGCACCTCAAAATCGCTGTTACCTGTTTATGTTGTAATCTTATTGTGGCTGTACTGGAATGGAATTTCCCTACTGAGGGACTGATAAAGGAAATTGATCTTAATATTTAGCTACTTAATGAGTCGGCTGCTTCCGATGGTGACGCGATGAACAACCTGAAGCTTTGAGGGGTATCAGTATTTACACAGTGATAAGCTCGATCGCATTTTGATAAAAGTGGTGGAACACAGTCTTATTTATTTTAAAGCAGACATAGAACCCTGCCAAAGCCTTAAAGTCCCATATCACTGAGCAGAGTGTTCATGTATTGCAAGGCATGTGAGATCTTGCAGCCAAGCTGCTGCAATACTGTGGAAGGCAAATGCCGATTATCATGGTAGTTTAAATAATTACTTTAATTGCATTTTTGTAATGATAATGTACAACTTCTTTTTAAAATGTGCAGTCACAAGAAAGATTTTAGTTTTTTAGTCCTTCTAATGATCTGGTGTATTCTTTGTGATTTATTGTTGGTCTCTTTAAGTTTAGATTTTTCCACCACATTCTTCTCGATTCTTCATCTGTAGGAAAGCGATGGAAAATATACGGCTTCTCACAGGAACACTTGTGTATTTTGTGTCTGTGTTTGAAACACTGTTGTTGTAACCACTAACTTAGCTTGGTCTGGTGGTTTGCGTAGCCATTTTAGTAAACTCTAGATTGTTAAATATATA
>JBAMHX010000015.1:12967110-12978569 GCA_037177515.1 Pseudomugil tenellus
GTGTGTGTGTGTGTGTGTGTGTGTGTGTGTGTGTGTGTGTGTGTGTGTGTGTGTGTGTGTGTGTGTGTGCGTGTGAATGTGAATGTGTGTCTGTGTGTGGGGGGTGCATTTTACAAGCAAGCAGAGATAAGAGGGAAATGATAATGTCACTTATAGCACATTCATTCACAAAAAAATCTATAGCTGACTATGAACATCATAGTGATGGGCTATTTAGAAATCTTTAACCTAAACCCTTTGTTTAGTAAGATCATTTCTGCATGTGTAATCTTTGCATGACAACATTCCAAAACTTACTCCACCTCAATAAGAACACTTTGTTCTTGTTTAATCACTGGTACTGCCTGAAAAACTGCTGCGCTTGTGAAATGCAGACAAACATGAAGTTAGGGACAAACAGTGCATACTAATTATTTACTTCTGTGCCAGTTGGATTTCTACGTTTAAGCAATATCTAGTTGTTCGTCAGTGATAATACCGAATTAATAGTAAGATTTGCATTGCTTATTAAGTTGTCCTTGGTACTAAGAAACAAAAGACTTGAGGGTCTGCTATAAATCAATGCTGACCTTGTTTCCCTGGGGCTATTCAGCCACTTGGGGTGTAAAATGCTCAAAGGCAATGAGCACTTGAAAGTCTGGAACTGTGGACAGTTTCTACCCGGCAATTATCCTGTCTGCGTGCCTCCTAAACACTGCATACCAGATATGTTTGGGCCTCTTCAGCCAAAGTCCCAGTTATGGAGGCACAGATGCTAATGACACCAGATTTTCTAAGCTGCAAAGGCAGAGGGCCTCTGGCCATCACTTCTAAAACACATGCCACACAGCCTGCACCACCCACACCACACAGACCTGTTATTGATGACCACCGACGGCTTTCCTCTTCACTCAATTCAGGGTGGCTGCCATAGGCAACCAAGCAGTAAATACAACTTGTCAAGGTAGCATAACTTACTCATAACTGCTTATCAGTTGTCACTTGTTTTGAAGCAGAGGATGGGCAACCTATAAAGATATTTTTATATACTGGGTGCATTTTTTTCTTCCCCTGGTTGTACTATGAAAGACTATCTTTTTTGGGCTTCTGCCTTATAAGGAAAAGACTGACAAGCACATGTTATGTGGATTGATGTGTCCAGCTGGTGAGTGAGAAGTGGGCTTAGAAACAGAAGCAAAAGCAGCACGCATTGAGATGAGAAGGGCGTGGCTGAAATCTATGCAAAAGATTTGAATGTGAAAGAAATATGAGGTAACATGGATGAGCAGAAGGAAGGGAGAGTTGGATCATTGAGCGAGTAGGTGACAGGAAATCATTTTGTCTTAGATACTTTCAAGGTGACTCAGTATGACAAAACATTCCCAAAGGTTTACTGCAGCAAAGAGGTACAGAGCAGGAGAATGTCAAGGTGCAAGAGCTCTTTGCAGATGTCCAAATACCCAATAAATCACTCTTAGGACCTGAGGGTGCTCAAATGCTTTTTGACGGAATCTGTCTCCCAGCCCAGAGGCTCCAGAATGACTAAAACATTAACAGGAGTCTTCAAGGAAGCTGAAGTTGCCCGCCCATCCCCCCCACTTGCAACTGCACAATCCCAGGACTGTGCAAACATAAGGCTAAACCAAAATGGCTTCCATTCAGATGTTGTCCAAATGCATGTTTAGTTTGAAACCTAGATAATGCTTGACTGGAAGACAGACTTGTAGCTACACAAACTATCTATTTAGCCATGTATCTCTATTCCCATGAGTCATAAAGATGCCACTGGCATTTGGGTAGAGAGGTCTATGTGTCAAGTTACAGGTGTTCTTTTTAACACGGCTGCTCAAACAGAAAAAAAGATGGAAAAAAAAAACATTTATGACTTTTCTTCCATGGAGGGGCAAGGAAATAGAAGTAACACTGAGCTTGAAAAACAATATACCTTTTTTTAAAATACCTAAAATAAGTAGGCTACAAAACCTTTTAGCAAAGTGAAAGTGATGGGAAGGGAACAAGATGCTTTTCAGTAAACAACCTGCGATACTTAAATCATTTAAGTTCTGTTATAAACACATTAAGAACTAACACATTAAATATTAATATCTAAGATTTAGCTTAAACATCATAAACATACTAAAATTATTACTTTGTTTCATCCATTCATTTATTTGTTAAGAAAGAGAAATTGTGAATTTTCTGCTGAAACTTTACCAAACCACCATTATTAAAAAGTGCAATAACGTTAATGGCTCTATTCTTATTGCTCATAAATAAGTTGAGCAGGAAAATGAGTGGTAATAAAACGAATGACATTCTTTCAGCATTTTTACAGTTTAGAAATTACAGCTCCACATTTTAAATTCATTGAGCTGTAGCTGCCAAACTTACTTTTGACAATGAATAAATGTTATTGCTCTATGCACTGTTTTAACTTTTTGAATGCTTTAACATGAAATTATACTTCCTCATACTGCTTCTTTTCAGATTTTGTGAAAAAAAGATATAATTTCTCCCAATTCTTTACTGTGTCTTATCTGCCCTCCAAATGAAAAATGACTGACATGATTTAATGCAAATGAATAGATTATTAAAAGTGGGTGAATATTAGTGAGTGCTCATAATTACAAAAGAGCTTTGCAAAATTGCATCCACTATTTAAATCCATTTTTTTTACCAGTGGCATTCCTTATTTTCTTTAAATATGTTTGTACATATTATCAGAAAGAAAAACATTACTTCAAATCTCAGAAACCAGTGATCTGAGAAGACAGGACTTTATGCTTCACTGCTGCCTGGATGTCTGTGCTCGTCTGCCCCCTGGCAGATGCAATTGTAACTGCACCGGCACTTAATCGGAAGTGAATACCACAGAACACCTCAGAAATTGCTTGGTTTCTGACACATTTGTTACTTCATCCTCGTTACTTCAATGCAATCTTTATTGTTTGGGGCTCTTAATATAAAGCACAGGATCCATGGTGGAATGGTGCAAACTTCCTGAAACTGCTAGAACTTCATTATCTCTTAACAATCTATAAAAGCACTTAGTGTAAGAATGAGACAGAATTGAATATAAGTCAATACCAGACCTATTGAAATGTGCAAGCTTTTAAGTTAAGTGTGGATTTTGTTTAAAATGCTGAAGATTAAGACAACAATAAAGGCATTTTTCATGTTCAGATAATGTAGAATGTCAAAGGGTAAAAACTTTCTACTGATCACCAGGACTACATTAATGGACAATTACAAAAAATATAGAATTGATTACATCTCAGCTTTGGCCTTGAATAGATGATATTGATAGAAAACTTTCAATATGTTAAAAAATATGAATAGTATTATTGGCATTATTAATTTAATGTTAAGTACATAGAAAGGAAAGTGTATGATGGACAAAAGCACAGCTCCCAAAGTTAGTGAATTGCTTTAAAATGTTAACCGCAGTCATTAGGTGTAGAAAAGACGGTATGTATCTTTATGGCACTGCATTTTAGATTAAGTTTGCATGTGCAAAAGAGCTCTAATTGTAATGCAGTAAGGTTAGATTTTGTGTTGTCACACGATGCTGTGTAGCTGAACTGTAGAGTCGGGCTCTGAAACAGATACTGCATTATAGTACCTCAGCCTGACTAAGGGTGGCAGCACAGACCCTATAACAAAGAAGTTGGCTCTCTGATCGCCAGAGAGCACTCTAAGCATCTGAACATAAACCATCAATAACAGGGATCTGGATTTACAGATGATCAGTCACTTCAGAGACTGAAGTTCTATATGGAAAGATATCTTCATTTACTGATCAAATTAGCTCCAACTTTTACTTCCATTTATCAAGTGAATTGTCTTTATTTTTAATGCCATTTTGACTATTGCCACTTTCTCCCCCTAAGGAATGTTATATGCTCCATAACACTATACTTTGATAAATGGACACAGGGCAGAGCATACTGGAAGGGTCACTGCAGATGAATGTGCATCACTGCATTCATTTTGTAGTGCTTTAAGCCTGCTCAGTGCAAAATGACATCACTCAAGTAAGACTAATGAAGCAGAACTAGAGCCTCCAAGGCTATTCAAATTAATTAACAAATGACCCTAGATTAAAGGGGAGTCAGAGATCAGACATTGAAGACATTTATCAATTCAATATGCATGGATACGCTCATGATTCTTTTATATCTCTTGTCTGTGGAGTAAGCACACACTCGCTCACAATGACACCAATAGGATGTGGTGTATTATACATGAGTTAATATGAAAATGGCAATCGGATGTTGTACAAGTTACGTTTTTCTTGTAACTATTTCTGTGGGGAGACACATTATATTTATATAAAAAGGTTTTTTTTTTATTCAAAAACACCACTAGTAGTTACAATTAATTCCCTGATAACTGGGCAACCAAGATTCCCCACCACAATACTCCCTGATATATTGTGAATGAAGCCACAGTCACAATGGCATTTTCTTTTATTTTAAGAAAAGACTATATCTGGACCATCTAAAAGGGACAGGTTTGCTAATACACTCCAGTGGGTAGGAGATAAATCCCTGCTAGGCAACAAAAGGCAGATCAATAAAGAAAGCATGTAAACAAACCACATTGTAAATGAAGTTAAGATGGATGGAGAGTGGAGCAGTGAGGGTAACCAACAGTACCTCAAATAAAGTACATTGCCAGGGACTGAAAGGAGAATAAAGGGCAGAAAGCCAGGGGAACCTTCAGCGTAGGAGTGCAAATGAGGAGAGGAAGATGTACAGCCATGAAGTGGAGAAAGAAACAGAGAAAGAGGCAAAGAGTGCATGAGGAGATGGGGGAAGTGAGAAATTGAGGGAGAGGAAAAAAACAGTAGTGTAGAAGTGATTTATGGTAGTTGTATAATTTTCTACAACACTGCTCCCCCTTCACCATGGTTCACCTTACCTCCCCCATATTCCACCCTCCCACTAGGGTGTGCTCCTCCTCACCATCACACCAAGGAACAGTCCCTGGCCACACCAGCCAGTGATTAAGATTCTGCAGTGATGCGA
Organism: Pseudomugil tenellus; assembly: GCA_037177515.1. Lineage (NCBI taxonomy): Eukaryota > Metazoa > Chordata > Actinopteri > Atheriniformes > Pseudomugilidae > Pseudomugil > Pseudomugil tenellus. The sequence goes on from JBAMHX010000015.1 coordinate 12,972,120, forward strand.
CTGCAGCACTTCGCAAATGGAAGACTGGACATAATTTCCCTAAAATGCTGTTTTTTATCACCTATTTCCCCTTCATCAGCTTGCCGCACACGATTGATAGCTGATGGCACCTCTGACAACTTAACGTTTTTATGGCTAGATTTATGGGCTATCTGCTCCTCTCCTTTTACAGCTCAAACTCTGTAAAAATGCTTATTTCTCAGATAAGGATAGGGAGGGTGTGTGTCTCTGTGTATGGAATGGTATCACACCCAGCTAAATGTATATATGAGAGAGAAGGGCCACTCACTGCATTGCAGTCAAGATCTGTGCACAATTTCTGGGACTTAATGGCTACACCGAGACTGAAATGATCTCTGCATAACACAATGGATTAAATATTATGTCTTTCTTCTTAAAGATTACATATAACATTTACTATTTATTCTTAGTTTCCTCCTTTGACATTTCTAGGAAATAAATGCCTAAAATACAAAGTACTTTTTCTATGCAATGTATAGAGATCCTTCTGCACCCATAATCATTTCCTGTCCTTTTATCTGTAGATGAAGGTCACCTCCACACCCTGATCTGAAGATGGAGACTATCTACACCTGACCAACTGAGTAAAAACAATTTTGTTACCCACTTGCTTGCATATGTGAGTGCAGTTGCTGAAGCATGCAAGAGGTTTGAATTGTACTGAGAAACAGTTGAACTTACTGGACACCATTGGAAGTGTGGCCACTGCAGGTTTCCCACCCACAGAGGTCAGATTTACAACCAGTAAGGACTCACAGGTAGCCATCTCTTCTCTCTAACTGATGAACCTCGCAGATCTCAGACAGATGCCCCAGGGGACTGGACTATGACAGGGTGTAGGGGGAAGGGATCAAAAAGAGAATGATGCAAAGAGAAGAGAGGCAAAACACGCACAGAGAACCAGTTTGATGAGATCATGATTCATAGACACCCAGGAGGACACAACCTGAAATGGGGTAATACCACACATGTTTTAACTGGGCTGGCCCATAATTCACTAGGGTTACCAAGGCTACAGGGAGCACCTTAGGAGATAGGCCCCAGAAATCATCTCTGCATCTTGTTAGATGTAGCCATATAGAGGGAGCATTAATATTCACAGTTACTATGTGCTCGCCTTTAGGATGCTCTGCCTTTTCAACTTAGTTTTTTCCTGGGGTGTTTGCATGCAATTGTCAGTTGCATTTTATGGCATGAATTGTGTAAATGGAAAAAGAGGTATATCTCTGTGTAAAATACAGTCATCTTCCCCGTGCAGTAAATTCACTATAGTGCCAATTTCAAGTGGTGTAAAAACATTTAACATGACAAAAAAATAAGTAAGGTTTAATTATTTACAATAACAAAGTGCTGCACTTTTTGACATCTACAAAAATAGAATAGAATAATAGCAAACTAGATTCACACAAAGAAAAAAAATGTTAAATTTGAGATAAAATAAACAAGGTGAAAATAAAAATCAATTTACAAAACATTTTCCTATGAAACATAAAATAGTCTTCAATTTTTATTTTTGAGTCTAAATGTTCTATTTATTCCTTGTAGCTGCTGGGGCTTTACTAAATCCTTGTGATATTACAGTAAGTTATATTTTATACTGATGTTTACGTATGGTTTGGGACTTGTTACCAGCTGAGTCTGATTCCACATTTCTTAAAATAAAAATAAAATGTACTGAAGGACAATCATACACCTTCTTCAGCTCATAGAAAGCTCTGTGTAACAAAACTGCATTGAGGGTCATGACTAACACAGCAGGGGTCTTTTGTCATTGTATGAACATCTCTTATGATGCACTGAGACAAATACAAAAACTACCTGTAGCATCATGAACTCCATCAAGAAAGAACTCTTTATCATCTAAATGTAATTGAACAGAAGCCTATCAATGATTTCTAAGGTAAAATATGGTCTCTAAAAGACCACAAACAGGGTTATCCATTGAAAAATGGTCTCTTCCTGATTAAGTAATCACATTGCAAGCATGCGCTGCCCAGTTTTCATAAATCACTTTAAACATGGATGGCATTTGATTAGAACTCGCTAGTAATGACCACCAGAGTGTGTATGAAGTGCATGCGGACAGGCATGTGCGTGTCTCATCTAACATTTTCCATGGTCTGATCTTTAGGATGTTCCTCATTAGTGTGAATATTAATGCAATCAGAAAGGAGGACAAGGGTAAGAAAAATGTAAAAGGAATTTGGAAGAGCTTTTTAAAAGGGCCATTTCATCAGAATCGTTATTTTTTTGCGGTTCTCTAAAGGCTCGTAACTTGTGGTCTATGAAGAGAGACATACCGCAGTGGGGCTTAATTTAAAACCAGAAAGGTCACTGCACCAGGAAAGGTCCTCAGCTCAGCCAAAAATATAAAATGAGTAGAGAAAAAGAAAGCAGTGGGGGAGGAAGAATGGGCCAAGAAAGGGAGCAAAATTAAAGATCAGAGGATGCCGATTGGGAGGGGAGGATCCAGGCAGCAGGAAACACATCCAAGTAATTTGGAAAGACAGTGTTTTGGAAGGAAATACAAAAATGGAAAGATACAGAGAAAAGAGCAAAAAAGAGAGGATAATGAACTGAGCTGTAACTGAACTGGAACCAGTTTTTTGTTAATTTAGGGTTGTTTTTGCAAGTAATTTGTTATAATGCTCTATAGTTTGGTGGTAGGGAGGGGGGACTTCATCAACACACAGTAAAGAATTGCCAATCTGTCGAACGATCTGTGTTGGCAGAATCAAGTCTCCTGAAGCCATTGCTGAATTAGGCTCTCCGTACTTGGTTTTTGACCAGTGCTAATGAGATGGGAATTCGTTTTGTAGTATGCAAGTCAACACAAATTAGGTACAACTTTGAAACTTTGAAAGATGTCATGTACTACATTTGGCCTTGTTAAGAAAAATAAACTCTCAAATCACTCTTCCCAAGTTTACTGAGGATTCCATAAAGCTAACATCCAGGTCTTCAATCACATCTTTGTCTATCAGTTGGCTTTAATTGTCTGCTGGGTTTTTGACTCGACCACATTACATAAAAGCACACAGGAGCCTCATGGCAGGAGCACGACAGCGTCTGATGTAAAGCTTCACGGTTTGCACAGATAAGACGAGTTCAATTTTAATGTTGCTAGCACACCAAGACCCACCAGGCTTACTTGTAAAACAGAATGCCCTCTTCGCTTGTAAACGCAGCAGCCCTGGAGGAAGGAAAAAGATGGGGGTTGGGCATGCTGAGCAGAGGCTGAATTGAAAGGAAGAAAGGTATTCCACTTATCCAACTCCAGCAATCCATCCAATAGATCAATTTCTTCCCTCAAATTCCCAATCCAGTCCTCATCTCTTTTAAAAACTAATACTCAATTCCAATCACAAGTGCTGTAAACCATATCTTGTAAAAGGTCATACTGTGACCTCTAAGTTTTCTAAATTCGATGCTGCTTAGCCTACTTTCCTTTGAAATACTACACAGCCTGATATAAAAGTAGCCTGTGTACAATCACATCACCAATGGGACCTGCATGCAGCCCAGCAGTAAGTGTTCATTTTGATGTGAAGAGTCACAGCACAGAGAATTTAACAAGATATTGGTTGTGTTTGCTGAGGGAGAACATAGCCAAAATATAAAAGAGAGTATGCGGGTGCAAAAAAAATTATTCTGGGGAAAGTGTAACTGTGTGTGCATGTGTGCATGCGATAGACAGGATACCAGCAAATAGCGGAGCATCTCTCTGCAGCCAACCAAGAGAACTGATCAGATGGACGATCAAACACTAATCATTCCCTCACGGCCCATACCGAGTAAAGCTGTCATTAATTTTGCGGAATTACATCAAATCTGAGACATTCTTTATGTGGCCCACGGCCTGTAGACAGTTATACGACAGGGACTGCTGCGCTAAGCAGATGGGGCAGCTTGGCCGTGCATACTAAATACCTCTGTCCTCCCTTCCTCTATCTCCGCCCTCCCAACACTTTGTCCTCCTTCCAGGCACTCTGCTTCTCCTCCTTCTTTCTTTGTTTTCTACCTTTCTAATGCCTTTCCTTCACTATATGGTCGCATAGACTGACTGATTGCATTACTTACCTCAGGGTAATTGTCAATATTTAAATCCTAATTGCTTCCATAGCTTTGAAAATACCTTTGGAAAAGACATTATAGACTTATTTTTTAGGAGTTTTATTTCAACACAAAACTCATCACACATTAATTTACTGTGATGAGAAAATAAATTGTTTACTGACATAAATCTTTTATGTTCCTCTCCCGGATGTTGACAACTCAAACAGTTTACTTGCCTATATACAACAGAAGGTCATAATCCCATTTGAGGTTTCCTTGGCAACTGATTACTGCTGAAGGCAAGTTGCAATTTATGACTAGTGACACATACCTGCCATTCCCTGCTTAGAATGAGGCATGTGGCACGCTATACTGAGACAAACCACCTCAGGTAATAAAACTGCAGTAGCACTCAGGGGCTATACCATTTTCTTATGTTGAGAGGAATTCCAAGCCAAGCTGCTAGAAATAAGCAGATGACAGGAATTAAATTTGTGGGGAGTAGTTCTAAAAATGAAAAATAAACAGCATCCTGAAGGGTTTGTACCAGAACAGTTACCAGGACTTGTCTTCTTTTTTTCCAGCAAGACAACTAAATGTGTTTTCTTTTTAAAGAAAGTAACTAAGTATATTTCTATACATCTTTAGTTGTGTGTATAATAATTAAGAAGTGTATGTACATCTATGTAAGTTCAAAGGGTAGAGATTTGCTCTTTTAATAGATGGAGGAGTTTTTATGGCAGGCAGACAGTTCAAGATAAAGCTGTTCAATGGACAGTCCACTTTAAGTCCAGTCTCTATTACAGCAAAGCGTTGTGTCACAACAGCACAACTGTCTTCTTACTCCTTAACTCAATCACTCAAAATTAAGACTTTGTGGGAGCTACTGCCATGTTCTTCTAAATAAAATTACCACAACCCAATAAACAACTGGTAAAAGAAGAGACAGGTTTAGAATTGAGAGTATATGGTATATCATTGACTGAATCTTGTTGAAATTTTACCATTATACTGATGGAAGAATTCAACCCCTTGTATTTATTTCCTGGTACATTGAATCAGAGCGACATACTTGTAAACAATGGTTCCTGTATAGCACAGGCATAGCAGTACAACAGATTAAATTATCTAACGGCAATGACAACAAAAGACACACTACTTTCACCACCACTTCACTCACAAAAGCTCCGCACACTATTAATCCTCTTAAACACAATTTATAGGGTCTCCACATCGACTGTCCTTCAGCATAAAATTGCATGAAGATTCTTATAGCGTCGTCAAGAGACTAAATTAGCCAAACCGATCTTGCTAATTGGGGAACAGTAAAGTATTCTGTGACTGAATTTTACTAACAAATGAGTAGAAATAAATGGCCAAGCATATTGAATTATTATCTAATCAATAACTGTAATTTAAGATTGGTATTTTTAAGCTACAATGTGGAAGGGTTTGCAGTAAGCTATACTAATGGAAATGAATTTTCTATATTAATGGCCACTATTTCTCACATCTAGAATTCTAATTTGTTCAGATTTTCAGGCACCAAGTCAATTTATGTGGTTTATCTACAATTTCATAAATAAACTTGATACGACACAAACAATTTATAGTTACTATTTCAGCTGAATTCATTGCTGTATCCTCACTTTTGTGGAATTTCTTTCTGAATCAGTCAATTAGTTTACTGTTCTCTACAATATCTGGAATGATTAATTCCACCAGTACTGCAAAACATAAGATAATAATTATGTTTATATATTTATTTTCAAAACTTGTTCTGTATTTCAGTCCTTCTCACATGAAAGTAAAAGACAAAAAAAGATATGATAAACTTAGTTGTGATCTTGTCGAATTAGCTCTGGGATAGTCTGAGGAACTTTGGAAGAATACTGTGTTTAAGGTTTGAAGGAAATTACCTGCTTCTGGATGTTTGAATGCACTGCAATAGAACCTAATACACAGATAGTATACTGCCATCTGCTGTCCAGTATGATATCGTCAAGTACTTAAATTTGCCCAAAACCTCAAAGCGTGAGGTTAACCAAAGTGGTGCTACCACAAACATAACTACTCTGTTACTATAATATTTCATTACTTTTAACTAACTGTAATTTTAACATTATAGTGTAGGCTATCATAGATTGTTGATTGCATTTATCTTTTGTATTTTGTAGGTCCTGTACCTTTATCTTCATTGTGTGAGATTTTGTCTTGCTATTTTATTGCTGGTTTGCTTCTTTTTTTATCGTCGCCCACTTACATGGATATATCTGGTATAGTTACAGTAATGTTTATGATTAGATAGATAGATAGATAGATAGATAGATAGATAGATAGATAGATAGATAGATAGATAGATAGATAGATAGA
>JBAMHX010000015.1:12978748-13004128 GCA_037177515.1 Pseudomugil tenellus
TAGATAGATAGATAGATAGATAGATAGATAGATAGATAGATAGATAGATAGATAGATAGATAGATAGATTTTTATTGTCTCTCCCAAGAGGTGAAACTTAGAAAAGGTCAAGGCTTCACATTTCAACATGTAAAAACACAAACACGAAAAACATGTTAAAAGGAATCAGTGTGTAGGGGGCGAGAGGGGGGAGATAATGTCCATGCAAGTCACTGGTTCCGGTTATGTGTCCAAAACGCGAACAGAATGGGCTTTTTTTATTGGTGGGTTAGTTGGAGGACGAGCAGATCTCTAGCAGATTTCAGATGCCGAAATCTAGACAGCCGACGATAAGTATCACGTTACGGGCAGTGGTCCTCCTTCGCTACAGTTCACTTCACATTTTTCTTGGGGATTGTAGTTTTATGTGCAGTGTGACAGAATAATTCCGGCGACATTGTAAACGCCAGCTCCCATAATTCCGCGGTGGGAGTAAAAGCTGTCGTGTTTCTTTTTTTTTTTTTTTTGTTATTGTTTCTGGTTACTGGAGAAGCGAAGCTAGGAAAGAAAAGAAAAGCACGGTTGTCCTGGACGTGTCCCTCCCCCTCCTGTTGTCTGTCGTTTTCTGACAGACTGAATCCTATGACTGTTTCTCAAACATAAGGGTCGGCTAAACCGTTTGCCGAGTGAGCTTTAAAGGTAAGCCAGACATTAAAACCGAATTGCGTTAATGCGCACAGCTGTCTTTCTGTATTTCTTTCTCTCTTCTGTGGGCTATTCCTGCAACGGATGTTATTACGCGTTTGCTCCAGAAGTTGGGTCGACAAGCATAACGGTGTTCGCTTTACATGTGCTGCAGTTTGGGCCTCAAGCCTTGCGCTGTTAAATATGAACCTTCCAAAAGTTGGTGTAAAATTTCATCTCTGATCATTATTTCCCTTAAATACACTCACTTTTTCCCCTTCAAGTGTAAGTTTAGGGTACGCTACTTTATTTAAAAAACAAAACTATTAACTGTTGTCATCCAGATTAATCAATATCTTCACTAGTATAAATATAAATATGTAAAAGTCTCACTTAATCCACTTATTAGTTGGGCACATACCATCTATACTGGAAGTCATGTGGCAGTGTTAAATTCAACGAGCAAGCAGCTGCGACAAAGGACTCCAAAATCATGGCATGTGTATGTCTGTGGAATCTGAGGCACAAACACCTTGTCCGCATGCTTGCACGTGATCAAGTACAAAAACAAACTATTTCCATACGACCAAAATAGTGACAAAGCTGAGATGTTTCTCAAAGCCCATCTTGGGCTTTAGCTTTGTTGTCTTTTTTTCTAAGTGTGCACGCAGTCACGCTATCTTTTTACACTGAATAAATATTCAGACTCTTGGCTTGCTCATGTTTGCTCGCCAGCTGTCACCTCTCACCTATTTCAGCTCATCTAACCAAACGTCTCAGTTTCTACTTCAAATTTGTATCAAATCCCTGAAACTGTTTGATTGTGTCCCTTTTCCCCTGTTAGGTGCAAAATTGTCTACTTTTGTTTTGTGTTGCCATGGACAAGGATCGGCGGGTGGAGTTTAGAAATGTGGGCTGCAGTTACTTTCCTCAGAGCAGAGTGGATTGTCACTACACACTAAGTTCTCTGCACAAATGGACGAGCAATGATTGGATTGGGCTCTTCAAGGTATTTTAATTTGAACATATGTTACAATCATCAAGTGAATACAGAATATGTATATAACTAAAAAAAAAAATCGGTTTGTTTATGTTTTCTTTATCAGGTGGGATGGTCGTCAGTAAAGGACTATGAAACCTTTGTTTGGGCCCTGGTCCCAACTGACTATCAAGATGGCACAGATGTCAACTGCTGTGTCCATTTCCAGGGTAATCATTGCCCTTATGTTCAAACCATATCAAATTTCCATCGTTTGACACACTGATTCGTATACTGAATATTAATAGTTGTGAATATATAACAAGCCAAAAACTTAGTAGCTGATATAGCATGTTTGTTACTTCTGTCTTAAATAGTGCTTTTGCATATCAACTAAACATTATATGACAATGATTATTTAATAGTTAAAAGACTGCTCTGCTAACTGCTTCTATTCATCAGGAAATATAGTGTTCACTTTGTCTTATGTGTCAGGGCCAGTTGATAAGAAAGTTCTTTGTAAAGGACATTTGCAACAAGTGTTGCGCTGACCTACGGCAATGGTTTATTACTAACATTAGCATAATGTCAGTGCAATTCATAGGGAGAACAAAATTTAAAAAAAAAAAAAACAAAATAAGCTGCTCCTCACCTTTTAAGTGTGAAGATGATTTGCAGTCCATAAATGTTATATGTACATTTTTCGAGTCTGTTTTATTTCCTATTTAATTTTAGTTTTCTGTAGAAATCCAAAGGTTCTGTTGTGGGGTTTGTAGTCTTCTGTAGTTTTGTTTTCCCGTGTAGTACTTTTTGGCTCAATCCTAAACACCTACACCTCCTACACATTAACTCTCCCTTTGCAAAGATCCTGCTATCCACCCATTCACACACTAATGGCGGCACAGCTGTCATAAACACAGGCTTTAGCCTGACCACCAGGACCAACTTGGGGTTCAGTGTCTTGCTCAAGGACACTTTGATATGCAGACTTAACATAGAGCAGGAACTGAACCCATGATCCACTGATCAGAGGTGGGCCATACTATATCTGTGCCACAGCTGCCCAGTTTGTCCCACTGACAGTAAACCACAAAAGTTTAAGGGAGATTAAATTAAACCAATATTTGACCTGTATTTGATTCTTTGAAAACTTGTGAAATCACTTAAAACTATTTAATTACCAATAATTAGATATTATTAACTAAAAATAAACGTATTCATGAAGTTTTTCATATGATCTTAATGTAATTTTGCTTGCTGCAAACAGCGCCTCGCAACCTGAACAACACCACTTGAGCCACACAATAACAAGTCCTCTTCTCTCTGTAGGGAGAGAAGAGGACTTGCCTTTCTTGCCCATCTTATTTTAACCCCTCTATAAGTGTAACTTCATTGGGATTGACACTTAACAGATTTGTAAGGGTGGTGTGTGGGAGTGGTGCACGTTGAGTAATAATTCAGTTAATTCCTTTTTCTTAGCGACAAGCCTCCACCAATTTATGTGGAGCCTATGGCGTTGATGCCATAATCGACCATATGCAGACTTTGCACAAGTATAAATCCAGGTTTAGAATTAATATAGATTAAACTGGAAATCAATAGTGAAGAAAAACTACTACACTGAAATTGGACATAATTCTTTAATGGATGTAGTAGCCATACTGGTTTGTTTGGAATATTGATGAGTTAACCCAAAATTTAGCCCACAATGGCACTCATACAAGTTATTGGTTTGCAACAAGATATTATTGCATGATCTCACAAATCCTTCTAAGAATAATTGCAGTGCAAAACAGTTTGTAGTTTAAGCCATAAATTGTATTAAAAATTGTATTGTGGGAAGGGAATAAAAACAAAACGAAACAGATGTGGTCATAGAGAACTTACAACAGCCTGAATACATCACAGCAGCGTGGTTCCATGAGTCTGGGTGCTTAAATGACCTGTCTGCAATTTAGATCAGTCAACATTTTGTGCATCATGAAACAAAAAATCTGATTAATAATCTCCAAACCAGTGTACTTTTTTTTAATTAAAAAAAACATATTTTATTTGGCTTCCTAACTTTTTTTTACAGAGAAGCCTGACATTGGTACATCTAATTTTAAAATAAGTGTTATGTGAAGTAAATTGTAAAAAATAGGACTATTTTAGAATACAATTATCTTATTGTTTTACTTGATTTTCCTATAACTTCATCTTTTCTATCACCATTTTAGCCTCTTACTTGCCGAAACCCAGCTCCCAAGAGTATGTGTTTGTCTATATTGACGCAACAGGAGAAGTGTGCTCCTACAGCTCCAAGTTCACTTTTAGTGCTCCAAAGCCACTTGAGGATCTTGTAACCCTTGAAGAAGAGTCTCATGGAGGCGACGAAGGCACAGATATACTGTTGGTGGTGCCCAGGGCTGAACTTCTGCAGGTGAGCATAAACAATGAGTTTGTTTTCAGGTGGCATTATGAATGAGACACTGTGTAACTTTTGACCCAAATATTAGCCTAATATGAGTAATAGTGGATGATTTCTGGGGATAATATACAGTGCATGACACACTCAGTGGGGGCTGCCCTCTGCAGAAACCATATATTGCAACTTTGCAGAAGGGAATCCTCTCATGAGATTTTGTGACCTAGTACCCCATGCTTTATATACAAAAAGGGCTCTTCTTTGTGCTACTTTTTCCTCTTCTTCAAACAAAAGTTTGTCATGCCTAAACAAAGTAAGAAGGTCAAACATTTGTGTGTGAGGAGATCAAAAAGAGAAAGCGGGACAGAGACTGTTGCAGAAGAAAGACAAAAGTAGACAGACCTTGGCAAAGAATTATCTTGTTGTAATCTGATGAAAGAACAGTTCGAATACAAATCTGGATTGGGAATAATCTTGCAATATGATATCAAATGAAATCCGCTTTACTGAATAAGAACGGAAGAATCTACTGTTACGAACTGTAAAAAAGAGAGGAGGTGGACACAAGTCATAAGTTACTACAAAAGTTTGTTCTCAAGCAACTCGGCATAAACAGGCAGCGCCTGCACCAGTGATCTCCAAGCCCCAGCCTGGGAGACCCAGAATACAGACTGGTGGAGCTTTTAAGAGGCAGAGCATCACTGGGGTCAGCTGCAAATCAGGGAAGTCAGTGCTGGTGCCGTCACACGACATATCACTAAAGAATAAATAAAAACACTTATTTATTTTCAGGATGAATTAAAAAAAATAAGGCTCTTCAGTAAAACTTTTGAATATTGATATATCGTCACACAAAGTATTGTCATATTTCGATATATTGACATTTTCTTATATTCCTATCATTTAATGCCTCCGTATTAAAACAAGAGCACAAACTTGTTTTTCCTGCTTGTTGTCAGAGTCGGCTGCAGGAATGTCTGCAAGAGCGTGCTGAGCTGTTGCAGGTACAGGAAGCATCAAAAAAGAAAAGGGAAAAAGAGAAGGAGGAACATAAGAGGGCAAAGGAGGCCTGGGAAAGACAACGGAAAGGATTAGAATATGATATCGCCAAACTTCAGGAAGAGCAGAAGCGGAGCCTAGAGAAGATTATGGAGATGGAGAACCAACAGAAGGTGATGTACGGTCAGAAACAAACATTTGTAATATTTTTCCCCTTTGCTACTTCCATGCTGTCTCTTGCTTGTATTCTCATAACATTTCAACTGTAATAATTTCACTCGATAGAAATACAGAAAATTGTTTTTGTTACTATATTAACTGCTTGTAGAGCTGTGTAAAAACTGAAATAAATTATCTGGTCATTTAGGAGAAGCAGGCTTTAGGAGAATCACTGGCCCAGGAGAAAACTGCTTTGATGGATGCTCAGAAAGCAAGTGAAGTGCGAATTAGAGAGTTAGAGATTGACATCAAAAACATGACACGGAGAGCTGTGGAAAGGGAGACAGAGTTGGAGAGGTTTGGCACGTTCACTTCTTTTGGTTTTATTAGTCTTGTGAATATTTTTGATTGTCCATAACCAAATGTTGGTTTGCAGGATAAAGGAAAGAGCCAAGAGGACAGGCAATCTGATAAAAGAAGAGGAGAATGAGAGAAAAAGCCTACAGGTAGTTACAACACATGCTCTGTAACATTATAAAATATCGCTGTTGATCTTTTCTTCTCTATTTATATTTCCCATCTGAATCATGCATGTTTTTCCCTTAGATAAAGCTGGAACAGACAGAGGCAGAGCTCAGGACTCTTTCTAAAGAGTTCCAGGGTCTGAGGAACTCCCTTGCACAGAGAGATACCAGTGTCCTGCAGCTCCAAAACACAATCACTACCCTCACACAAAAACTCAGAACTGCCCACAGGAAAGAGGTCTGGCATTTTGGGGATTTTGCTCATTTTAGCTGTCAAGTAAACATGTTATGTACAGTGTTTATCTCTTGTTTATTATTTCAGTACATCTTAAAATGTCACTAGAATTGGCTTAAAAACAATACAGCTATTTTACATTAGTTTTTTGTTTGGTAGACATATTACCTACATTTCACCTACAATGATATGATACAGTGAGCCTTCTCGTTGCTTTATCAACAGACGGAGAGTGAGACATCACTGAAGGAAATGCGGAACCTGCGAGAGCGTCTGCACATGAATGAGTGTGCAGCAGAAGGCTTAAAGAGTGATTTAAGTTCCATGGTAGCCCAAAGGGATCATGGGCAGGCTGAACTGCACCAGGCTCGTCTGCAAGCTGCCCAACTCACCCTTCAGCTTGCAGATTCCAGTTTAGCCCTGAGAGAAGGAAGAGCCCAATGGGCTCAGGAGAGGCAGAATCTTCAGCAGACTGTAGAGGTAATGCAATGCTACAGAGCTTAGCATTTTAAGAATTTATAGGTGGAAGTTGCGATTAGTTTTACACACAGTCCAGAGGCATTACTGCATTAAAGTGGGGAGGAGGGGTTTTGTGTAATAACCAGCAATGGCAATTAATTGGGTGCGTGTCACAAAAACAGATGCACCAGGAGCATTTAGAGAAAGTCAACACAGAGATGCAAAGGATGGAGGAGAGCTTGCAGGAAGAAAGGATGGACAGAGTGAAACTTGAAGTTGAACTTGGAAGAGAAAAAGATTGCAATCGGGTGAGAGACAGTACATTATTTCATGTCTTCGATGGTCGTAAGGCCTCTCAACCTCGATAGAAATAAGAAGCAGATGTTTTCAGAAATTGCTGTGAGAACTGTGTGACAGTTAACCTGTTCACACCTCATTACCTCACATATGTATAAAATTGTTATGATATATTATATCCTTCTGTTTTGTGATATGTGGTCTGCAGGTTCAGCTGAGTGAAACCCACAGAGAGCTCCAGGAGCTGAAAGCTAGCCTAAGGGTTGCCCAAAAAGAGAAGGAACAGCTACTGGCAGAGAAACAGGTTAAAAAATGTGCTTGATCTGCTGCATGAGAGCAGAAATTGTTCTAAAAACCTAGCTATTTAATCAGTTTGTATTTAACAATGTAAGTTTATACTGTCAGGGATAGTTGATCACATATTTGTTGCTATTAAGATTTAGTTTAGAATTTGAGACAAATTTAGGTACCTTAGTTAAATACATGCTAGTTATTTCTTTTCTAAGTATCTTGGGTACAATAATTTTATATCATGAAGCATACTCGTATAACAACAGGTAAACTAGTATTGTGAATGCCCCAGGTGTTGGAAATTGTCTCTCTGTTGTTGCTCTCATATTATAGTGCAATATAAATTGTTTATAGTGCAATATAAAAAAGCAGATTTCAGGGCAGTCAGCACTGTGCCTGTTAATGTGCCTGCATAGTTTTTGTTGCCTAACCAGTGTCACATTTGCCAGATACAGGCAAAGTAAATACTCAGTGTTTTTAAAATTAGTGTCCAGCTTCATGTTAATATTGGCCAAATGGGAATGTTGCAGGCAGTCTGTGGAATAAGATATAAAAAAGATAAAATGTTAATCGCATAGGGATAGTACTGTTTATATAATAATAAAAGTTATATTTTTGTGTTTATTGTGTAGCAGTTTTATGTGGCTTTGGCTTGAAGAAGTCAAACCATATAAGGGTTATAAAGGTGATGGCTGCTGAAGTCCCACCATGGTTTGGGATATGATTCCTGTACTTTCACACTGCAGGAATTGATGGAGCACATCTGTCAATTGGAGCAGAAAGTGGGAAGAGTGGCCAGTGCCAGGTGGTATGCTGCTCAGACTGCCTCTGCAGGTAAATCGAGTTCCAAATTTATCTACTATAAGCTTTGCAGGTGTTAACGACAAAAGTGTTACCAGATATCACTCAAGAAATCTGCTTTAAATGTTCAGCATGGTTGATGTAAGAGCAGTGCTACAAATGACTTATTATTTTGTGTCTTCCCATGTGTTGTCTTTGCAGAGAGTCCTGACGCTGCATTATATGACTCTGAAGATGAAAGCTCAGAAGCTTTGCAGATCCTCAATCCGCCAAGACCTCTGGGACACTACAACCTGTGTGAGCACAGCCACTCGGACTCTTTGCTCCTCTCAACTCCCCCTCTCTCCCCCAAGGAGATGGATAGGAGTACAGTGGTCATCAGCCAGCCCACCCCACTCTCCTTGCCACACCAGGCCAATGTGGACACTCACAGCTCTGATTCGGTGAGACACACCATCGGAGACATTCATTATCGCCGCAGCGTAATTATATATGACACTGAAACAGAGCTGTGTCCTCATGCAGATAAGCAGGCATTCCAGTTAAACATGAGCAGTGGGTCGTTTGATATAGACATTATCTCGTGCAAGCAATTAGGTGGCTAGTCTGCAAGTTATTAAACTGTAATAGCTGCTGGAGTTAAGTGTCCATGTGTGTGTTTTTGTGTGTGGTCTTCTGGTATTTAGGAGGAGGAAGCTGATCCACTTCAGTGTGAAAGGAGCAGCTTAGAAGAGGAAACGGCACTTTTGTTGCCTGAGCACACAGACGCTGTTCTAAGGTAAAAACCTGCCACTGCAAACATAACCATTTATAGAGCATTCTGTGTGTAATTATTTAACCCTTTATTGGGCAAATGACCATATTCGATTATTTTATTGGACATACAAAGCAGATCTGCATGCTAGTCCATGAAATTATAGAACCATGCTGAGTTCTACACCAGTAGAACTCAGTCATCAAACATCTGGCTACATCTGTTTCACTGAGAACGGACTCCAGCATAATATTGAAATGCTGTTTGTACTGATCTCTAGCTACTGTATAACTTTTGTTATTTTGGAAAAAAGTATAAAATTTTCCAAGTATTGCAATAATATCCAATGTTATAACACTTTTTGTAGTTGAAATTTTAAAATTCCAACTATTTCAATGAGTGCCAGATATAGGCATAAAGACACACAGAAAAAGGAAAATTGATTGCCTTCTCCTTATGTATACTTATTGAAATATCCTAGATTAAAGAGTTTTCAACATTACAAGATATACTGTATGCAAACTGTATATAATATTAATTTCTCTGCAGAGCAAGTACTTCAAATTGTGATATTGTATTTTGTTTAGGATTTGTCATAAGCAACCTTTACTTAAAACAAGTATTTGCATTGTCAAAGAAGTACTTTTACTTAAGTTCGGGAGAGCTGTTTTCAGTTAGAGTCCTTTTTGGTTTTAACGTGCATCACATATAAACACTGGAAAGTATTTAATGTTGCAAATTAAATAATCGCTCATAAACTGCTAGTGTTATAGACTGAAATGCAATGCAATAAAGCTTACCAGCACTGAAAACATAATGAAGGGTATTCCTTGAATAAAAACTGTCAGAGAGCTAAACAAGTGATGATATGATGATCTCAAGTTTAGCACAGGGGAAAATTTAATGTTGAAAAACTGAGATTTGCACTTATGACTGTGTATGAAAAATTGGATTTGACTTTTTTGTTATGCTGGTTGATTTTAAACACCAGCAAGGCTTTCATGTTCATGTTTTATCATTTCATGACAATGATTTGTGTGTACAGTCCTGATCTGTCAAGTGAGACTGAAACACAACCAAACCACCAGATAGTTATCAGGGAGTTTGAATTTTCAGATTTTTCCCTGAGATGTAGACAAGTAGCAGCAGCAAGTCTATACAAATGAAAAAATGTGTTGATATACCAATACTTGAAATTGCAAGCAAAGCACAGCACCCGAGTCAGTATAATTAGCTACTTTCAGTCTTTGACTTCACAGAAAAGTTGCGCAATTATTTCAAAGCCTGCAAATACACGTAGGCTTATGCAGCCTGTTTTTTATGGTAAAAGGGTGACTATGGCCAGAAGATGGAAGTTTTGAATATGAGGTCATAAAAGAAGTTGAGTAAGGGCGAAGTGGGGGAGACTGAGACACAGCTGAAATGTGGGGGAGAGAAAGGAGGACAAGGGGACAGACAAGTTGACAGCAAGCTGTAGTAATGATTTACCTGAGGGGTGTACTGTAGTCACGGGCCAATTTTCAGCATCATTAAGGCTCTCGCTCTCCCATTCATCCACTCTTTCAGCCTCGACTCCTTTTTTTAAACAGTGTGTGTTTCTTTCAGTTTCAACATACACACACTCTGCCTTGTGTCTTTCTTCCAGTGATCTTGCCGACACTTCACTATGGTAACCAGTTGATGTCTAGCTGTGGCTACAGCAAGTAATCAAAGACAGTCCAAGGAAGACTTTGTTGGAGTTTGGTGTTTTCCACTAAAAAGCACATAAATTGCTTACTTAAAACAAGCAAAATATTAATATGCAATTTCACCACACCTGCTGTATACCTTGTTTTTTTCCTCTCCAGACTGTTGTGGCAGGTCAGCACCATGTTTACGACTGACATACGACTGGTACACAATTTGAAGCAGGAGGCTTTGGGTGTGGGTGCTGGCATTTGAGTTTGTGCACTGTAGAACAATGATTTCTGTTGAATCATTGCCATGTCAAGAGCTTTACGATGGATGATATGTCGTTTTTATGGCAATTGTGATTAAGAGTCATGACAGGCACTGTAATTATGATGTTTTGTTCAGGCCAGGCTCCACTTGAAATCACAGCAAAACTCTGTTCTAGCATTAAATTTTCAACTGCTTCTTTAGGCACTTTTCATGGCAGCATAAAGCAATGATACAGGATCATGATAAAATACATAGCAATAATGTAGTTCTGTGACATCATATTTCTCTTCCATTTACTCAGAACTAAGATCTGATATGCACTTTCTTGTACACAATAGCAGTTCCATGTCATCTATATGCTGTTAAGGCGATTTAGTAGTGAAGTGAAAGCTTATTGAGCTGATTAATGCCTGTTAAGATAAATGCCACATGCAATTTATACATGAGAAACTACATATCATCATTATTACTGAACTGTTGTGTGCTAACTTTCAAATCAGCTGCATTATCTGTTAAGAAAACAGGATCTAGCTTTTTATAATTATTAAAATTCACTTGCTGTTCAGTTGAATACATTTCCATTAGCCTTTGCTATATTATCAAATCATGCAGTTCTAAATTTGTGCCTAAAATAATAAAGTAGAAGTCAGAGGAAATTGTCTTTATGTATTCTGACATCAGCATTTAGGTGTTGATATTTCCCCTTCCCCCTATGGCAAATATACTGCCTAGTAAAATTTGCAGCCTGCATTTTAATCAATACTGTATGCATTTTTCATGATTTTCTATGTATAATTAACTTGAGTTATGCTGCAATTAAACAATATCCTGCTTTAGTTTGAAATAGAAGTACAGTTTGTGCAATGTTGCAAACAAAATTTCCCCTGCTTGGCAAAACTTTGCTTTAGATACATTTGATGTTTTTTGCTGTAGTTGCACCTTATTTTTTTACTATGAAAGAGTTTTTAGATGAAACTTTGATATATGGATACTTAATGTCAGTTTTGTGCTTTCATTATTATTACAATTCCTAGCTTCTGTGTTGTTTACTCATATTTTAAATACATTTGATGTTTTACTTTCTGCTTTCAAATACTCATATAAGCTCTATTAAATGTAATATTTGAAAATATTGCAAAATATTGGTGCTAATGAAAGGGAATGATACCAGCTGGTTATGCTTAAGTGATATGGAAAAATATGCTAAATATTTCAATAAGAGGAGAAGCATTAAAATCAAATTACATGTCTTTCAATTTTATTATTCTTGTCTTGCCATGGTTAGATGACATTTAATTCTCTATATTATTCTCTATTTGGAGGTTTTTAAGTTTTATTTTTCCAGAAGATGGCACACAAAATGCACCCCCTGTAATCTTTGTTTGTAGTTGTACTGACTTTTATGTCTAAAGGATTTTTGTTGGGTCACTGGGAGTGCTCTCTGCTACACACTGCAGTGGAGGTCCAATAGGTTATGGTTTGTTTTGAAGTGTTGTGTATGAAGGTCATCCCACATGTACACCTCTTTGTATTTTCTTTCACAGTCATGTAACAAGTTTGAGTGGGGTTTAGCTCAATAAAAATATATTTATCACGGGAGCATATTTTTCTTATTCTCACCAAAGATTATTGCAACATTTAGATCCTCACATGACATTTAACTGGTAATTAACTATCTAATATCTTTTTGCAAAGCCATATAAGCCATACTCCCCTTTGGCTCATTGTCTATTTTGTATATATTTCTCATTCTGAATGTTCTCTATACTCATCTTTGGCTCGCCTCAGGGCTGGCCTCCTCATCGTCTTCATCCTTGTGTCTTCCCAGTTCTACGGCAGTCTTCTCTCTCATTTAAACTCTTCTCCTGCCCCCCTACCACACTCCTTCCATCTTAAGTCTGGGGTGACGATAGCTAATTATAAAATCAATGATGCTGGGCTGCCTAGTTTATAGCCCCCTCTAAAACCTTAACTGGGAAATCACTGTGGGATTGATGACTCCCTCTCCCTTTATCTCTTTTAATTAGAAATGTAAAAGATATGAAGAGCCAGAGGCCAGAACACATCTCCTAGTTTTTATGACCTCAACGCCTTCCTGCCCAGCACAAGCACCCCTTCCCCAAATCGCTCCCTTCTACCTGGGCTTGTTTATTTTCTCGTTCTCCTGCCACAGCTCCACTTTCAAATGCATGTCCTTACCTTTCTATTCACTTTCTCCGTTTAATTCTACCATAGTTGGTGTGGCTTTGTGGTCATGTAGAGGTCGAGGATGGTGTTACATTTCTACTCTTATATACTTAAAAGCATTTCTCACGTTTCCCTCACCTCTCCTGTCTTCCCTTGACTGATTCTGAGCTCTTTGTGGTTATGCTCATATGTAACGAACGACAAACATGTCCTTTTGTCTGTTCTGACCCAAGCAGAACACCGTAAATGATGTATTATTTGACATGATGACCCTGCTCCCAACTTCTATTCAGCTTATGATATATTTATCTGTATATAATGTGGTACACAGAGGAAAAAAATCAAATTCATCACATAAAACCCAGGTCAAATGCACCTCTCTGTGACTCAGGCAAACTTGCCTATGTTCAAAGTAGATTCTCTCTTTGCTTTTAAATATTCAAATGAATTTCTTTGGTGGGTTACATTTGTGATCTGTTTTTATGGATTCTTTACTGTTTTTTGTCAATAATGGATAACCTGTAGCTGTAGGAAAAATACATAAAAATCTGCACGTTAATAATTTCTTTTAAATTTGTACTTAGTTCTAATACAAATGTAATCTAGTTTTTATGTTTTCATCCTTTTTCCATCTCACTTTCAAAGTAGTTACTTCATTTAGCATTTCTAATATGTAATGATGAGTAGACATAAATTAAACAATGTCCTTGAAATTCCTCCAAGTATGCACCAAGTCTCTCCATGGGTTACCACGGCAACACTTTGAATGGTTCACAGTATATGAGGCAATTTGATTGTTCCTTGTAAAATAGTGTATAATGTATGGGCCTTATTTTAATTCCAGTCTGGCGTTATTGATCTGTCTTTAATGATGGTTAATTAAAGCAATTGTATAATTGATAGGATCTCATCTCTGTTTATCACCCTCTTCTGATTCTCTTTGACTCTCTATTAATAAAATCAGGGTCAAGAATTAGTATCCCACGCCAACACACTGAAAAAAACGAGATGTTTACTATCAGCAACCCTTTAGGGTTCCTGCTCGAATAAGATAAGACAATAATGCCTTTGATTGTCATATAGATAAATCAGGATTGTTTGAGATGTGTTTACAAGACAAACTTGAAAAATGTTAAAGGACATCTTGGTTTCTCTTTTTAATTTATTCCCAGGGTTTTTGGCATTAATGTGTTGATTCTGAGTTAAGTATAAAGCTTTAACACTATTTTTTTCATTTAACTGCTCTTGTAGAAGTGTTGGGGATCCATGTGACTCTTCTTTAAACTCAAATTGTGCAGCATTTAGTGCATGCTGGGCTACTTTATGGACTGAAGACATATTTTTTACCCCTAGCAAAGCTATTACAAATTATTTACCATAGATTGATTTAGTTTTCATGCAATTAAGTCTGTGATCAATGAAGCATAATAAATTGCAGAAAAATGCTCATCACAACATTATAACTGAATGATATTTTAATATCTTTTACTATTATTTCAGCTCATCTCTGATGCTATCAGCTACATGGCTTAGGGGGGAAGAGGTCACCATGGCTTTCCTTTTTAATTCCCTCCCTTTGGAGTTTTAAAGTTGAATTTTTCTCATTTCTTTTATTTCTTTTCCCATTTCAAGTTGTAGACTGCTTTAAAGCTCTCCCAATAGATGGATGTGCATTTCCTTTTATTCAACTGAGAAGTAGAACTACAGGAAAGAGCAATTCTAAGATTTTCATTATACCACCTGCTCGTCTCTAACAGCCGGGTGAACAAATCTTAAGAGCGGACCTTTATCTGATGTCCTTGTTCAGCAGGAGGCTGTAATTTATTAGCCCTGGCTCTCCATGATCCAACAGACCCAACTCCTGTCCTCTGAGCAATGCTGTGGGAGGCACACTCTGCATCTACAGTGCAAGAGCTCCCTCTACTGCTGTATTTTGGTAAGATATACTTGCTTTGTGTGCAAGTACAATCGCTTGTCCTGCAAGGAAGAGAAAATGCAACAAACATCCAATGCCTTCACAAAAGTAGTTTATTGTGCCTTTTTACTGTTTTATATGGCTTTTTCTTTGTATGACAAGAGTTGACATAAACAAAGGTGGGACAACATGTTAACCATGTTGAAGAAAACAAAAACGTAAGACAAAATAATCTCAATGTTCTGCCAGCATGACCATCACTAGCATCATGACAGTCCTGCAGAGGGAGGAGGGATGAGTTCATCACACATGAATTTCTGTGTGACAGCACCATGTGAAGGACATCCAACCCCAATGACCGAAGACCTGTTAAAGCATTCACACACTCGCACATGCTCACACACAAACAAAAATGAACTGCCAATGCTTGGAAGACAAGTGTCACTGTCATAAAGAAATGTTCATATTGCTTCAAAATAATAATAAAAAAACATCTGTATTGCGTATCATCCATGCTTTCCCAGCTGATCTCTCACTGTGGCAAAATTTTAAAAAAGTAATATATAAGAAGATACAATCTTCTGCATTTTTAAAAAATGAAGGGAGAATATAAACAGGATTCCAAGATGATATCATGACTTTAGGGACGAGAAGGCAGGCTCCTGCATGGATGCTAGCATGAACCCAGGTGGGGCAATGATGATTAAAAAACAATAAGCATCCTCGTTCTAAAGACTTGGACTGGCACCCATGCTGTTCTTCAGACTGGTTGCCTTCAATGTATATACAATGGGGTTTGAGAATCCATACATAGTCAAGAAAACACACATAAATATTGCCTGTTTCTAGCTTCCCTAAAAAGCAGCTAGGGTTTGGTCCTCACTGAAAAGCCCTGAGTCTGATTAGATAATGTCTTCCATTAGAATTCCTGCTTTAGGTTTGCATATGCCTTTAAAAAAATTGAAGCAGCTATGCTGCTATGTGTGGAAGTTTGTGTTGAGGCTGACTGTATGAATTCATCCACTGACATCACCGGGGAGTGCTCTAAGATTGGTTGTATTTATTATGTTGATGTTACCATCAGTTCGACACAGAAGTGCTACATATGTGGTCTAAATCACCATACCAGTACTCTGGGACAGGTTGGCATATCTGCTACCACTGAAAATAAATTGGAAGGAGTGTGTATGTGTGTTTGCTGTAAGGTTACACTGCCTGTATGCTTGAGAGTGTATTATTAGTGCATGTAAGAGGGAGCACATTGATGTGAGGATTGCATGGTTGCTAGAGTCCCTGCCAGTGGCTGGACTCAGCTTCATAGATAACTTTTTCAAACTTTGGCACAAAGATATTTCTTTCATTGACAGCATAAGTCGGCTGCAACCACAACAAAATAGAATAATGCCAATTCCCTGATAACAGAAACCGATTAAGTCATTTGAACATAATAATAGTCCTCTCGATTGATTATCTTTGACATCCACAGTGAGCCATAGTGCTCAAAAAAGCCCGAGCTAAGCATATGTTGCTGATAAGGAAGACCCAGCCAGTTTTAATTACCCTTCTTTCCCTCTGAATATCTTCTCAGGAAAGCTCTTCAAAGAAAAACATGTCTAAAGGATTCATATATGAAACCAGATTAACACATACAAGACAAAATATAATGGTATATAGATATGTATGGACTTCATAAACTCAAAAAAAGAAAATATTGAAAAGCAATAAACACAAAGAAAAAAGGGTTAGCATACTCAATTTGGTTTTGTCCTTTACTCTTTTTTTTTTTGTAATGTGCTTGTTGTAAACCATCTCAAAAAAAGCAATTGCTCGGTTCTTGTTACTGGTTATTCCATTCCTCTACTTAGATATAAACAACACAAATAATGGGAAAATAATAATAAAAAAAATCAGCTTTCTCAAAGAGGTTTTGTTCTTTTTGTCATGTTTACTTCCCTCGTGGCTATGTCAAGAGTTCATATGGTTCACGGCCATCTCCCCTTGACTTTCTGGAGTTCTCTAGTCATGGACCATGTGGCCTGAGTTAGAAGTGTCTGTGCACTTAAGGCTCTGCTGTGCTCCGCTGACGAAGACACAGTGATGTGCAGTAAATAGAGCGGCAGGGGGGCAAGAGAAGGCCAGCATTTTTCAAGGTGGGAGAGTGAGGTTGTGCTGCATGTCTGTATGTTTATATGTGAATTTGTTTGTGTGTGTTTGTAGAACCTGTATTTGTGTGAGTATGTATGTCCACAACATGCTCTGTTCACTGCGCTCTCCCAACAAGGCCTTTCCTTGACCCATCCAAGTTATCCAAAACCCCCCAGGGCTCCCCATCACTGTCCGAGCCCCTGTCTCGCTCCTCATCTCCAACATCGTCATCATCGTCTTCATCTTCCTCTTCTGGTGAAGGCTCACTGCCGTTTTCTGTAACCCAGCTGTCATCCTCTTCATCTGCCTCTTGCTTTAGGACCAGTGCTGGTGCTGGTTGTGGTGGTGGAGGGGGTGGCAGTGGAGGAGGCAAGCTCTCGTTATCGGTTTGGTCATCAAAGGCCTCTGGGTTCTCAAGCATCTCCCTGATTAAAGGAGGCATTGGACCTGGGATCTCCATTTTAAGAGTAATAGCTCTTTCTGCTCCTGGAAACAAAAGGGTAGAAATAAACAAACATTTAGGAAGTCAACAACACTATTCCTGTGCAAGTTAAATGCCCAAAGACAGATTTTTATAATCTAATAATATCTAGTATTCTTCTCATCTTTTTAGCCAAAAAGAAGAGAAGAAAAATAAACCAAAGATGGGTAAACAAGATATTCACCAAACTCACATAAAGATCACATGACTTTGTGTTTTGTTAGGTTTTGCAATAAGAAATAAAATATTTAAGAAAGGGATCAAACTTAAGACCTATTTGGAAACGATGCAGACCAACTCTACTGCTAATATTTTAAAAAGTTAGAGTAAACACTTTGGCTTTGGATTTGTTCATGTAAACCTAATGTACATACAGAAGCTGATTACAACAGTAAATGCAAGTTCTATTGTTAATGAAGCATGATGAATGTCTAATCAGTGTTCCGAAATCAAATCAAAATAATCATTTACTGTGATTTTCCTAAATAGTTGACCCAAACGACATAATTTTCAAGTTATCAACCGATGGTGTGATTCAAATGTATCTGAACAAACCTCCCAATGATAAAAGTATTTTTTTTCAAGAAGAAAAACTCTTCCAAATTATTATGCACAACAGTTTCAACACATTTAATAGGCTGTACGAACTAAATGTAGCCATTTCCTGCATTTTCAGAATTAGGAGCTCATATCGAAATCAAAATCTAGTCCTGTCAAAAACATCTGAACAGGTAAAGTTATTTTTTTAAAATAGCACCCTTTATTTGACAGCAGCATCACAGTTCTTGAATCCATTAAGGAGCTTAAGTTTTTGGAAAGTTTCTGCCTGAATTTCTTTGCAGGATGTTAGAATAACCTCCCAGAGCTGCTATTTTTATATTTGTGAACTGCCTCCCACCCTCATTGATGCTAAAAAAGGTTTTCAATAGGGTTGAGGTCAGGGGAGGCTGGGGGCCACTTGATGAGTTCCTCTCCTTTTATGCCTAGCAGCCAGTGATGCAGAGGTTTATCTTGCAGCACGGGATTGTGGACTGTCATGTATGAAGATGACTTTGTTGTGAAAAGCACAATTCTTCTTTTTTGTTACCATGAAAGCATGTGGTCATTCAGAAACTCTACATACTTTTGAGAGGTCATGTTCACACTTTCAGGGACCAACTATCTCTGTCCCTATGATTCTGACCCAAAACGTGACTCTGCCACCCCCTTATCAAAGTCGCAGGTTTGTTGGCACATGGTGGCATCCTCCAAACCGTTCATTTGTGCAATCCAGAGTTGCATGGCACTCATCGAATAATGAAATTTGAAAATGAGTCATGTATATTTGGTCCTACTGCAGCCATTTCTGGTTATGAGCATTGCTTAGGGTTGGCAGAACAGAGGCTTAATGCATCACTGCAAACCCTTTGAGAATTCTGCTCCTTGATGCTTGCGGGGTTTTAGGGGGACTAGCAGATTCAAATACCAGTTTCCTGCTTGTAATGTCATTTTAGCAGCTGTCTTTTTATTCGATTTTTTGTCTGGCAGAAACCCTCCTCATTGCACCTTTATCTGTACAAACCTGAATGATCTGAATCTGCAACAAATCTCTTAATAATGATGATCACACTTAAGTTTTCATGAAATTAATAAAGTTGTCATATCTTGTCCAAAGTTTCTAACTATTTTATGCTTTTACACCACAGAAAAGTCAATTTTCTTTATCATATTTCTTACAAATGCTAGTCTGCTTAATAATGTGGAAAGTCGTCCTTAAGTAGTCTTTCATTTTTTAACCTGGTAAACTATTCATCACAGTCTGAGACTAATTTTAGTGATCCAAAGAACCCTTTGAAATAATACCATCCATGAGTTTAATTAAAAAACAAAGATATTAATGTTACAAACACTTAAATACAATTTGCACAAAAATTTGACACAGTGAAGTAACAAGATGCAGATTGCAACCAACAAAAGTTCTTTTTAGCCCTGTGATTGACTGGCAACCTGTCCACGGTGTACTTCTTTGTGCCTTCTAATTGCTGGGTAGGCTCAAGCATCCCTGCAAAACTGAACTGTACTGAACTGAACTGAAGTAAAGATTAAAAACAAACGAAAAAATACATCTAGAAATGTGGATTTGTTGATTCCTTGAGGGAGATCATTTAGCTTTTCCTGGCATAAAAATAATAAATTGGTCTGATATACTGACCCTTTGTACTGATGCCCCTGAGGTCAGTGATTTTCATCAGCATGCGGGGGAACATGTGGGGTTTGTTGGGACGACGGCGACGAGCATAGATCTTAAGAGCCTCAAGAAGAGGCTCTTGCAGCTTATCCACTTTTTGGGGCTCCTCTAGATCCATGCGGTCTGATGGATGACACAAAATTATTTTTAAATTAAGTTATAAACATTCTCTGCATTGTTAAAACTAATTTAGCATATGAAGACAAATATTCTGTGAAAAACATGAACACATTTAAAAAATTAACTGATAAGCAACAGCTACTTTTTCATTAAGACTAATTGAATCCATTCACATGTGTATGGTGCAGTACCTCCACAGATGAGGCAGATGGCACTGAGGAGACCAGTTTCTGTGTCATCCATCTCCAGCGGTAGAAGTTGCCCAGCAAAGGCAAACACCAGGTCTGTGAGTGGTCCAAACCCAGCATTGTGCATTTGGGTTCGGTTCAGAGTCAACCCATCTGAAAAGGTCATAGTGTCCTGTTCTGGGGTGTATCGTGTGCAGATTCTCAACATCTATAAACATGGAACATAATAAAATCAATGGCTTCCAACACAAAAAAGAAAAAAAATCTGATAAAGGTACATAACTTAACATGAGCTCAAGACATTTGTTTTCTCCTAGCCTTACACACTGCGGTGCCTTGTAAACTTCCCTACATTACCACTGTTGTCCAGCAGATGCCATACTCTCATCTCTACATACATTTTTTTTTCATGTATCTCTAAAGTTGAGCGATGAATCAATAAAATCAATCATAAAATGCTCCTCACCAGTATGTCCAGGCAGGCTGACTTCAGTAGAGTGATTTGATCAGCTATGGTGAGGGTGGTGAAACCTGGCAGCCGCTTGGCAAATTCCACAATCTTGATAATGCATTTAGTGGAGAGCTCACTGAACTTGTCCCACAATCCCAGATCCAACTGAACACGATGATCTGAGCTAGAGTTCTGAAAACACACCAAATCCCCCAAATTTTAGCATTTTATACCTGACGAAGTATGAAACCCTGTTTGCTAAGGCAAGTGTGTCAGACTTTCACAAAACATTCACATTTTCCATCAGTCAAATTAAAAAGATCTAATTATATTTTGTAATTAACATTCAGAGGTCACAATGACGTCTTAATGGGGAATTATTACTAGTTATCCCACCATCATGTTGGAAAAGGTACAGTAACTGTTTGTCTTTGCTTGCATTGTAGGAGTTGTTTGTGGCAGAATAGCTTGAAAAATGTTCACACATGCATTGTGAGTTAAATCATACATACGAGTATATGTTTATGACTTACAGTGGTATATTTTCCAAGTTGGCAAAGTGATGGGAAAGTTTCTTGATGAGCTTTGCTGACTTTATTTACCAACTCCTCGAGCTCTCCACTTAGCTCATAGCTCTCGGGCAGCACCACCTCCTCCTTCACATCCTTCTTCTTCTTGTTTCTGTCATTACGCACAGCTGCATAAATGAATGAAATAAAGCTATAAAATACATATTAAAAATCCTTTAAAAAATCCTGTTTTTTTTCTTCAGACATCAGCAAAAGAATGTTAATTCTGTTTTTGATTATATGCACTGCATATTGAGGATCTATCACCAAAATCAACGATGTGATGCCTATTCATATTAACTGAGTGACAACAGAAGAGGCTTCACTTGGCATTAACTACTTACATCAGCTATCTCTTATCATCAACTTGCTTCCTTGTCAATCTCTCTCTTCACTGATGCACACAAGCCAATCTACTCTATTCCACTCTACCTCCTCTCCATCCTCCACCTCCCATACTTTCCTTCCTCTCAGGATATCCAGTAATAGCAGAGGCACAATGTGATCCCGGTCTTAACACACATCCCACACAAACATTACACCCACATACAAGTCCCACGGGCTGTATGAAGGACAAGAAACTGCCACTCATTGTACACACTGCCATCTACTCAAAATGGCAAACTAAATACAGGCAAAAACAGGGTCTTTGATCCTGCAAACAGCATGAATACTGCTGCAATTATCTCTGTCATAACTTTAAATCTTGTTTTCTCCTGTGTTGTCTTTATGAATGAAAGTAGTGTCTTTTGCTGGCCAGAGGGGTGAGGTTTTGTGGTGAACAGGAAGTCAGATTCATTTTCTAAAACGATTAGTCATATGATTGGTACAGTGCCCAACCTCGCCCTGATCACCACCCCTGGTAGACTCATCATCTGCTTCTTTCTCTGCTGCAATAAGAGACCAGCTAAAAAACAATCTCCAGCCTAATGTCCACAAATAAAATAACACCAGGCGGATAAAAATCTTAAGCAGAGAATATCTCAATTTTCAACTGTTTCTCTAAAACTTTTTAGTACTGATGGACTCACCTTCTTTGGACATGCCGACCTCAAAGCACTTCTGCAGCCTGCAGTACTGACAGCGGTTGCGTGTGACCTTGTTAATCTGGCAGTTCTTGTCTCGGTGGCAGGTGTACACCATGTTCTTCTGGATACTGCGACGGAAAAAACCCTGAAGCATCAGGAAGCAAGAGACAAAAGGGGACAGAATAAGAGAAGGATGGTGTGTATTATAATTATCAAGTGAATGATATGACATTTCAATGTGTCTAGATTGTTAAAAGGCTCTCTCCATCTTAGCTTAGAAAATAATCATACTTTGTCAAATTTTTAAAAAACTGTCTTGGTATATGTAATATATTCAGACAGAGCAAAGCTCAAAATAACCTGTCAGGTTTCTCTCACCTTGCAACCCTCACAGGAGCTGACCCCATAGTGGTACCCTGAGGACTTGTCCTGGCACACAAAACAGGGCTTGTAGACACGAGGTGGGGGAGGTGGAGATGGAGAACTGGGTACCATCTCCTCTGAACTAGTGCTTTGGGTCTCCACCGCTGTGGAGAAAAGAAAAAACAGCACAGCACATGAGCATGTGCTTTTCACTAATCATTATCCTACAGCTATGGTTCAGTTTACAAAGAGCTTATGCACATTTGTGAGTTAATGTAGCAGATGTGTATGGCTGAATTTGTCAGACTGTACTCAGACATGACAGTTTACACCCATTCTTTTCTCTGTCAGAAAAACTAAGTAACTGTTGTTTTATCATTTATTCTGGAGATAAATTCAGATAAACGATGACAATTTTTACCTTGTCTCTACGTGAAACAAAATTGATAAGATAGAAGCCTGACAGAGATATGACTTACGAGCAGCAAGCTTTTCCTGGCACTAATCACCACTCCAAGAGGTAAGTCTAAGAAACAAACCTAGAGATATCACTGGTAATAGCTCATGTGGATTTCTTGCACAGACAGAGCAGGCACATGACAATCACATAGGCTTCCAAAACTACTGTAAAGTTCTACTTCTAACTTTTAAATTGTAACATAGCTGTGATGTTAGTGCCTTCTCATGTTGCGTACTGGTTATGATACATTACACTTCATTATAGTCCAAAGTGAACTCTGCATAAGCTTCCATAGTCACTCTGAGTAACATAAAATTTTGCACACATATAGAACCAAACCGACATCTGCACAAACTCATAGTCACACATGTGAAACCCCCTCCCATCCACACACACAAAGTCACACAAACACTTTCACCCTTGGTCCCTCTAAATTCAACCCCCAGCTTTGCATCCTACCACCCCCTAACACACAAACCCTATTTTCTCTTGTTTCCTGGCCCTAAATTCCTCAGTCCAGTCCTGCAAGGTTTTAACAGAGGCCTTAGCTCGTAAGGCAGCCTATAAAGACAGTCCCATGGCTGAACTGGAGGCCCCAGTCCGGCTGGCCAGCACTTTATTGGGACTCGGTCACCTTGGGCAGCTATTCACACCACCAGCTGTAGCTTCTAGCCCATAAAAAAGCCAATCATAAAATAAAAAACAGGGAGGCTTTAAAATTCTAACTTTTACTGCACCTACCTCCCCCCAGCCCTTTCAATAGAAAGCACAGAGGGCTTGCCTAAACTTAACCTGCAGTTACCCTCTTCTTTTTTTCTCCCACCCAAGGCTGGGGCAAAAAAACACCAGCTTGACTTTTTACAAGACAGGAGATACTTCAAAAAGAAAAAAGGGAGACATAAAATGAAGAATTTGATGAAAAAAAACAGAAAGGGGAAGAGGAGGGTGAGGAGTGGAAACACAGTTCCTCCTAAGGGCAAGTCTTGATCAAGACCAAGTTGACCGTCGCCTACTTGGTTTTACAACAGCTGCTGTGTTTGACCCACTGCAGCCTCATTATTATCAATAATAGACATTTTCACTTGTTGCCTGCTCCTTAAACATCCATCTTTTAATTGTATTTTAATATTTGACTTTTAAAAAGCAACATTTAAATAACTCCTTTAAAAGCACGGCTTTGCTGGAGGCAACTATGACTTCCATAAATTTTAAGACCAGTCCCAAAGCCATATGTGCAAATCAATTTAAACCCAATGTTTATACCACTGACTGTTTCTACAGCAGTTCTCATATCTCCTTGGCCAGAATGTAACAACGCAGCAGGGTCAGTGAGAGAGCAGAAACCCCTTGAACATGCCATGAACCACTGTTTATGCAATAATAACATCAGCAAATGAGACTCCAGACCAAGCGCTAACAACATCCTAGAAAGGGCTAAGCTATATGGGGCATCAAGTAACATACACTGACTGATGTTGTCTAAATGGATAAAGAAATGGAGCCAAAGACAAAGAAAGTCCATACTGGAGAAAACTCAAGACATTATCGCTAGAGAAAATACATCATGCTCTGTCAACACATTAAACCCTGTTCTTGCCAAACAACATCAATCCTGAACCGGCCTCCCAGACTGAGCCTCATTCAGCCAACTATATCCAAATCCCCTGTGCCACTTACCCCAGGGCGCCACAGTAAGAGGGCCCATTCAGGCGACCATCATGAGCCCCTTTCCCTTGTCTCTTCAACTCAACTCATCACTGTTTAGAAAATAAAGCCTGTGAAATGAGAGGCCCTCCTTATCAGCGCTCGAAGGCCTGGGGCACCATTTGCATGACAATCGGCTGGCAGAGGCCTGGGAGCTGATGACGGAGAGATGAGTGAAGAGAACTGCAAAAGGTGGGTGGCTGCTGTTGTTGGGGGAGATGAAGATAAGAGATTCAAGAAGTAGTTATCAGTAGCCACTGTTCTCTTCCTCCTAAGTATCAGTTTACTTCCTAATCCGTTGTTGCAATGGCCTTTGTGCACAAGTGGCCCAGCTGCACTGACCAGACCTAATCCTCTGCTCACACAAACATATTACACACTAACGCACATACAGAACAATCTGCCCCGCTAACATTAAATGCTTTAGCCGGAGTGGGATGTTTAGTACGTCACTCTCCACAACCTCATTAGATGTAAAATGTAACTGCACATGACAGAAAGAGCTGTTTAGCTGAAGGTGACTTCAACTAGGTCAATTGCATTACATTTAAAGTCAAGTCAACAGAGCCAATCGGCATCCCTTTGGGATCAACAGATATGATAGAAGAGAAGACAGGGAGAAGGAAGAGATAATGTATAAAAACATGAGACTTTATCGTAACACTAAAGCTGCCTGCTGTTCACCAAACTGGATTTTTCCATTGTATGTGTGCAAAGGTATGACTATGCAGCTTCTGTTAAAAGGAGTCTGTTGCAACACAAGGCTTTTAACTGAGCAGCATATGACATTCTGGCAATTTAACAAGTAGTATTTCACAACAGGCTTGTAGATTTAAAGTGAACGGCATGCATAAGGGGTTGATCTTTTTGTGTCTACAAAACGTGCTTTCCTTCCAGTGTTTCCACCATTACTATCAAGCAACAAGAGCTGAGGAAGAACTGATTTAAGGATAACTAATTTGAAAGGGTGTCAGTCAAACCTGGAGAAAAAGTATAAAAGCATATCTACAGAAATTAACACTTTTTTAATAAC
>JBAMHX010000015.1:13004398-13020288 GCA_037177515.1 Pseudomugil tenellus
TATACCCTGTGTGAAGTTATGAGTGTGATTACATTGTTTCTCACTACCTGTTATGTACACACCAACTCTTTCCAATTGTGAAAACCTTCATATTTCAACATTTGTTGGTGTTTATTGTTTCCATTTGCTGTTTTATGCAAAAAATTTAAATGTACATTAAAACAGTTTGTTTTAATTCCTCAAATATTTCCCCCATAAGCGTGCGTGTGCCTAGTTCCTGTTGGACTTGTTTCTCTTTTCTTTGCTTCGAGTTGCCACCTTTGTTCTCTATGTTGATCTTTATAAAATAAAAAACCTACAAATATGACATGTTCTTATTGAATACACTACGCAATTAACATAAGAGTAAAACTTTGAGGTGGGATGTAGGCACAGTAGGACTTAAAGTAAAAAGAAGACTAAGTACTGGACAGACAGCAGTGGCAGACGGACAGCAGATTGGAAGAGGATGGTGATCAGTGGGCTTGGAGAATCGCTGGCACACTAGGTGGGGCTTTTGAGGGTGCCCTTGGCCCTTCATGTTGTAGCAGAGACTACAGCACCACAGGTTACTGAATGAGTGACAATTGCCATACAAATAGTTCCATGAAGAAGTGGGCTTCGTGAAAGAGGAAAAGAAAGTACCACACCCTTGTCAGTGATGCCACTGCATTTCACTCTCCTCCTCTATGTTTCTCTGCCCACGTCTTCCTGCCATCACTGAGTCTTCTGCTGCAAGGCCCCACAGAACAGGCCTGTTTCCTTCCTCTTTTCAGTACCAGTCCTTCCGGAGGATCTCCGTCATTGCTTTTGTTGCCATCTCTCTTGTGTCCTTTGCTGCTAAACCTTCCTCAATGTGCTCTCAATTACAACAGGTCACATACTCCTTTCAAGCTGTTGCACACAGTTGAATCACCTGCAAAGTTTCATGTTGGAGATCTAAAAAGTCCCTGTTGTATGAGTTATAAATGCATTCATTTTGGTTACCTCAATTATAGACATAACTGAGAAAGTAATCAAGTGAGACACAGATAAGTTATACACAGGGTGTAAGATACAAGGGGATTCCTAAGTGAGTAGACAGGGTGGTGGTGTGCTTCCATTAAATGTGATGAGCGGTAGCAATGCCTTTCAACAGCTGTCAGAAAGTTCATTAGCTGGACTCCAACATTTAGAAACACACACACATACGGAGACATATGCCTGTAAAGAGGCCCCAGCAAAGCCGACCTTTTGATAAAGGCCTATGGAAACACAAGTTATAAAGAAGGGGACAGCTCAGTCTGAGAAGTGAAAACATATTAAGTTGGTCAAATATTGGAGCACACACATATACACACACCTCTCACAGAATAGCCAACAAAAAGTAATTTAATACAGAAACAGTCAAGCAGATAAACATCAATGATGCATACATGTAAAAACATTTTAATATCATTTTATGACTGCAAGAAGTGTTTTTGACATAAATACATACACATACATAAATACTTAATCTGTAGTCCTCTACATAAAAATGATACAAGTGAAGCAGAGCAGCAGGTTGGGTAATCACACATCATGAAGTCACAATTTAAAAAGCAGAATTACCCCTGCAGTTTGGTGGTGCTCTCAAAACACCCTTTCTTCTTTATAGCACCTCATAAAGAGCTATTTGATATATGCTGGATGGTGTCGGCCAAGACCAGACACACACACACACACAAAAATCTGTACACACATACACATCACTCCACCTCTTTCCTGCACTGCACAACCTTGTCAACTCAAGAAACACAAGTTGGCTTCAAACAGACAAACAGCTTGTCCCCTATGAACCCAGCGAATAAAGTTTCCTTCAAAATGTCCTTGAACAACTTTTATGGAAGAAGGAAGTATTAAAATGAGAGTGAAAATACAAGGAGATATTGTTTAAAAAGGGCTTTCAGTCAGTGGTCTTTAGTGAAGGATAAAGTAGACAGTCAAGTGCAGATCTCCGGAAAAAATATGCCCCCTCGTCCCTGCTGTGAGCTCCAGCTGACTCTTCATCTGCCAACCAGAAGACAGAGAGGAGCACAGCTCACCTCCAGTGACTGGAGAATGAACCCAAACCTGGCTGTGCAGCACAAGCCTGGTCCATTGATCATGCCAAGAAGACCTGACAACTCACATGCTGGTGAGGAAGCAGACAGCGAGCAGCGGCAGGCAGACAGGCAGGGTGAGGAGAGAAAAGAGGAGAGAATAGTCATCGAGGGAAACCCTAACTCTTTGATCCTTGAGTTGTTTCTCGTCCTCCCAGACTTCCTCTCACCATCTGTAGCCTGGCTCTCACCTGCCTGTCTCTGGCAAGGCCACTAGAGCTCGTTCAATTGCAATTGCTTCCTCCCCACAACAATAGAAACCTTCAAAAGTAGAAGTAGCCCAGCCATGGCTGCAGTCTCACTCTGCCAGAGGAAGTGAGAGGAAAGGAGGATAACATAAACAACAACAGTAGTATTCACTCCAGCACTTTGAGGAAGCACCACAGGCTAAAGTGTGCAAACACAAGTCTCCCTCAGGAGACCAGCTCAATCACAAGTAGATGTACAAAGTTCATTTCCACCATATATGTAAATTGCTGCGCTTAAAGCTTTTACCCACAAAGTTTCCTTTTGGTGGTTTGTATACTACAGCTGAATGAGTGATCATAGTCATGTAGCAATTTATAAGCAGCAATTTGTAAGCAGAATTCAGAAAAAGAAATATAAAAAACTGAGGTCATCAAAAGAAAAAGATTTTGTGATTTACAGTCCATGAGTATGATGTTCCTGAAACACTGGCAGTCCCCTTAACCTGTCATGAACACTCAGAGTCATAGCAGATGGAAAAGCTACCCTGAGAAACTTCTGCTTTGAGTGAACAAGCGGAGTAATGATGCATATAAAAGTTTTTCACTTTTGCATGGCAAACAACCACCAAGTGGTTGCCCAACGATGCCTCTGGGTGTGGGCTGTCAGAACTCTGATGAGACACTCAGGTTTGAGCCATACAGTGATTCATTTCCTTTCATGAAGTGTTGTAGAAGGAAATTAAGAAATGGGACAGTAATGTTGCATTTTAACTATCACCATGCAGTTCATCTTATCTCATAAACTCTCTGATTGGTTTTCCTCTATGCGGTTTCTGACAGCGATTTTAAGTCCCCGAATATTAGAGAAAAGGGAAAGATCAATTCCTTTATTTGAATATAAATTATTCTCAATTCTGGCTAAAACGGACACAGAAACTAAAGCTAATGATTTTCTATAGCTGTACAAAAATGCACACAGTAAATGAAAAACTATGTGCTTTGATCAAATAAATATAAAAGCAGGCTGAAAAACAAAATCACTGTAGGCAACTGTGCAAAGTTCTCAAGAAATTTATACATTGCTTCTTGTTTTAACCTGATTTATTTGCACACATTCAAACAGAAGCACTCGCAGATGCACAGTGAAGTTTTACGCTGATATGAATCTTTTTCAGAACTGTTGGCTTTTGCATACACTTGTTCCTCCTCACAGTTAAAATATACACACAAAGACACAGTCATGCTGAAATTAACATGCAGACACACAAACAAAAATCAAAGCAATGTACAAATGAACTTGTGCACCATTACCAGCAAGATGTCATGGCAATTGTACATAAGAACATTGACAGAATTTGACGAATATTCAAGGGAGAAAACAATGCCCTTTTTCCCCTTTTCCATCCTGTCCGTCACTCTCCATCTAACCCTGGGCTTAGATACTTGTACTACAGCAGCTAGTAACCACTCTCTGCAAAAACACTGTTGGCTGCATAAACACAACTCATTTACACATACACAGAGGGAGGACAGTCAGGTTCGTCTGGGCTTCCAGACACTGCCTCTCATAACTGTGAGCCCCTAGCAACACTCGAGCCAAGCCGTCAGTCAATAACACAGTGGTGACAGAAAGGCTCTCTTCACATCCAGCTTGTACATTGCTCCAAGATGGCACACACATGCTTCTATATGCTATAAACAACCAGGGTGTACATGTGTAGGGTACATCACATGCTCAGCAGTGATATAAAGGTTTTAGGTGTGAGCATTAGGGCAACACTCATTCACACAGGGTTTGCCAATGCTATTGTTTAAGGGAAAATGTGTCTGGCAGCCACAGGGCTGTTCTCAGTAAACAGCTACAATAGCAGGAGTCAGACATGGATGTTGGAGTGGGCTGCTGGGATGCCTCTGTGACCAACAACTGTTCTGAAAGTCAAGATTTTGAATTCAGTTAGAGCTCAACTACTGATGCAGATTGATGGCTTCGTAACAGCAACTTCCATCATAAAGCTGAAAAGGATTCCTTGTATTGTTTAAAAGTGAAATTCCAGTGAAATTCTGCTTTTAAAACATGAAAAGGAAAGCATGAACAGTCAGTTCGAGGTGATAGATTCAGCTTTCACGCAGTGGCGGATGAGTTTTATTTACAGAAGTGTGACTAACACTGCAGAGGGGTTATAAACTGCTATTAGAGCATAGCTGGCTTCCGACACAGGCCTGAGGAATCTAGTCTGGCACATTGTCTGTCTCTGGATTTGACACAGCAGTCTTAGTCCCCAACACCAAGCAAACAGATGCATAAACATCACATTGATTGACATACAGGAGTTCTCACGCAGACCCAATACACACAAGAACTGACTGTCATATTCTTATGATAGAGGAACTTATGGAAAAAAAACTAAGCAATGGCTGGGATTGAATCTGTTTATTTATAGGTCACTATGCCCATTAATGGCTTGGCTATTTCTAAGGGGTTGAGACAGATTTGTGAACAAGAGGGTGTGATTCTGCAACATAAGTAGAATCTTGATATTATATTCACACTATAAACTATTTACATGCTGTAATCCAATAACATACAAATCAATATGATGAAATAACTATTCTATTAAAATGAGCTTAAAAGGTCATAATTAGAATTCAATTAATACACATTATTTTAAATGACCATTGCTAAGTGAGAGTATTGCTGTAGTCTTTTATACTGTCAGATAGTTGGATAACATTGTGATTATATTCAGGGTTATAACATGATAAATTGCAGGTGGAGTTGCAGTGTTTTACATGTTTGTTTGCCTGTTTGACATTTTCCAATGTTTCAAACAAGCCTTTCATTGCTCTTTTTTTAATGGCAATAATTGACATAATTGTTTTAAGAAAAAATGAAAGGTTTTTCCCTTTACAGTTATCAATTACAGCTCAGTGTTCTTAGACTGTTTTGGTTTTAAAGTGATGATCTTAAAGTGTTTAACTTCAGAGCAATATCATGGTATCAACAAACAAGATTCATGTACTGTATAGGGCAACATAGATAATTCCTTATTAAATCTCACTCTCTTTCTCTGGGAAACACCCACCTCCTCCTCCTATCCAAGATACCACAGGGCCTGCCCCCTCAGGCATTCTAATCTTTTAATTGAATCTTTTGTAATTATAATGAAATAACCGCGGTCTTCTATCAGGGAGAAAATGATCGGGCCAGAATGTGCCAGCAATCACAGGAAGCTCTTATTTCTCTGGCACGTCTGCTGAGATCTATACCCCCATTTCAATTATCTCCTCAATTCACCTCTGAACAGCACATTAAAGGAAAACAAAGAGGCAAGTGCACTTATGGATGTGTGTGCAAGAGCCATGCCAACAAAGTGACAAACTACTCAAACAATGTTTTATTGCTCAGGCACTTCTATCACTTGTTAGCATCAGAAACTAAACTGTCTTAAAAATGGCTACACTACAGTATGATTGTATATTGGTGAGGAAAAACACACTTTCCCTTCTCTTGACCCCAGAGATCTGCTAAGCGTAATTGTCTCATTCTTTTACTCAAATCAACATGACAGAGATGGTATTGGTCTGCATGGGCTCTCTCAAATGGCTTCCCTAGCAGTTGACTAATTCAGTTCTCATTGATGTATGACTAAATCAGTGTCCATTACCCTTATGTGTGGGGCAGCTCAGATGTAGTACCAGCTCTGAAGCATAAGGCACTTAAGAGCATTACACAGGCCAAGCTGATTGAAAGGGTCTCCTTTTCAGTTAGCTGACAAGGCTACCACACATGCAGTAGATCTGACATTGGGCAGGCTATAGCCTCTGACTAACCTCTGACATTGAGGTCTCCCACTAGCACACAAAAAACAGGAAAACTCACCACACACTTTTAACTTAGACGAGTGTCCTTGGCTAAAAGCCAACTGATTTGTACCAGATTTACAACCAAGACAATAGGATATACTCAATTTTTTAGAAGACTTAGTGGAAGATGTTACAAAAGCAGCAAGATTGTCTCCATTTTTTCTGAAATGCTTTTCTGTTTGCTATTACCAACAGCTGAAATTCTCTTTTAAGTAGTGAAAAAAACACTTTGACCTATAGTAATTCATTGTTAGGTATCATGGCAGAGGAAGGTTACTATTTACAAACACAGCGGTTAATTTTGGTGTGCAGAGTGCATGCTTCTGTGCATGTGACATTAAGAGCCAAGCAGATCCTTCTGTTGTGCAGCTGGGCTAGCTTAATGAGATATCAGACTCAAACATCAATTCATCAGCTTTGTTGATGAGGACAATGAGGGGCAACTGCTTCAGTAAAGAGAGGAATTATGGCTCCTTGTCTAGGGATAGGACAGCCTTGTTTACAAAGGTTACTGAGCACAGAAGGTTTGAAACAGTACACCACGCCAGCCTCTGCTTTGCTCTGCTCTCTGCTCTTATACCCTCGAGGCAGCATCTCACCACTTCTCATACCTTTGATTTTGAGGAACAAAGACTCAGAAGAAAAATGTCCCTCTGGAATCTGGGGGCCTGATTTTTAAACGTGTGCTTGTGTGTGAATGGGTTAAAAGGAGAGGCAATATCGGCTTGATTGATTAAATAAACAAATCTCATCTTGTTATCATCAGGGCTCCCCTAACTGAGCAGAGTAGAGCAGGCTAGGCTGGCTGGAGTTCCCTCTGGCCTCAGCCTCCACTGACAGGGCATCTGTCTTCATTAAAGCCTAGCCAGTGTGCATGACGGCCACTGAAATGCTGGTGTCTTCACGATTAATGAAGACAGATTACTCCCCCCCAAGAGGCAAAAGCAAGAAACAAAAAGCAGAAGGGTAAGTTAACAGAAGAATATACACCAAAAAGTTACAACCACTTTAAAGCAGCTCCTAAAAAACAAGAAACAATCGAGCTGTTTGTCTGATAGCTCCAGCTTATCTTACACTTTTGATTGTTTTTTTTTTTCCCACTGTCATGTATGGCTTGGCTTTGTCCACACTACTCCCACCATGCCATTTTTACTCCCCCCAATCAACTCCTATTCCACTATCACACACTCTTCACACGGCAGTAGCAACCCCCTGGAAGTGTATGGAAATGGACCCCAGTGGTCGTTAAGTCAGAGGTTGAAGGACGGAAAGAAAAATGAGAGACATGGACAAGAGAATAAAAGAGCAGAAAAAGCTGGTCAGAATATCATTTGGCTTTCTTAAGACTCCCTATTTCTTCATTCATTTATTCACTAAATAATTAATCTCCTTATTAATTCATGGCTATTTGGCTCAAGAAGAATATCATTATCAGTCTAGTATCCATTGGCACAAATCAAATCTGTGTCATACAAGGCTGATGCAAAACTTTCGGCATCTGTAATATCAGAACAGCATATATTTGTCATTAGTAACTACTCAACTGGTGTAAAAACTAAACTATTCAAAGTATATTCCCTTCCTGTCAGCCACTAAACCTTTTCCTCTTTAACATGGCAAGGTCAAACCTCAGGTGGCTCATATTCTCACTGAAACTTGATTCCATGGGTCCAAAATTAAAAGTCAAACATAGAGACAGAGGCAGATCAAACAAACACAACAAAACACATGTAAAAAGTGAAGATAATATCATGGCAAGACATTTATCTCAGGCGTCGTAGTGGCTCAAACTAGCAGTGAGGGAGGAGAAGAGACTGTCTGTCCCAGTCTTTCCCCGTGTTTCTCTGTAGCCCCTGACAGCAGCCCCCTTGGCCGAGCCCTGAGGGGTAAACAAGCCAGCAAGAAGAAAAAGTGTGTGTATGTGTGAGTGTGAGAGTGAGACAGAGAGAGAAGTGATTGTGTCACACAAGAAATCAAACAGGATGTCACTTACATTGAACACTGGCACTGCCCGTCCAGGCGAAGGGATCCAACCCTGCAAAGAAGGGGCTTGCCTTCCGCAGCATGCATGCACCGCGACTGGTGACATCATAGAGCTGACGGGGACCCAATCCCAGAGCCTCCATACAGTCGAACATGGTACCCCCCACCCTAAGCTTAAATTCACTAAGAGTGTTTAGTCTTGTCTGTGTCCTGCCGTAGCTCGACTGCTCACGTCACTGAGGCAGTGACCACAACACACAGCAGCAACAGCTATCTGGATTTGCTTCCCTCCTTCCACTTATCTCTCGCTGTCACTCTCTAAGCTGTGCTTTCCTGCCAACGCTGAGTTTCCCTCTTAGCATCTCAGCTGGAATGCAGATCTGGTTCCTGCCTGGCTAGCCTGGGCTGAGCGTCACTGCCTCTCTACTTTCCCCCTACCCCTGGGTGAGCTGCTCCCCGTCTGCTGTAACAGACCTAAATAACAGCCTCTCACAGCTCTCACTGAGCCCCAGACACAGCGGAGCAAACCAACTGCTATAGGCATGACGCTCTGAGAGGGGGTGGAGAGAGATGCAGAGAATGCCAGCGAGGGCGGGACAAAGAGAGGAACCCAGAGGGGAGGTGGGATGGAGTGAGCAGAAGGGGGTTGTCCAGCAGAGCCTGCATTAGAGGAAAAACTGATCTACTTATAGGACAAAACTTTATTCCCATTCTTCTTGTGCTTTTTTTTCTGTGCGACCTGCATGTTTCACACTTCAAACACAAATGCACACATCCACACAAATCCTCCATTCAAATCTGGTCTCTGTCTATCTCTACACCGCACCTCCCCCAGTTCTCTGCAGTAAATATGAGCCCCTTCCCCTCCCTCTACCGAGCCCCCGTCTCTAATCATAACCATATTAAAGTCCAGCCACTGGCTGGGTGAGTATGTGTGTATCTGAAAGGGAGCCAGAGACAGAGCAAGGGAACATTATGCTGTGGATGAACCCAGAAGCCAGATGCCATGGTAAATCCCTCCCTTCTCTCTGTCTACTTGAGGGAACAGAGCTTTGCCAGTACTTTCTATCTTTCCTCTGGAAGTGCTTTAACATTGATGAATGAGGATTGCCTTGCTCAATCCCCGCAGTGCATTTACACAGACAAATACCCCAAATATACAAACGCACCATGTGTTAGACACACTTCTCGCAGGTTCACTTGACCTTGTTTTCAGTGTTAGTCTGTAAAAGCTTTGCAAATAGATGCAATGATCCAGATTTTTGGAAAGGTTAGAAAACTCATAGATTTAAAGTATTAAAAAGCCTCCCAAAAGTTGATTGCTGGTTTCATTGTGATTCACACCATAAAAAACACATTTTCCTATTTATGTTTTTCTAACTGTCAGATCGGTATATGGATAAAAACAAGTCAGTTAAAAAAAAAGAAAAATGTGTCCTCAAAGTGACAATAAATCAAAGAAAATCAATAGATAGCCCGCAGTCAAAAGACTTACTGGTTCTAACTGTTGCTCAGCTGACAGATTGACTCTGGCTGAGCTAAGGCAAACAGCCTGATACAATGGGAGATAATGATAATAGAATGGCTTGAGTCTGTGAGCTAAGCACATTTATCTCCCCCTGTCAAACCAGTGCAAGTGGTACAGCCCAGCAGGCAAAAAAAGACACCATTTCCTGTCAATCTGTGTCGCTGGCTACAGCCTCCATAAACACACAGAACCCTCCCTCCACCATCCTCCTCTGTCTAACACTTCACTCTTTTCCTGTCTCATAAAAGAAACCATACTTTCACATTTCAGACTACTATGAATAATTTTGATGATATTGTTTATTGATTTAAAAGCTACTCCTCCAGTGGGGACATCTAGTTTATTTTCTTAAGCTGGCAAATAAACACATGTTGAGTCAAACACATGGGTTGACACTCACACTTGAACACAATTACGCAAACATACACACATTTAATAGTGATTTTGTCAAACAATAAACAACATCAGTAGTTTTTGTGTGTTTCTTCATATAGCTGAAAGGTCATAAAAGGAGGCTCTATGACAACACGAACAGAGAATTGAGGCCAGATAACTAACAGTTATCAATCAGCAATGCCACAACCAAGAGTTTGTTGTTAAAAATAGTTCTTTCTTATTTTTATACCTATCAACCCATAAACACAATCATTCAAAAATATGTCCCAAACCACAGATGCATTTCAGATTAAATCATCACTGCCTGGAGTCACATTTTTATGATCCACATTCTTACACTCCTCTTTTGTCTTGCTTTTTTTTCTCTCCATGCTGCCAGTTTCATACAGAAACCAAAATCTGGTGAATTCCCTGGTGCGCAAATATTCTATGTAACATCAGCTTTTTTGCTCTGTGGACTGACAAGCTGCAACCCAATCCGTTTTTAAAATCATGTGATCACACTTGAAACCATTTAGTTTTTGGAGATTTATGAAACCTATCAAGTTCCCCTGGTTTTTACATTTCTTTTAACTGTGTTTGAGGCTGTAACTCAGACTGCTTACCCCATAGGTTTTCCACTTATTGGCAGCAAGCACTGCAAGCTATGCATCTTGAAGGGCTTCTGAGAGTTTGCAGAGAGTTTAGGTATCAAATCTACACATACTCCATACTGCTGCTGACCCAGGCTGGTCCCTGGCTCCCCCCTCCTTCCCTCCTTCCTCCCCTTCCTTCCCCAGCCAGAGAAGTTGAACTCTAGAGGAAACCCCCACAGGGCCACTAACTTTCCCCCCAAACTGATCCTGCCCTCCCTCCTTTTCTCCCTGAATCTCTGGTTCACAAGTCTCTCTATTGCTCTCCTATATTTTTTTTCTCCCCCTCTTTCTGCAAATAGTCTCCATTTCATCAAGTTCCCTATGGCCATTTTTTTCCTGACTGCATGATTTGTTTTAGTTGATGAAGTTCTCTGTATTTGTTTCTGGTTTTGAGAATATTTCATCTTCAGTGGCTGCCAACTCCCTGGTCATTCTGTGTTTGTCACTGTTTCCAAATACATTTAATGTTGGTGATTAAAGCAGATTTTTATTACACATTGAAAAAATAATACTTAATATTTTATATCATGTCTTTATCTAAAGAAAAGACAGCAACAGTCAGCTGCAGCTAATCTACTTATAGCTCCACGTGGGCTGTAGCCCAGGAAAATCAGGCTTTACTACCGTCTGACACCCTGATGCCAATTACAGATAAGACATATACAACACATTGTTGCCACTTCCTCTGTATACAGTCATTCAGGTTCCAGCCAAACTGTCAACAACACAGTGCTGTGAGGTAATAA
This sequence comes from Pseudomugil tenellus, assembly GCA_037177515.1. NCBI lineage: Eukaryota > Metazoa > Chordata > Actinopteri > Atheriniformes > Pseudomugilidae > Pseudomugil > Pseudomugil tenellus. The sequence goes on from JBAMHX010000015.1 coordinate 13,015,838, forward strand.
AGAGAAGCCTTTGCACTGAATACAACGTGGAAGTTTAGAAAGGAATGCAGAGCTTTTTTTTCATGATGTGGGCATGTGTGCAGTGTGTGAACATGCTGATACAGATTGCTAGTGATGATAGAGACACTGAACACCAGCTCAGGATGCCCTCCCACAACAGCCAGATTCCTGTTACATAGAGCACTCCTCCTCCAAACACACATATACACGTACAAATCCCATTCAAATTTTCTTTTCTTTCAAATCAATATATTTTCTTTTTTTTATTGAAAAATGAAGGAGACTTATACTTACATGTGTTCATTCTTAATGCAAACATCATCAACCGCCACAAGTTTTACACATGTTCAGTTCTGACAAGAAATGCAATCTTATCCAGTCATCTAACTCTCTCGCTCACACAGTGCTTTTCTTGAAATATATCTTCGTAAGATGAAGAGGAATGAGGGAAAGTGAGATGGGGCTTCTGAAAAAGCCCATTTTTCATGTGTGATCATCTTTACCTCACTTGTTCCTCGCATGTTTACAGGTTAGTCCCACCAAAGTCCTAACAAACATACTTTTCAGAGCACTATCATCAGAGCCTTGGTTATTTTTATGTGAAGTCTTCACTATGTCTATTTATCTTAAATCAGTCTGCACTGTCATGTCATTCTTTTACCCATGTTTTTTTTTCCGGTGGGGTGAGGGGTGGAGGGGTGTGAGGGCAGAGATCTCATGTTTGTTCAGCCAAAAATACGAACCCCATGTAGCTCTCATATACACGCCCTGTGTGCCCTCCCACATCATAATACCAAATCTTTCCTTCTCTCCATTTTGCACTTTTCATCTTGCACGTGCTCATAAAGGTCTGCTTGACAAGATACTCCGCCCATTTTTAATATTAGCCTCTTTATCTTGACTATCATCCTGTCAGAGCAGTAGTACACTCTGTGGCCTCTCGCTTACCAGCAACTTATAGATAATTTTCATATATGCAGGCATGCTGACACCCACCAGCATGCACAGTTAATACAAGTGAAGCTGCAAAAAGTTTACAGGACTTGGGGAAAATTGGCACACACTTGCAGAGATGGATAATGAAAGGAAGTCCAAAGTGAGGGCAGCAAGGAAACTAGCCAACAAGCTTTAGATGGATACCAGGAGAGGACCATTCCTCTTGCTATCAGTTTCACTAAAACCTTACAGGGACAAATACAGGGACCCTCTCTATCCACTCCCCCACCCCCTCTCATAATCCATATTTTAAATCAGTGTCAGCCATTATTCAAAAGTAAAAATAAGAAAAAAAATTAAATAAGAGAAGAGATTTCCAAAAAGAGTTGTCATCATGAGGTTAGTGGTTGCCTAGGGAGATGAAAGCAGAGATGTCAGATGATGCAGAGCTGTTTATTAAAGCTGAGGAGGATCCTGCCTCACTGATAGATCAAGAAGACAACCAAACAGAAATGCAAAAGCTGTCATTGGTTTCAATCACACACAAATGGCTCTGTCCTAGCTTTACTAAGTCACTATGTAGATCATGGTCACAAAAGCAGAGAAGCAAGCAAGCAAGCAGATTAGTTGATACTGTGACAGCATTTCCACCAATGAAATATTGACGGTTGTAGTGCTGAACTATGACTGGGTGCTTCATGAAGCACTATCAAACTCGCTATCAAACTAATTTTAAAAACTTGCTGAATTGAGTAACATCTGGCTTGTATATATATATATATATATATATATGTATATAAATTACAATGCCAAAGGTAGTTAGCACATGGATTTGCTACCACAGAGTTCAGACCTTAACCCCCACTGAGAATCCCTGGAATATGCCGGATATAAGACTTTGCCATCAATACAACCTCTTGTTGAAAAATGTATGCAATACTCTATGGAAATAAATTTTGATGTTGCGGAAACGTATCGGAACAATGTTTTAGGAAATGCAAATGTATAGTCAAAGCTAGGCAGTCCAATTAAATATTGCATAATGACCCTTTTTTTTGGTGGCAACTGTATGTTTTGCCAGGAAGTGGACTTTTGTAAAGAAAAATCTCAAGAAATATTTGAAGATAACATGACCAAGAACAAGCATTGATTGATGCAATCTTTTTTTTTATCATATTTTTAGATGTGGATTCAAAAATATGACGTGAAAATCATCATAAAATTATATAATAAAGAATAAAGCATTTTCAAAAAAAGATTCCAAAAAATGTGTATCATTGCTGAGTCTGTGATCATTGACATAACCTGCATCAAGTGGAAACTATCCCATGGTTTAGTCAGTCAAAATCTTGAATTAGTTTTGTAAGTCATGAATATTACATCCAGCAGTTCAAATGCTTAGTGTACAAACTTGAGAAGGCATCATAAAAGCTGAATGAGAAAAAGGAAAACTTTAGAATTACCGCAATTGGTATTCTGTATGTCCAATTTAAATAGAGTGATTAAATTATTTGAAAACTATGAACAATACAAAAACATGACAGGGATTTATGTTAGATTTATCACATTTTTCTTTCAAAAAACTATTCAGTATAAAATATCTATGTATATATGTTGCTTAAAGATTGCACTTTATCAGCAAGCATTCACAACATTTATTTCACTATTGTTTTTCAACATTTTGCTCTTCTGTTTTCTTTTATTTAATTACATAGTGAGTTTTATTATTTTAATCTAGTTCTGCGACACAAGCAATTTGTCTCTGGAGATTATTTCACTTGAAATTGAAAGAAGATCAGAAATGTATTAACTTTGCTCTCGAGAGCTAGCAGAGAAGTGAACACTCGTGTCACCAAAGGCCTTTCAAATTTTCAAAAAGAGCTGACAAGAGAGGCATTGTTTCAGTTTTGTGTAGGGAATCTCATGCCTGAAAGGAAATTAGGAGTAGTAAGACTATGATCATTGTTTTCATATTCATGTATTAATGTCTTTCGTTTCACTCACTCCCTCTTCACATAATACAGTAGACACACTAAAGCCCTCATTTTGCACTGAGACAACTCCAACCTTACACTACAACCTACCTACTTGCTTTACCTCAATCAAAGGTGGACTAAAACTCAGTTCTTATGGAAAATAATTTGCTATGTGTGCTCTGCTTTACCTCCACCAAAGAAGAAGTCCGCACTATGCTAGTCATTTCATTTTCAGTTCATTTTTATATTCCCTGGCATGCCACATTTCCCACCAAAATGGTTCCTTTACGCAACTCCCTGAGCTCCCTAAGCCAACATGACCTCCTTATGAGTATGCAATGGGATTTGAGAATGCAATGAATGTTTTTAATTATGTCATTATGCATGAAGATATTTTTTTGTTTTGGAGCATTTCCATGCTTTTTCTACTGCCTGCCTGACTGAATTGTTTGTTTGAGTTTTATGTGTTTGCAAACATTATTTGTACATGTATTATGTTGGTGAGTCTGAGTATAGATTTATTTGTGGTCTATTACTCTATACAAATCACCCAATATGCATAACCATCTGTGTTTTTAATCTTCACTAGAGGCACGAGTGAGGAAACTGGTTGTTGCCCCCCCCCCCCCCCCCAATTTCAACACATTATCCATTCCAATTTTATTAATACAATGCTTTAAATTTTAACCCAGTCAGATATTCAAAGATAAGCCTCTTATAATTTCTCAGTTTCATCCCTCAGCATCATCCTAGAACTAATGCTATGAATGAAAAGTCCAAACCAAATGAAGGACTTGAGATTTTTGGCCAAGGCATGTGGACTGAAGGAAATGATCCACTAGCTTTTCAAAACATCCATGTGGCTGCCTTTTGGGGCCAGAGTTCTATCCCCTGATTGGTGAAAGCTTAGAGAGGTGTTTCAGGGCTCAGTGACGATGTTATCACATATTAAGTGGCCTTAATGGGCCTCCAACTGTTTGTTTGAGCAGTTCTTATAATGACAGGGATAAACTGATAACAGCCACCGCTACAAACTGCACAGTGAGCTATTAGACCCTTTTACGGATGAGCAAACACCTTTGCCATTTATTCAGATGAGGGCAGCAACGATGACCATGTAAACGCTTAATTCCAAATTAAATTGACATGTTTTAGTTAAACTTAATTCCGAAGTAAGTAGCTGGTTTATTTTCATTTTAAACCTGAACTGATCATGTAAACATTCATTCCGCTCTAAGTTAATTCCAGTTGTTTTGAGCATATCCGATTTAGTCTCCCAGTAAGACCAGGAGAAAGTCATCCAAGCTTTCATCTCCAGTAGACTGGATTACTGTAATGGTCTTTTAACAGGACTTCCGAAAAAGAGGATACAACATTTGCAGGTTATACAGAATGCTGCTGCAAGAGCTTTTACTATAACTAAGAGATTTGAACACATCACACCAGTTTTAAAATCTTTACACAGTCACAGGATAGATTTTAAAACCCTGCTGACTGTTTATAAATCCCAGAATGGTTTAGGACCAGAATACATCTGTG
>JBAMHX010000015.1:13020388-13032005 GCA_037177515.1 Pseudomugil tenellus
CTAAACATGGAGAAGCAGCATTTAGCTGTTATGCTGCAAACAAGTGGAACAAACTGCCAGTAGAGATAAAACTTTAATCAAATGTAGAAACATTTAAATCCAGGTTAAAAAATTTTCTTTCTTTTGCAGCTATAAATAAAGTCTGGACAATAACTTTTTAATTTTGTTCTTTTTAATGATTTTAAGTTAATCTTATTTTATTATGATTATATAATGAATCTTGCTCTGTTTTTATTCTCTTTTTATTTATGTTTCAACATCTTTAATGTTTTCATGTAAAGCACTTTGAACTGTTGTGCACATGTAAGGTGCTATACAAATAAACTTGCCTTGCCTTGTCAGTTGCTGCAAAAAGTGAAGTAGTATGCTCATGACAAGCAGGTACCTCAAAATTATAATAAATATCAAAATGAAAAGGGTTCTTGTTGTGTAGTGTTCCATGTTGCAACCGAAAAGGCAAGAAGTGCCGCCCTCTGTCCAATAATAACACTTCCCAACCCACATAAAGCTGATTAAAGTAAAGGCAAATAAACGTGTTTTCCATGTTAACCCCAATTCAGAATTACCATTTCCCTGTAAAACCCGAAGACTAATACTTTAACTAAGAATGATTTAATTCCAAATAATTCATTCATGGTTAAAAAAAACATAATCAAAACAGCAGTTGAGCCATCCTATTCCGCTACTATCTCTTTCCAACGCTCTGTAAAAGAGACACTTCCAATGACACTCTGGTGCTAAAAGAGTGTGCCATCATGGGAGGTGTCCTGACAGGTCGGCACAAAACATTAATTTTCAACAAAGGCAGGTATCACCCGCACTCCTTTTCTAGCAAGAATTACACTCAAAGACTTCTAAAGCTGAACAAAAAGAGCTTTGACTGCTCAAACAGAAATAACCACATTGCCCTTTCTGTGGAAGTTATTTTCTCAGGCTGGCCTAAAAACAATGAGCAGGACTGTTAAGCCAACTCCTAGAGAAGAAGTAGAAGGAAAAGAAAAACAGAGCCTGGGGAATGTCCAAACCAAGGCCCTTTGTCTTCCCTATGAACATTAGAGAGAGTGGGGAATAAGACTGCTGTCAGCAAAATGACTTGTAACATTCCTTGTCAGGGGGATACAGCAGTAGGATGTTTTAAAAGCTGATAAAAAAAAAATTCCACTGAATACTGATTTTTATTTTTGTCTGGAGGATGCAAAGAACAAGAGTTTTAAATGATTTAAAGTATATATATATTTTTATAAATGTGTGTGTGTGTTTCTAGTTTCTTATACATAAACAATAATCGACTGACTAATATTTTACTGTATATGCAGACTTAATATAACAGAAAGTAAACAAGTTTTAGATTTAAAATTATTGCTGAAATTTTGGGATTTTGAATCACTAATGAAACAAAACTAGCAATTTGAAGACTTCACACAACATTTCTAGAGAATGGAAAATAAAAATGACTGAAAGATAACAATCAATAACTGCACTCCTTTATGTAACCAGCTCAAAAATAACCTTACTGCTTCTAACAGTAAAAAGCATTAGATCATAACAGCTAATGTAAACTAACAGATGTAGTCAAAACCATCACCCTTCTCACAAAACCTGAGCTTAAGATAATTGTCACCAATCCTGACTTAATCCTTTACCCCAGTTTTGTTTGAGCTTTAACAAAGAGTTTAAATTGAATAACTGCACTGTTTAACCCTTGTGAATGATGCTACTGTCAGCACAGATGTGTCAGTACAAGCAATCATGTATGAATTCCCAGTGCATGTGGTTGCCTGAGTCAGGTTACATGTTTTTTTTTTTGTTTGTTTTTTAACTCATGCCAGCGTTAAAACCAAAAAGAATCCTTCTATCAGTGTGGTGCCATTTCAATCTGCGTCAAAGAGTATGTTTCTAGTTTTTAGATAAAAATAGCGATCGGTGTGTGAGTATGTGTAAGCAAGTAATGGTTTGTGGGAAGAGTGTCTCTGTTGGTGTGTTTTTCTTGCAGGGTGTGTTCTTGGATTCCACCACATTGGGACATTACCCCCAGGTGCTTTTTCTCTTGCACACTCTGGGTCTGTGAAAATACCTTGAGGATTAAGTGGGTGGGCAGTGGTGGTGAGAAGGAAGAGGTGGAGGGAGGAGGGGAGAGGGATAATGATTGATGGCTAAAAAGCTGGAGAGGTGCTCAGGCATGCTGTGGTGGTTGGGGGACTTTAAACAAGAGGTGGCGAAGGGGGGTTACTCAGCTGTTGCCACTACCACCATCTATCACCCGTTAAAACCACACTCAGATCAGGTTTCAAATAACTCCTGCTTACCTTCACCTCAGCAAGACTGTTCATTCTTTCCTCATTTTCAGTCTTCCTTTCTCTCACATTAACAACCTGATAAGCTGTATTTTTAGATAAGGAACACGCTGTATAATCCTGTAGCTGGTTTGTGTTTTTTGAGACACGCTGGTGTTTTCAACAATAAGCATTATATGTTGGTAGCATGTGTCCATTCTTATTGTTTTTTGCATGACATAAAAAACACTGAATTTCCAACAATCTTCTCTTTGTGCTCTGCGCTCCATTCATCATCCCTCAATAACACTTTGGAGGACAAAAGCGCCCCCTGTGGTCAAGTCTAAAATTACAAGCCTGACATTGGAGGAGCCTGTGGTTGTGTTATGAATCCTGGTTTCAGCTCACCTTTCTTTCTACAAATGTGAGGGTGACACGCTCGGGCCAACAAAAAAAAATATAGCTGGGCTCATTTTCAATTTTTTAGAGTTTTAATTCTTATCGCCTTATGAAAAAAGCATGTTGCTTTATCTTCTATGCCTGCCTCTCTGGTTTTGTTAGCAATTCATTTGCACACATACAAACATGCACACACATACACAGCTCTGAAGCTGGAGCTAGAGTTTGTGGTCCTAACCACATCATCTGCAAGCATCAAGCATATGAGGAAACCACAGGAGTAGAGTAATCATTGTTTCAATGTAAACAGACTTTTTCATCATGGTTTCTTTGATAGATTATTTTTCTACCACTCATCTTATATGACAAACAGTCCTTGAAGTTTTATCATTTCCTAAAAATGACACATAATAAGGTGCAATTCCAACTGTCATATATTCCCTTTTTCAGTACATATCTAAGTTGCTTAATGAGACTTGGGTAAAATGAAGGTATTGGCCATGTACTGTATGTGCACTTTAAGCTGAAATGGAAATGATACACGAGAGGGTATGCAAATTTTAGTATACACAGGGATGAAAATGACTTACATAGAGCGGCCATCTCTTTGGGCAGGTCAGCCCCAAATCTCCCAAACAGGCTGCTGTTGGCCAACAGGTCAAAGGGGGAGTGGCTTCTCATGGAATTGAAGGGGAAGGGATAGACAGCAGGTGGGAAGCCGGTCATGTGACCCACCTGCTGTTCCCTGTTGGTAGCCATGGCAACGGAGCACCCAGCGGTCCGCAGCAGGCTGGCAGGCTCTTGAGACACCTGAAAATCCTGGACAGAGTTCAAGTCTACGTCCTGGTATGAGCAGCGGTGTGTTTTCTGGTTTGCTGAAGGAAAGTCAGACTTCACTTAAGCGAAAGTATCCAGTCAGTTCCTGGAAAAGAGAGAACGGAGAAATTTATGTTTGTTTTTTTCATTTCAAACTTATCAATTCACCACATTAAACCCAAAGACAAACGCTTGAGCATATATTCGAGGATACAATCTGTGGTTTGTGCTCATATCCACACTGGATTTCACCTCACATCAACTCTGAGCCCATCTACATTCTGGGACAGAGGATAGTTTATCCATTATGTTAATGAAAGAAAGATTTAAAAGCTTCCTACAAACAGGTATGAGAGAATGGGAAGGGAACAGAAGGTTATAGGAAGGATGGGATGAGAGGAACCATAACTGAAAAAGACATGCAGGGAAAGTTATGGGAGAGATGCAAGAGGAAAAGTCAGAAAAATTGGGACTGGGAGAGGGGAAAAGAAAATAAGAAAGAAGCTTGGAAAAAGTTATAACATGGATGAAGGGGAGGGAGAGAGAAAAAAAAGAGAGAGAGCTCTTGTTCCTGCAGATTTGAAGAGCTTCCAGACTTCTACAGTGATTCCAGGCTATGCCATATGATTTAAATCACCAGAACTCTACTATAAAGACCTCCTCTGTTTCTGCTGCCAGCCTAGCACAGCAGCCTGCCTCTTTGCCTCTTTCCCCCAGGACCAGAGGCCCAGACACGGGGTCCGGAGCATGAAGAAGGGAGGGAGGAAGGGGGTCAGTGGGTATGGAGAATGAGATCCACTGATTGCTAACCGATGCTGTCACTTCCAACTATCTTCGCTTGAGGTCAGGCTCCCATCCCACAGAGTCATTCTGGTTCTAACCTCCTGCAGTCAGCTCATCACTTTGACTGCTCATTGTAATGAAGCTCAATGGACACTACAGTCATGCCCCACTGTTGACTCTCAATACAAGAAGGGAAAAGTCTGAAAAAAAATGTTTGTTTGTTTTTTTAGGTTTTTTTGCCTTTTTCTTCCTTAGAGTGATTTCATAAGTGGGTGGTGTGATCAGCTTTTTTTATGTGGCTTTAAAAAACAGCAGAGCCAAGGAATTTGGAACTGCTGTGGCTTGTGAATCTGGGAAAAAAGACGGGGAAAAAATCTTGGTAATGAATTCGGAATAAACAAAGAAATGAGAGGGGGGAAAAAAGATCTAAGGCTGAACCAGTGAACTGCTGAACTGAGAGGGGAAAAAAAGGCACAGAGGAACAGTGACAGGGTTTGGGCACTTGGGGGCACTAAGGGGGTGGCGCCATGCCCAGGAAAATGAGGGAGAGCTTTCCAAAATCCACACATATGCACCACACACTCTGTGACACATACACATGCAATCAAGCACTTGAAAACTCCACACTTCACATGTGTGAGAGCGCCCTGTCTAGTACACACACACAAACACACACTTCTCACTCCATGCCTTTTTTTCCAGGGCTCTGGCTCCCTCCCTGCCTCTCTTTCTGGCTCTTTCTCTTTCAACAGAGCCAGTTAATTACACCCTACTGCTGCAGGCAGCTTCAAACCACCACTAATTTAGAGTTCCATTACAGTAAACTGTTCCACATGTGCATCCAGGGTCCAGGCAGGCTCGGGTGGCCACGTTTCAGGAAGGAGCAGCCGCCGACAGGCACCCACCCCCATCCTGCCAACACACCCTGCCATCATTTTTCTTTTCTCATTCCTTATTATGCATTTCTTGTTGTATATCTATAATCATGTCCTTATATCCAATCTTTTCTCTGGCTCTGCTTCTCCCACCCATACCCATTTTTTATCCTTTAATGCTTATTCAACTTGTATCATGACCTTGTGCAGCAGTTCCACTGTGTGGCTAACACACAAAAACATCACTAAAGATTTCACAGAAGGCCTAATGGGAGAAGAGGTATAGGCTGGAAAAACATAACTGCCAGCAATATTCAGACTCATAGTGTGTGTGCACCGCTCAAGTGTGTGTGAGAGAATATATATGTGCTTGGCTAGCACTTGGCGCGTTTGGATATCTCCTTCATGAACTCTAACCAGTTCCCATAAACGCAGCGCATTGAATGCAATATGTCTACAAGAGTTGGTAGAAAAAGAATAAAAAGGAAAAGATTGCTAATGATAGCAGAGAAAGGCAGCAGTAGAAATGTGACTTTTTCATTACAACAACAGGAAATGAAACTATATCAACCTAAAACCTGTGGCTTAAATAAGTTGTAAAGCAACATGTTACTGCCACCCGGTAAACCACAGTGCAACTGTACATACAAAAAAATATTGTCAGATGTTACATTAAACTAGGGCTATAAGTAAGTATGCAAGCTTTAAAGCAAAGCCCAGTAACTATATTCTCCCCAAACACAATAATGAAATAATAAAACGAGGTGGCGCCAGTGTTTTTAATGAGTCACATCAGCGCGGCAGCTTTTTACAGAGCCATTTATGTTTTATGTTGGGTCCTGTGGTAGTCTCTTTTCGCCAGCCCGTCTGGGGTTATAAGAGAATAAGGGGAATTTAGAGTGACCTCATCCTCTGCTAGCTTTAGCCAACGGACATGGAGGGGGTCCCCATTTCCCCTTGAGCCTGGAGGGGGGCAAGCAGGAATCAACAACCGGCTGGGCAGGCAAGGAGCACCAGGGACAGTGATGGGTGGGTTCATGGCTACTTTTGTTGTTTCTGTGGGGACTTTGCATCATTGCCTAAGAGGTAGAGGTTTATCAGAGGTTATGGTCATGAAACCAAATAGCATTTCAAATTAATTTAAGCTGGCAATATGCAGACAGAGCTACAAGATGAGCCATAGTTGAGCAGAATTAAATTAGCTTGTTTGCTGAGGAGCTAAAGAGGCATAAGGAAAGGGAGAACAATCCTCGGACTGAATATCTGTGAACCAAACAACGATCACGCATTAACTGTTGTGAGGCTGTGAAAAATCCCTTAGGCAAAAAGATCTACAAACATAACAAATAAAATGACAGTGTCTCTAGAAGATCGGCACCACACAACAAAGAAAGTTGGTCTTAACGTGTATGAACAGGATTCAAGGTAGCATAGTTTATTTCCAGCGTGTACTAGTAGATGATTCGTATTTCTATCAAGGGGAACACAGCATAATACAGTTGTAATTTTAGTTTTCAGTGGGTATTCAAGAGTTCATTTGAACTCTTTGAGGTTTGTGCTGAGTCTCCCCAGATGGCCACAATATGCATATTTCATATAAGTAAAATAAAAACATGTCAGGTTGCTTGTGCAGGGTAGCAACTAAAAGTCCTTACTAAAGGGGCTGAGGTATAAATTTAGAGCTTCAAGATAAATGAACTTCGCCATGTATCCTGGCAGGGAAAGTGTTGTTTTACTCTTTTTTCACCTCTGGCTTACAGACTCCTTCAAATTTCTGACAAAAAAATCTTTTTTTTTCCCTCATTTTCTCTCTTCCTAATGTCAGCATTGTCAAGTGATGTATGCAGCATGAGTTTGTAAAGAAAATCACTCATAGCAGAGAGTGCTATGTTTTGGTTTTGTTTGTACATGAAGTCATGCTAGCACAGCAGCTAAAAATGAATTCACAGTCCATGTGTCCTCCAGAGTTGACTGCCTGCCTTTCTCAACAGCTTGAATTAAACAGCATCATCACTGCTGAATGTGGTCCCAAAGAACCTATGTAAAAATTAATGGATCCAGAGTTGTATATAAAAATGTAATAATTCATTCTAAAACACGCTCATGAGAGAATTATCTGATCGTGTTGCTGGCGTCAGCAGTACTTTGGCAGAGAAAAGAATATCCTCAACACTATTATCTGATGAAAAGCTGACAGCTTCCGATCTTTCAACAAGCAGTAGGCTAATGGCCCCAAAAGAGACAAGAGTGACAGACGGTCTGGTGTTTCCCAACAGACCTGCATTCCATCACCTAAAACTTGTTTGACATCTGCCTACTCTTGGCATCTCACAAACACATATTTGCTTATAGCAACAATGAAAGGAGGCACCTCTGTGTGGCAACTTATCTTGAAGATAAATATTGTTTAGGTTTTTTTTTATTGTTTTTCTTAGGACTGACACTGGGGGGTGTGATTATGTAATCTTTCTCTTGCTGTATATGAATAATTTAATACAAATCCCTAAACCTTTTTTACTTAAGCTTAATATTATATAATCTATGTTGACTTGCAGTGGAAAGAGTGAGACCTCACAGTGAGACATAAAGTACTCCGACATAATGAAGTCATCTTGACAGCTTGTTATTTCCAAAATGTGGTAAAGTTTTTTGTTGTAACAATAGTTTCTACAAAACACACACACACACATGCCAGAATGGTAAAAGACATGAAAGAAAAATGTTAAGAGAGTGAGAAATGCTCAAAAAGGCAAAATAGTGAAATATAAATCTGGCATTACTGATATGTCTCGTGCAATAATTACAAAAGAATCCACACAGTCAACTTGGTGTTTCCCCCTCTTAACTCAGAATGAAAACAGTCCTTCTGTATGAAGTGAAACATAATGGATGGGTTTCACCACTACTACTGCCTTTAGCCGCAGGAGTAAAAGCAACACAGGCAGGCCCAAACACACACTTGCATGTACAGCATGCACTACAGCACACCTTCACATAAGTTTAACTTTACGCCATAAGTTCTTTTAATGAGGCTTTGGAAGCAGCATAAAAATGTAAGTTGTCACAATCAGAATGGCACACCTGAAAAAATAGACACAGGAAATGGTCTCTAAATAGTTTCCTTGTTAATTATAGTGCAGTAACACAGAGCCCCTCGATTCTTATAAAAATCACCTGGCAAACCACTCCCCACCACTCGGCCTTAATTGCTATAGAAATTCCAGAAACAACCCGGTACCAGCAATTCCCTGATTTACTGCTCAAAGTGATGTCATACAGGACTATCTTGCAACGCAGAGCATTTTGTGAGACAATTGTTGTTTTGGAAAACCTCAAAATCCAAAAAAGCTTTGTAAACACAGACGCAGACATTTAATGTTTCCACACTTCAGAATATTTTTTTAAGGTGAAAGATTCTGACTAAATCATGGTTTGTTATTGTTATTACAACCTGTACTTTGCAAGTTGCTTCTGTTTTTTCAAGCTATTTTCTTTCCTAATAGACATATCTAACTCAAAAAAGAAGAAATAACAAAAACATCTATTATATCCATAGGCGTGCAATACCAATTACTATTATATATTGGTAATTTACACATAGAAACAATAGAGAGTTGTGAGAATTTAAGGGAGTCTGCTGCTTAATGATTAAACGTGAGTATCGTTTTGAAGTCAGTCTCACTTAATTATGAATACATTTCCCCACAAAAGACAAGTGATATGTTGTAAAAGAGTACAATAATGATAAAGATGTTCTGAATAAACAGGCTGCCCTCAAATAACATCCACATGGTTCATTGAAGGAAAGAGAGGAAGAGAGTGGATTTACCGTCTCAGATATTATTTCTGCTTCTTCTGCTTCAGTCAAGACTTCAGGCCTGATTACAGCAGAGAGTGATACAGATATCATAGGCCTTGGAGCAGGCATCTTGAACTCTGTTCATTCAGTTCAATCACAGTCTGTCACACTTATAATAGTCCCAACAAGGGAAATGAGTGCTGGAGAGCAGGTGCAAAGCTGAAGCAGCTTGCCTACTGACCAGTCGCTTCAGAAGCAATAAATCAAAGCGCACTGGAGTAAAGCTACTCTCTGATACAGGTTTTGTCATCTTTGGCTGATATCCAAGTGACACAGTGCTAAATTGTCCATGTTAAAGATGGCTAAAATGAGCAGAACATATGAATCTGGAACATATTCCAACAGCATCAGAAAATATTCACAGGCATCCTGATAGCTATGAGAGCATGGCAAATTAAATTGCTAGTAAACTAAGAAAAGAGTAGCTAAAACACCTCGCGTCGTAGAAATCGGTTACTCTTTAAAACTGGAGAAACAATGCTTCTCTTCTCCAAGCATGCATATGCTAGTTATAAAAAAAACGCAACAACAAACAGGTCAGGGACTGGTGACTCCTCTGGTGAATAAACATGAAACACATGCCAGAGTGTACACATTAAGACACACACCAACACACACACATATGCTAATAATAAAGAGCTCCACAGGCACTGGGTAACACTTGAAACGCTCACTAATAAGCACATATGCACACACGGGCACATGCAGGCAAACACACATGGTCGAGTTAGTTTTCACATAAACTCAGTGTCACGCTCACATTTATAAAACACCAAGAGGTAAACAAACTGAAACATAGCATGCAAACAAACACCTGTGTTGAGACATTTAAGTGTTTACATGTGTAAATCTGCTCAGTTTTGGAACATGATTAATCTTCCCAAGGTCTCACTAGTGTCTTGCACGCTCTGTTTCTATTTTTAATGAAAACTACCGACCCATTCCTTAAAATAAAGCAACAGGGTCCCACTGGAGAGAAAAACATTGACAAAAAAAGTTACCAATTTCAAACATAAGAGGTTACTTACAAGTTCTCACGCTGATGATGCAGATGGATGGATGTAGGCTTTGACAAAATGGTCTGATAAGCAGTGCCACCCAATGAAAGGAAGAAAAGACATGTGCACGTTCAACAGTTCCTACAACAGCAAAGGCAGAGCAGAACTGAGCGTCCAATTCTCTCCCTCACTCTCTGGTGCATTCTCCTCCTCCTCCTCTCAGAGTCGCTACCTCTTAAAATCACTTTTTCACTCGCCAGATACAGGCTCACACTCACTCTCTCACTTAGAAATAATTATACTGTGATTCATAAAGCCTTTCTTTGTCACGTGACCCCAACACTTCAAATATACAGCACATTTTTTCACAAGCCACACAATGCCTGGAGGGAAGAAAAAGGCCCAGCAAGCTGAAGTTTCTGTTTTTAATTCTCTCTGCCTTCTTTGTCTCTTGGGTGAATTATTTTTCCTCCCTTCACTTCTTGGCAATGGACTTAGTTTGCCTACAAACTGTGCATGTTGAAATGTAAAGTCATGCCGTGATCTTAGATCATTCATGTTTTGTCAATGAGAGACGTGAGCCAGGTTTATCGGGAGAGGAAGTTTTAGTATCCTGAGCGATGCAGATCATCCACTTCTTATTGTTTTGATTAAACAAACAGGCAGCTGTATTTGAAAGCCAGTAGGTTCATTCTTTGAAGAACTTCTACGCTACCCGTCAAAAGTGTGGACACAATTTCCCCTTAAATCTAATAGAAAAATGTGTCCAAACTTTTGGCTAGTCCTTTTTTTGCACTTTAGTCATAAATCTTTACTGAGACTTATCTAATGGATTTATGCTCTGCCTGTTAACTTTCTATAGTTACACACCGTGGGTTCTCTTTTAGTTTAGTTTAATGTTGGGCACTGCATCAGATCACCTAAAATGTTTACTTGTACTGAGGTCACTTAATAATAAAGACAGTCCATTAGGCCAGTATTGGACAAAGAAATTTGAGAAAACATTTTATCTTATTGGAAATTAAATGAAAACCAGAATTTGGCATTCACAGCTAACATTTTTTGGGATGCACAACATCTCTCAACATCCTGCCAAATCGTGTGCACTAAGACACAGTTTCTAAATCTCTGGATTTTTTTTCTTTAAAAAAAGCAGTGACTAAATCACTTGACTTTCTAAACTGAAACTAGTGGGTTGGCACATCGGCTGATGGGAAGTCCCGGGTGAAATGGCAGGGCCGTGCAGCAGCAGAGACAGATCTGGGTGTGCCCCTAAATGTGCCCCTCTCTCCATATGAGATCATATGTTTTAGATCTGTGTTTATGTGTTTGTGGTTCTGGGTGTGTGTCTCTGTTTTTCTCAATGTAATGTTTCTCAATATGTTTTGCTTATGAGAAGCACCTCAAAACCTCAAAACGAGGAGGAGTAGGCACACCTCAACGGGCACAATTGCCTCTTCTCATCAGCTGTGGAAGATCCACAGATGCAACCAGTGTTAGTACATGCTGCTTTCTTGCTCTGTAATATTAGCAAATACAATAAGAAATACAATGAGAATTTTAGAATAACTTAAACAAGCCATAACTCCATCTAAAACAGAACTTTAAAATGAT
>JBAMHX010000015.1:13038096-13057164 GCA_037177515.1 Pseudomugil tenellus
ATAGATAGATAGATAGATAGATAGATAGATAGATAGATAGATAGATAGATAGATAGATAGATAGATAGATAGACAGGATGCTCTCGAGAACCGGAGTTGGATACTCCTGGTGTGAACCAGTCATTCAAAATGGTTTGGTGGATTTAAAACCATTAACCAATGCTGGATAAGCGTGTTGCCCCACAAGCTGTTGCATTAAAATGTCCATGTTTATAGGGCGAGTAAACCATAAAACCCTCTTATGTGGATGTGTCAAGTCTAGCTGCTTCCCTCATAGTGTCCAAAAAAGACAAAAATGCATCCTCCATTCCACTCTTGACCTTTGGGGTCCTGAGTTTATTCGGGCTACTAATTTCCAAATGCGAGCGCTTTCCACAAGCTGCGTAGACGATATTCAAACTCCCTAGAAACCGTTTGTTACCGACTAAAGTTGGACAACAGGAATGTTCACACATTTAAAAGAGTACTGACTAGTTTCTATAGGTAGGCTTTATGTGAAAAAGTGAATAAACAAAAAAAAGCAATCACCTATGCATCGGATTTTCTTTTTCAGTGATAAAAAATATCAAAAGAGGTTGTTATGAGTTATATCATGAGGATAATTTTGGCACAAATGGAACCCAATAGTTCCGGTGTTATCGTTCCAGCTGCCGATCTCCGTCTGCACATGGCTTTTAAACTTGGCACTTACTCGGTTTGGCATGGCTTAGTATTTACCATCCTGTTGCAGTGCTGCTTGTCAAGAGAGCAAGCAGTCACGGTGAGCCACGCCTATTGTCCATGTGCTGCGTCCACCAATCTGTTCATCCCTCCCTGCATCACACGCTCTGTGTTTTGCATAAAATGTGTATCAGTGGGACAGCGCTCTCTCCGGCACATGCAGCGCGCACATGTAGTTTGGCTTTACTGAACACATCACGGTCGAATAAGCGCATCTAACTCCTCTTAGCTCCAGATCCCCGCCAATGAAAATGCACAAAAGCGTGAAGGGGAGCGAGGCAAAGAAAAGACTCTCCGAGATACAGAGAGTGAGCTAAATCCCACAAACAGACTCAACACAAGTTGGGGCGCGCGGAAAGGCGGTCACATTTCTCACTCACCTGAAAACGTGATTGATGTGGGTGTTTGTATCAGTGGGTGTGTATGTCATGCCTGACAAACTCACACTGGTCACAGATATGCTGACTCCACTTTCTTGGAATTCATGAGAATCGTTTAATCTTCGCTCGTGCAGCATCACGCGTGCCCTGACCGTGCGGTGTGGTGCAGTAGAGATCCAGGGCACAGAAAGCATCCAGGTGTCTTTGAGGAGACTAGACATTGTGATTCATCTCTTGACAGAGAGGAACTAACTCTTGCGCAGCTAACCAGTTTGAGAGGAAACTTTACCTGTGCTGCACGCATTTTTTCACTGGTTCCTATTTTTGTGCTATATGGAGCAGGTGTTTTGCGCAGAACTGTTTATTGATTTTATCATCAGTATTCAAAAGGCTTGTGCTCAAACTTAGTGACATTTCCAAACATCCGTCGTGCAGTTTTTTGCAAAGTCTTCAACCCCAACATAAGAGATGGATAACAGCCCCGGTGGTGGTAAGACTTACTTTTGATTTAATGTTTGGCATCTACAGCATCTGTTTCATTGTGGTGGCAATTATTAGCTATAGAACAATTGATCGAGTTATCCATTCATGTTGCTTTGAAAAAAATCAATAAGCTAAAGCAATTCACTTTTATTTAGTTACCACTTTGGACTATTTTATTCACAGTAGTCTGAATAGATACCGAAAACATAAATATCATTTTGACATTTCTGAGAAATGCAAAGTACACTACAAATGAAATGTATTATTATTATTGAAACTCTGGAGATATGTTAATCTGATTTAAAGGTAGCCTTCTGGACAATATTAATTGGTATTTGAACTCTAATAACATGAGCCAAAGAGTGAAAGGTTATTAATTCTGATATTTTTAATATTAGGTTTGCCGCAGTTTGTGCAACAGCTTGCTCTATTTGTCATTGAGCCGCTTTAGATTATTTGTTATTTTTAGAAACACAAAGAGTATTCTTTTTATATTCATTTGAAAAAAATAAGTTGGCTAAAGCCAACTTTAAGCAAATTGTGTTGCAGTCAAATGTAAAAAAGCAACGCATGGACTTCAGCTGTAAGGAACAGCCGCTCATGGTAGTAAGATCGACCACTTCCTGGTTCTCCCCACGAAAACAAACTCACGTGGATCTACAGTAGACCAGGCAGTCAGTGTAATCGCAATCTGTCAGAAACAGCTTTTCATGTCTCTTAGCTGCCTCAAGAAGAAAAGTGAAAGCAGACTTTGGAGTGAAGAGTACGTTTGCAACACCAAAATTGTAGTAGATTAACCAACACTATAAAAGTTATTGAAATAAATAGGACTTCTGTCCGTTAAGAAGCATTAGGCAGCATTTTGTCGAGGTCAGCCAAAGGTGCACATACTTTTGACTTCTCTCCTAATTGACAGCGAGTCATTTACAACAGCGACGATCACGTTCCAGCACAGGTGATGGGCACACCCTAAACATGCTGCTCCAATCTGGGAGCAAGATTGGACCCACTCACGGATTTATTATGACCTTGTGTTTATACTTAGAAGTAAATCAACGTTAATCTTTATGAATAGCTGAGAGGTTAATGAGTCAATAAAGAAGACAAACAATAAAGAAATACTGCTGTCTATTTATAGTTAAATGAATTGAGTTGTTTTGATTTAGATTAATTTAATAAATGGCTGATAAGGAAAATTATTTTAAAAGACGGTGCATCTTTTAATCCTCTTCTTTGCCCTTTTGTTCGTTTTTATTGAAATGATCCAATTTAATTTGATACATAATTGCTTCCTTACACACGACATATTTTGATTTTTTTTATTTCATTTTTTACATCAAAGTACGTATTTAAACAAAGCTGATGATGATCTTAATCTCATCCTGTTGTAAATGTTACACTTTATTTATCACACAGAAGTAGATACAAATGAGAGCTGATCATGCATTACCATCATTCTAAACATAATGCATAGAGGGGTTCCTTGATCAGTTGTACTCAATTTGTGGATAAGTGTGTGTGTAAATTAAATAACCTATAGGATCATTTCAAACTCATTCATTCTCTATACCGCTTAATCCAATTCCTGGTCATGGTGGGGCTGGAGCCTATCCAATCAGTTAACGGGCCAGAGGCAGTGAACAGGTTGATTCAGAGTTTACCAGTCCATCACATGGCAGAATAATAGCCTACCTGTGAAACCTAAAATAATTTTATATTTTCCAGACTCTTTCAATAACCTGTAGCCTACAATCGAAAACTATAAGGTCAGCTGTAGCTAAGGAACTGGCTGTAGTGATGTGATTGCAATATTACAAGCAAACAAAACATAGATGTCCCATCAAAAAGGCTCCATAGTAACTACATGAACCCAAACTTCCTGGATTTTTGCTGCTCCCAGTAAAATTTCCCAAGACACCCCCTGGTGGAGGTTTAGGCTAATTCTACAAAAAAGGCATATCCACAGTAATGTTTCTTAAATTGGCTCCATCGATAGGCTGTATGGCAGCATTTTTGCCAACATAAAAATTACTCCATTAGGCAAATAGTTTAAAAGAAATATTAAAGTTTTTTTTTTTAAAAAAACACCCCATTTTCTTCAAGTAGCCTCACTTCATGTCAATATCTTGCCTTTCCTCTGTAGATTTACGATGTTAAAAACTGTTTCCAAAAACCAGAGAAGTGAAATTAAACGTAATAGCCATATTAGCTACGTTTTCTTAGGAAACAAGCAGAGTATAATTATTTGGGTTATTCTGACTAAAAGCGAGCGTTAATGAATTTGTATTATCCTACAACTGAAGCTGTTCTGCTGTTTCACAGCCCTACTCCAGAGCATCTCGCATAAAGCGTGCGAGTCACCAAAAATCTGCATATCTTGGTCAAATTATGACACATTGGGTATGAAATCCCCCTCGGTGGGCGATGCTAGTGCATGGTGGGACCACCCCGCCTCAAGATGCTTCTCTATTAAATTTGCCTCTTTGGCGCACTCTCAGACCCCTCGTTTCTGGTTAAAGCGAAGTCCCATGTCTTCCGACTGAAAGCTCCGTCAAAAACCTCCTCACGTGGCGTCCCTGGCAGAGCCGCGTGCAACGCGTGAGACACCGGGCCCTCCTTCCTCCCTCCCCTCCCGCCGCTTCTCCGCTCTCATGGACGTTTCTGTGTTGACGCTGCCTGCAGAGCTGGCGAGGGAGAGCTTGGTCAGTGGGTCAGCGATTTCATGCATTAGCTTTTTTTTTCCTTCCTGCGGTCACGTTCCCCCGCCTCATGTATTGTTTGATTATTGAGTGCTCTGAAAGCAACCCCTTCCCTCCCCCCGCATTTTTTTCTTTTCCCCTCATTTGAATCACGGACATTGCCGTGTGGTAGAAACCGTAACATCTGTTCTCATCATACATCCGGGCACACATCCGCTAGTGTGGATGTTTCAGTGTGAACATGGTCATATTAAACCCTCTGCCCCGCGAAGCTGAAACAGATAGCAATTAGAAACAACTGATAATGTTTAACATTGAACCAAACAGGGCAACTTAACAAAGCCATAAATAAAACATAACATGTTTTGTTCTTACTATTATAGGTCTAAAGCTGACTTGAATGGTGTCCTGTAGGTTTCGGGTACTGCGTGATGCACTAGTTTAAGGCATGTAGAGGTAGCCTACATTGACACAGTTCTATCACGTTCCTGTGGTATTGACCTATTTCCACAAGCCTGTGTGATGAAGCTGCAAACACCCAAGTATTCTGGTTAGGCACCTGCAGACTTGCCTTTTATTAGCAACCCAGTATCATTTTCTGATACAGCCTGTGGAAACCATTTTCTTGAGTTGCAAACAGTAAATATATCTTTACATTTTCTATCTGAAGTGCAAGCAAATACTATCAAGAGATTAAGGACAATGGAGAAAGAGAGGTGAGGTGATCGTGAGGAGCTTGCTTTTTTCTGCTGCAATATTTGGCACAGTAGGTTAAACTTAATATGGACAAAAAGGAATAATCCACTTTTCAAAGTGCCTGAAGTTACTTATATTGTAGCTGTCTTAGCCTTCTTTGGTTCATGAGAATTGTCTTTGACTACATGGGAAATTCCATATAACACGCAAAACAGAGGAAGAAAACATGAATAAATCTTATCAAAAAGTTAATAATATTTCTTTATATTAAAGGCAACCATGGGCCCACAGAATCAGAACAACAATGTTACCCACTGCATTAACAAATCATTTTCAGGTGTAAATGCATTTTGCAGCCTCTTCAGTGCTTTCTTCACTCAAAAGCAGCTTATTTAAAGGATTATCAATTGACGGCGTTGACGACACGTTGGCTCTGGGAGTCATTCATAAACAAGGCTACTTACTGTACATGTGATTCTTCAGGTGGACATGAAATGTGGGGTGGAGTGGGAGGTTGGGCAGGAGGCGGTATGGTGCAGGCCTGCGTCCACTAGATCTGTCTATGACTGGCATGAGTCAACAAATCCACCAACACGTGCTGGTGAAGAGATTATCAAAACATTTGAGCTAAGTAACCACCTTATGTAGAAGATAGGCTACACATTTAGGGCATGAACTGTGCTATGACACGAACATTTAATAATAGTTTTCGTGAAGTTTTCGATTATAAATAGGCTTCTGTATTTGTTATTTAAAATATCACATTGAATGTGGGCAAAATCTTTTGCTGGGTTTCTTTTTCTTCTTCTTTTCAAAAACGTGATTCACATTCCTAAACTTTTGGTTTGTCACCGGACATCTAATTCTAGGAGTGGGTGCCACTTCAGGCTTGAGCTTCCCAGTCAGCTGTGTTTATAAACATAGATTTGACTTCACATTGTGGTATTTTTTCAACACGAGACTGCGGATTTGGTTCGGGCAGTAACCGTGTCAGGAATCCACGCATGTGAGGCAGCGGTCAGGTGTCATGCTGTTAGCTGGCGCTGGGCATGGTGCCAGGGGAGGGAGGCTATTATTGGAGCGGAGGAGGCAGCAGACCCCGCAGACACGTGAGGTCGTGTCTCAGCTCATCCGCAACGCCTGACTAAAAGTGCGCGCGAGAGTGAGGGAAAGTGAGAGAGAGAGAATGCGAGGGATGCAAAACTTCGGGTGATGGAGGGAAAATATACCACAAATCAAGACGGTGAATAGTGCTTTTGCAACTGTAGGGTCCTGTGAAAGTTTGCGTGCTTTGTTGCCGTGCAGCCTGCAGTATTTTTAGCCCACTTTATCCGCCTGAGAGCACCATTAGGCTTGTTACAGTCAGGATTAGTCAACAATGCTTCAGATATTCAGAGCTGTTCTCTTATAGACAGAGGTTGAGCAACATTACATCACATCATATTCAACTCTATATACTAGCTGAAGTAAATATGAATGTCCAAATTAAATCTGGAATAACTATAGATACTTTGAATTTGGACATCCATGTTTTGCCCCAAATGGTGCAGCTATATGCCATAATTCTGCACATATCTATTTAAAAGAGGAAAAAAGTCTGAGCGTCTTCTCAGTTACAGCTCTGAGTTAAAATGTTTTCCATTCCACCTCCGCAGGAGGAGTCATCCTGTATGCAGGATCTTCTGGCAGTGCCAGCCCAAGCCCAGGTAGCCCCTCCAGTGGCTACCAAACACAGTCACCTTCTTCACACTCCCAGCCCTCATCTCCAGAGGAGGTTACCTTCACAGAGATTGGGGCTCTGAAACAAGGGAGGACAGCTGGGTGCAACACTCCATCCTCCAAACTGGTGTTCCAGTTCCCAGAAGTCTACAGTAGCCCTTCAGCAACAGCAGCTCCACAGCATACCTATGCACACCCCATTGCTGGAAAGAGACCCTGTGGGTTTGGAGGAACTTTCACCAGTAAGTCTTTCAATATTGTAAATGTGAAACTATTCTTAATTCTTATCAAATATCATAATACATTTTTCTGGCTTGATGACTATCTGTTTCCCTTTCAATAGAAACAGGTGGAATGGTCCTGCTCTGCAAGGTCTGTGGAGACATTGCATCTGGTTTCCACTATGGAGTTCATGCATGTGAGGGCTGCAAGGTAAATCACAGTTTAAGGTTTTCACAGTGTATTCATTTTGGCATTTGGATTTATATGATGTTTACAAGCATTTTTTTCTTTCTTTTTTGTTTGTCCTTCAGGGTTTTTTTCGTCGTAGCATCCAGCAGAACATCAACTACAAGATGTGTGTGAAGAATGAGAACTGTCTGATCATGCGCATGAATCGCAACCGATGCCAACACTGCCGTTTCAAGAAATGCCTCTCTGTTGGAATGTCAAGAGATGGTGAGACATCCCGGCACTTCTTTAGTGCGAGAGACCTTCACAGAGCTCTCACAGAATAAAACAGTATTCTGATTAGACAGACAGCTGTGATGCTGGGAGGCTTTTTGAGGTCATCATGCCAGTAGCTGAGTACCTCAGAGGACCTGAACTTTTGTTGTTCTTCTACTTTGTCACTTCACTGCCATTGATAATCATCTCTTGTTGCATCAATCTCAAGTTTTCTAGTATTGCTCTGTCGTCTTTTGCATCTTCCTTCCACAATACTCTTACCTTTGTGCTCTTGCTTACAGCCCATCCCCCCTATATGTACCCACCATGTTCCCTCAGCTCTCTTATATCTCCTCCTCAGACAGTGATTTATGAGAAAAGGAGTCTGAAGTCCCTTAAGCTATCTATCATCTTGAAAACTGCAGCAAACACAGGAATTATTTTGGGAAATTAGAACAGGGTCAACTTGATTACCTTGTGTATGAACAAAGAACATCTTCCTGCAATTAATAAGGGACAGAGTAACAATTAAGCAAAGGATGCAGAAAAAATTGCTGTGACGGGCTTAATCAGGCATAACACTCCCATCACCTGGTATTTGCTCTGAAAGATGAGTCTTGATTGATCACCTATCATCACATATTAAAGGAACAGTTGGGCTGACCTAGAAAAACAATACTGAGCTGGCCTTCTAGTGTACTCATACATAATGACCTACTTGGTGTAGTTTGCCTGTTTTCTACCTTCCAGCATTCTGCATTTCCAAATCTAGTAAAGAGGTTAGTGTTATTTCTGCATGTGCTTGACACTTCTGGTGCACAGAAAAAAATAGGGTGGCAAAATGCAGTTCAATAATAAGAAAACAGTCAGGCCAGCCCTCTGAGGGGAGACTTTTGAGAGTGTTGAGGACCACAACCTAGAAACCCCTTTTTTTTCTTTGTTTCAGCCACTGTGAAAACAGGAAAACCACATGCAACTGACTGCAGCCCACAATAAACACCCCAATTTTATATTCACTAGGCAGTTATGAGATGTTGGCTCTGCAACACAGGAAAATATCGATCTAAACCCACGAGCAGGGTGGCATACGTTTTGTATTCTGACGAGACAAGATAATAATTTTTAGAAGGACATCAAATTTTTGCATTTGCTTCTGTTAAACCAGGATAAAAAGGTCAATTGCCATGCCACATTATTGGATGCATCCTTATCAAAAGTTTTGTACATTAACTAAATGGAGACTATACCTTGTACAACACCATAAAGATTGATCTACTTTAAGCCAATATGTTCTAGTAGAATTCTTAACTCAGCTAGTGGAGACAACAGTGCATTGCTGCAGTGCAATGACTTATTGTGGATCATTGCATTGGAAAATATATATAAAATCAGATATGTATTTTTGCAGAAGTTTTTGAAGCTGCACCAGTTTTACTAATCTAACCCCAGCTTGTAGGAACACACACACACACAAGCACACACACAGACAGTGACATAGATTCACTTCCGACAGACATGACTTTCCCCTACTCCTAACCACAGCTTACTAGATCAGAACATTTATCCTAATTTTAAACTGAATCTTCACCTTAACCTTCTATTGATTCATATTATTTGGCAATTTTACAATTTCAGTACATTTAAAAAACAACAATCAAATTAACATAATAAAAAAAACAATCTGTTACTATAAAGTCTAAAAAAGAGTGAGGACTTCTTATCCTAAAAAAAAGAGGTTTGTCGTCACAATGTGACTGCAGCAGATTTGATTTCCTCCAGCATTAGATATAAAAATACACATTCACACAGGCACTTTCCTATTTTCTATTTTTCAACATCTGTCAGCCCTTTCATGTTGTCAACACTGTCTCCTCAAGACATTTATGTGTCTCAAGACTACTTCTCTTATTCTTCTCTCACACAATTTGAGTGCCAGTGACATCATGCTCACGTTGCTCCACTGCCCTACTTACAAATGGAAAGAGGGGGCACAAGAGGAGAAGACAGTGGTGGACAGAGGGGAGCATAAGGCAGATGGCAGCAGAGGGTCTAAAAATAGTCTTTCCAGTTGATGAGTATGGAGGGAAGGGGAGTGGGGAAGTGGGCGAAGAAAGAGAGGGTTTTTCTCCCAGAATGCACAAATCTCCTTGTAACGCAGAATTTTAGTTTATGTAAGATGTAATTACATATAAAAGACGGCATAAAGGGTACAGGTTATTCTAGCAGTCTTGAGTTTCCTAAGTGTTACCACTCTATAGATAGAAAACACCTTTTGTCCTAAAAGTTAATGTATGTATTTATAATTGTCTTGTGTAGATATCTAGCTGTCCCAATGCTTGGATGCTGATATTGTATTTACTGCTTTTGTCTGCAGCTGTACGTTTTGGCCGCATCCCGAAGAGAGAGAAGCAACGTCTTATGGATGAGATGCAGAGCTACATGAACAGCCTAAATGAGTCAGCTGCCATGGACATGGACTCTTCAGTGAAAGACAGTCCCACTAGCACAGAGGACTGCAACTCCAAAGAGGCCATTGGGGTCATTTCCAGGGCCTACCTAGATATTTTCACCAGCAACAGCAGCAACCACGAGAGATCATCTAGTAGGGTCAACATCACCACTAACAACAACAACAACACATCTCCTTTTTCTCAAGTCTTATCTCAGTCTACCCCTGCCCAGAGCTACCAGTCTTGCCCCGTTGCCACTGCCAGTGTGTGCCCTGTTGCCTCAAATGACAACCAAACTGCATTTCAGAATGTAGAAAATGATCGTTACACGTATTTAGTGTCAAATCAGAATCAAAATCTGTCAAATGCTACACCACGAAGGAAGAGCTTTACCAATCATAATGGTTTTCACAATGGAGGATGTACCCAAAATCAATCCTCCTGTCCCTGGAAATTACCTCCAGGAGCCAAAGTGCTGGTAAGTGCAAGACACCTACAAAACTAAATAAAGACTCCTGGTTTTATTCTTAGTTGACCATCAATTTATGTTTCTTTCTGTTACCTGATTTTTCTCTTAGGCCTGTCCTCTCAATGCATGCCCTGTATCAGGGGCAGAACGCACAAGTCAGGAGATATGGGAGTCTTTCTCGCAGTGTTTCACACCTGCTGTTAAAGAGGTCGTAGAGTTTGCCAAGGGCATCCCTGGATTTCAAGAGCTAACCCAGCAAGACCAGGTCATGCTACTAAAATCTGGGACCTTCCAGGTAACATTATACATTTACATTTTTTAGGATAATAAATATAAAATGTGTTTTATTCTTTATGCATTGAGCATTTTAGTATTTGTTGGTTTAAGTGAGTTCCATAGCTTAATGCTGTTTCTCTGTTTTTCTTTATCTTGCTTGTGTAGGTTCTAATGGTGAGGTTTTGCACCTTGTTCAATGCTGAAGAACGCACAGTAACTTTTTTGAATGGCCAAACTTACCCCCTGACTACATTGAGGGCGTTGGGCATGAGCTCTCTACTGGAAGCAATGTTTGAATTCAGTGAAAAATTAGGCTCCCTGGGGCTAGAGCCAGATGAGATGGCCCTCTTTATGGCTGTTGTTCTGGTATCTGCAGGTGAGAAAGGAACAGCTACAAATGTTGTAGAGCAATGAGAATATTTTGCCAGCCAATAATGTACAAAATATGTCAAACACTCACAATAATGTCTGTGTTCTTTAGACCGTTCTGGCATCTCAGACATGCAAGCTGTGGAGCAGCTACAGGAAGGTCTCATCCGAGCCCTTCGGTCACTGATGACTCGTCGTCACCCAGATGACACTGCCCTCTTCCCAAAACTCCTCTTGCGGCTGCCTGACCTGCGAACCCTCAACAATCTTCACTCTGACAAACTGTTGGCCTTTCGCATTGACCCATAAGCAGGGTGGACATACAGTGAACGAGCCAATACAGTCAAAACTTTAAACTGTTTTACACAGAGTTATACAGTACACATAAAGACAAATCGTATCTTCCAAAGGCAGGACGTCCTTCAAAATTGAAGAACAAGGAATTGTGCAATCTGATGAGTGTTTTTGACCAGGATAAATGAGGGCAGCAACCATATTTTTGACTTACTGTAAGTTTTCATGCAATGTTTTGAGGTAAAATACTGACAGATTATATAACTAAATGTACATACATAAACCTTAACACCTCTTCAGAAACATTGTTCCAGTATAGGATATTTAGAAAAATAATAATAATTTAGTAAAGTATAACTGTTGAGAGATCATTTGCTCATATCCAATGTATCTAAAAATAAAAAGCCAATGTTCTGTCAGTCATACAGTATCAACAGGCCATTATAAGCAGCATCTGAAGGATGGATATTCTAGATTAAGACGGTTAATACTTAGGGACCATTAATGATGATAAACTGCGTATCAGTTTGTAATTTAAATCAAGGGAACCTGTATATACAGTTTAGTTGTGAAACCAGAAATATTAAGGCATGTGTGTATTGCTGTTTCACCAACGTACCATCTGCAGTAGTAGTAATATGACCACTGTTTTATTGTCATTTGTACACAGTAGGATATATTCTGTCACATACTAAATTTTCACTAATTGTCCAGAAATCATTTGATACATCTGAGTTTAAACATGCCAACTTCATATGTCTATGGCATTTTATATTATTTCACAAAACGATTTAGTCATTGTCACTGTATTGTATCAAAGCTCAACTAATGGAGTCGCTCCAAGCAAATTGGACATTAAGTTCCTTATTTTTTTTGTTTGTTTTTGTAAATATTTTGTTATCCAGATGTCTGTGTATCATTTGCTGAAGAGATTGAATGGATCAGATATGCTGTAGAAGTTTTGTGTAAAGAAGAATGTATTGACCTTTCTGAGCTAAGTGGAGGTCACGCTATGCCAAGGGGTATTTGCACAGGATTTGCATTTGTATTGGGGGTTCTCAGATGGCTAAAACACACTTCTTGCTATTAGATAATGTAACCAACCAGCGTAAACCCTAATATCACCAGCACTCACTCCACATGCACCCTTTCCTCTGCTCCCAATGTTTGTCATACAAACACAGAGATATTTTTTTGGTCGGGAGATCTCATGTGATTGGTCCTCTAACTACTAGCTTGTTTGATTAGGACTGATTAAGCACATCTTGTATATTTTGTAAATCTTTTTTCTTCCTGAATATAAATGATACAATTACATAAAGTTCAAATTATGTATTGTTGTGCCTCTGTGTTCTTCTTTGCATCTGTTTAAACAAATTACAAGGAAGCAGGTGAAAAGTTAGCTCTTCACGGCTCCAAAATGACAATGAAATATTGAATTTGTACTTTAACACATGTAAAGAAAGCACTGTACTCTATTATTATATTGGTTTATAGTTTGAGATAAGATGTACACGCCTGAACCCTAATATCTAGCAAGCCCAAGCTGGAAAGACTTCACCATGTTGATTACCATTATTGCAGCATTAAGGATACACTGAACAGGATACCAGTTTCCTTAGTAGTATTCTGATCAAGTTGTGCTATCTCTTTAACTCTCTTAACACCACTGTGCATCAATGCCTCTCTTGATGTATAACTTATTAAATAATGGAATTAAAATAATGATTTGATGGAGGTAGAGGCAAAATGCATGTAAGGGTAAAACTGATTACTATTTTATTATGAAAATAACTGTTGACGCTTTTTACAGTTTCTGTAGGGTTTTTTTTCCTTTTATTTATCTATAAATTTCTCAAGGTTTTAAAATAGCACATTATAAATGCAAAAGTAATCCAACCAATAGCCCAAACCACATATATGATGATGGAAATTCAATATGAAATAAAACTATTTATTTTCAACCAACGAAGTATTTTAAAGGTACAGTGGTTGATGAATGATGAAAAAATAAAAAGTATACATAACATAATGTCTTCTATGTTAAAAGTAAATAAATTCCCCCCAAATAAGCAAACTACACAAACATACATGCAAAAAATCTATTTGGTCATTTATTTAAAAAAAATGCAATTTACACACCTGAAAGTGTGAAGTGTGTAACTTTAAAAAAGTTATTTTCACGGAGAAAGTGGAGTCATTAACAACTGATATAAAATGATGGATGGATGGATGGATGGATGGATGGATGGATGGATGGATGGATGGATGGATGGATGGATGGATGGATGGGCCAAATTAGATTTTTGTGGACGTTTTGTGCGTGCAGAAATACAAACACCAACCTGTCCAGGGTGTACCCTGCCTCTCGCCCCATGACTGCTGGGAAAGGCTCTAGCTACCCGCAACCCTGAATTGGATGAAGCAGTTAAGAAAATAGATGGATGAAAAACAAACACTGCCATCACATTTATTCCATGTAAATGAAGATGGTAGTGTCATGGTTTAAGCATCAGAACCAGCTTCCCACTATAGAGGATAATAATGAATTCTCAATTATGCTGTAAATTATATTCTCTAAGTCCAAATCAACTTTATTTATATAGCAACATAAAAGCAACAGTTGGTTTTGGCCAACATAAGATCACGGAAAAGTATTAGAGCCCCAGACGAAAAAAAAAAATTCTGTTGAAAAAAGTCACAATTCATACTTTAATCTCAGAGCTTTGACTTTTTTCCAAAACCGAATGTGTATGATAATGGGTAATCACATCTGCACAAATGGCCAATATGCATGCAATATAGTTTTGGTTAAATAAATTAATAAACATTTTACATTGGTTTTTTACATCTTACATTTAGTCTAATTTTCAATTCTCTTTATCTGCTTTTAGTTTTATGCAACTATATTGTAGTGTCTGATCATGTATGGAGAGTAACTACACCTTTGCTAAGTTGTTTTTCTGTTTATTGTCTATGGGTTTTAGGTCCATATATGGAAAATGTCATATGTTTTGTGTATGTAAGCTTTAGGATTGGTCCAGATGTAAGCTTAGGAATGTCCTTTGTCTTTACTCTATCCAAGGGAGCTGGCATAGGTGGACAGTGGAATTTTCCACTATTGCCTTTAGGAATCCTCAGATTCTGCAGATCTGTTTTTGATGCCACTTTTTGTAGTAATATATATTTTTTATTATTCATCAAGTTATACCTGGAATATTTTTGCATTCAAGCCATTTTTTTCATTTCACCTACCTGAGAAGTAAACCTCTGTCTCTGGACGTTTAACATCATATTATTGCAGAAATATACACATTAAATCTAAAGTGATTACAAACTGCAATAAATATGGTGTATTTCTACAGTTTTGAAAAACTTTTACTTGACAAACCCTCCCTCTGTGTACAAAAACAACTCCACGGGAAACTTGAAACCTAAATTGTAAGATGAATTGGCTGAATTTTCCTGTCTTTCATTATTGGATGAACTGATAAATCCAGGTGTGTCTGACCTCAGTAACCACAGCAGCAATGGCCAGACACACCTGGATTAATAAATTCATCCAGTAATGAAACACAGGAAACAAAAGAGTTGGTCTAAACTCAGGAAGTAATGGACCTGTGCATGAAGCCAATTGTGTAACTTTTAAGAAGTTACCAAAGAAAGAATGGTATTAAACGATTGTTTTTCTCCACCAGGTGATGTAGGGATGCCACCTTCTGGCGAAACAGGGAAAACACCGGATACCGGAAGTAAATGGTGTCTTTGCTAGTGTACACTTGCTAATACAATCCACTATTGCTAAGTTTTACAATATTTCGATTTCCTATTTCTTATATTTAATATGAGTCCTTTGTCAGGCGATAAGGTAAGATTTCTTATATAAGATGACATCGTAGTTGAA
Organism: Pseudomugil tenellus; assembly: GCA_037177515.1. NCBI lineage: Eukaryota > Metazoa > Chordata > Actinopteri > Atheriniformes > Pseudomugilidae > Pseudomugil > Pseudomugil tenellus. The sequence goes on from JBAMHX010000015.1 coordinate 13,053,222, forward strand.
AACGTATGGGTGAAAACGACTGCAAATTAAACCGACTTCTGTGTTATTAGCAGGTTAGCTTTCAGGATAACGGTAGCTAATAAGATATTACCTCCTTTATATTTGGTAATATGTGAACTAAAGTAGCATTTTTAAAAAATTTCTTTTACTGAGAATTGTAAAACTGATGTTATTCGGGTATAACTATCTAGGTTTGTTGTTGGAGACTCGCCAAAAAACACGAGAGCTCATATAACTAGCTACAAATGAAAAACTTTGCTTAACCATGAATTATTTTAAGTTCGTTATTAGTGGTAACGTACTTTCTCCTTTTGCCTTTTATAGGTGCAGAGGAACAGAAAGAAATCACTTGGGAAAAGCCCAAAACCCATGGTTTGACCAGAGGTGATAAGTGCAGTGTATACCACCATGTTGATGACAGCATATCTTGCCATTGTTTTTCTGCTCATCCTTTGTGCTGGCCTGGAGCTTACAGCACGCCACCTCACACCACCTCAGTCCACTCCTAATGCTGTGGCCAACCCAGCGTTTTGTCGCTTCCAAAGTATATTTCTTAGGGCATACCTGTTGGCCTTGTGGGCAGACTGGCTCCAGGGTCCTTACCTCTACAAACTGTATCGGCACTACAGCTTCCTGGAATCCCAAATAGCCATTTTATATGTATGTGGTCTGGCCTCATGTGTTTTGTTTGCTCCCTTTTCGGGCTGGCTCCCTCAAGTTCTGGGCCGCAGACAGACGTGTCTTCTCTTCTGCCTGTCCTACTCTGCTTGCTGCCTCACAAAGCTTTCCAGGGACTACTTTGTTTTGATTGTGGGCCGTATTCTTGGGGGTCTTTCCACATCCCTCCTAGCTACCACATTTGAAGCTTGGTATGTGCACCGACATGTAGACGTTTATGATTTTCCCAAAGAGTGGATTCCCAGTACCTTTGCCAAAGCGGCTACTTGGAACCATAGCCTGGCAGTGGGAGCAGGACTGGTGGCTAACTTGCTTGCTGAGTGGCTCCACCTTGGTCCAGTGGCCCCTTTTCTCTTGGCTGTCCCCTGTCTGGGCTGTTGTGGCTGGGTGGTGTTAACAGACTGGGGAAAGGAGGAAGCTGAAGGAGGTCCTGAAGGAGATAAACAGACTTTGCTACTTGGCACTCCAAATGGAGGTGCTGTCCGTTTGTCTGCAAAAAGTCAGTTCTCACGCACTTGTCATGAGGGACTGCGCTGCCTGCTGTCAGACCGGAGAGTCCTTCTCTTGGGTGGAGTCCAGGCTCTGTTTGAAAGTGTCCTCTACATTTTTGTTTTCCTGTGGACCCCAGTGTTGGACCCTTATGGGCCCCCATTAGGAATAGTGTTTTCCTGCCTCATGACAGCCAGTATGGTTGGCTCGTTGCTGTACCGTCTGGCCACCTCCACTCACTACCGTTTACAACCCGGTCATGTGCTTTGCCTTGCCGTACTGATGGCCTTTTTTTCATTTTTCATGCTAACGTTTTCCACTGCACCAGGACAACCTAGACCTCATGAATCCTTTCTGGCCTTCTTGCTGCTGGAGTTGGCCTGTGGACTTTATTTCCCTGCAGTCAGTTTTCTGCAGAGCAGGGTTATTCCAGAAGACAAGCGAGCTGGTGTGCTGGCCTGGTTCCGCTTGCCTCTACACCTGCTGGCCTGCTTGGGACTGCTAGCGCTCCATGGAGAGGTATCTGGAACAGGTGGAGGGGAAGGTGGCAGCGGCACTAGACACATGTTTGGAGGCTGTGCCATCATGATGCTGGCAGCTCTCATGGCTGTCATTAGTCTTTTCACCTTGGGCAGAAATGATACTGACCTGAAACTGGAAGGCACAAGAGGGGAGGGAGAAATGTAAAGACTACACATTTAGTTATAATAATCTGGTTTAAAATGTCATCTTTTGTCTGATTAAGCTTGGGAGCAGCCATTTTCTGTAACTGAACTATAAACCTAAGTATACATTTTGCCAAACGAAGAAAATGTTCACCCACTGGGGGAATTTTGATTTAAATCATTGTATTTTTTTTTTATTCTAGTTTCGTGGTTGTTTATGTCGGGGAGACTTATTGATTTTGTGTGTGAAAGGATAATTTGGGAACACGGTACCTTCTACCATTTGTTTCACTTCAGGTGTTATTTCACTGCTCCATTAATTATTCTGAATTAAATATAAGTGGATAAAAGTGACCACCTATTTGAATATTACGATATATTATACAGTGCATGATTAGATTCAGATCCTTCATAAGAGTATTGCAATTGACAAACACTTGAATCAGCATCCATCCTAAGCTTTGGTTTTGGCTTGATTGTAGAGCAATATTTCACAATACTTGCTTCCACAGTACTTTTTTTCTTTTCCTTTTTTCGATATAAAAGTGAGCGACAATAGGTCAACTGCATCATCTACAATATATTTTGTCTTAACATACCTGTTCTTTACAATTTTTAATAAAAATGCACCTTCCAAGCAAGTATTTGTATGTTTGCTTATTAATTTTTCAGCCATTATATTTCCTTTGTATCCTGTGCAGGGTTAGGGAATGGGTGGTTAAGAGGGATGTACAGGTTACCAGTTCATCATGGGGCCAACACAGTGACCCACAGAGGAATAGCTATTTATGTGCACACTTAAAGTATTTTAGAAACTTGTATGCATCACAAAATTTTTGTTACTTCAAGAAGGATTTCTGAATAAACCAAAATGAGGCAGAATTTAAGTTTTCCATGTAAATTTAACTGAAAACTAAACGTGATAAAATGCAGTGATAAGTTTTTCGTCTACCATATGGAAAAACAGTGTAGTTAAAACAGCATAGTACATTTAAAATCAATAAGTCAGATTTACTTTTAATATAAGTTTCCAATTACTGATCTCTAACATTAAAGCATTGCAACCAACTCCACTATTGCAGAGTTCTGGAAATATGCTGCAGAGCATATTTCTAGATTCCTCTGGACTTCTGTTCTCATAACACATCATGCAGGTTTATACTCCCCATTTTCCCCGTTGCTGTGGTACAGTCCCAGCTCTTCTCTATGGAGCAGTTTCATCTAGATCCTGCTAGAACATCCCTCTGTGGGTGCGGGAGGGGCATCTGCACAAGTCTAAACTGCGTTGTTTTGGAATTACATCACTACAACGTCAGAGGTGACAATTCGGCTGGCAAGAAGAACATAAGTACGAGGTCCTGTCTCACGACTGTCATTCCTGAGTAAGACTTTAAGAGATACCCTTAAAAAAACACCAGAACCTCATTAACAGACCGCCTCAAAAAAGAAGACGACCTACTGCAGGGCGACCGACAGGCATCATGACACAGGGCAAGGTATGAAAGAGTTTATTAGAGGAATCTGTAAATATCAATATAATAAAAACTGTTCAGTTGGTAATAGATATTTTGCACGTGCCCGTAACCGTTACATAAGAGGTATACAGTCTAGTTGCAAGCCCGCAGTTCCTTTGCTCTTATTAAATGCGTTATGGCAAAGCAGACTATTTAGCGGAGTTTGTTGACAGATTTAATGCCTTTATTAACTAGAAATAGGGTCTTCAAGTTGAATATGTGAAAGACTGGTCTGTAGATTTCTATCTTATTGCAAAATAGATGGGATAGGCCTACAGGCTATAGGTTATTAATTTCATCCTTCTCTGTCCTTTGGTAGCGAGTAGTGTTATTTTCCACAAAGCTGATTTAACCTGTGCAGTCCGTGTAAGATGAGGGAAAATGACGCGCTGCTCCACCTGACACCCACATCTCTCACCCTGACGAAGATAATACCTTGACATCAGACACAATTACCAGGCTAACTTTTTCCAGCTTAAGTCACTCGATTTAATCGACTGATTCAAAGGTTTAGACCCTTACAAACCCGAATACTTCGGTTTGCGGTTATTGTTGACACGACATTAATATTATTGGACTAATATTAAAACTATATTT